>CM065139.1:5616645-5936645 GCA_033026305.1 Cirrhinus molitorella
GTCCAAATTTGTGCACATGTGAGACCCTGGAGCGCAAAACCAGTTTTAAGTAGCACAGATAGCCAAAAATACATTGTATGGGTCAAAATTATTGATTTTTTAATTTTTTTTTGCAAAAAAATCATTAGGATATTAAGTAAAGATCATGTTCCATGAAGCTATTTAGCAAATTTCCTACCATAAATGTATCAAAACTTAGTAATATGCATTGCTAAGAACTTCATTTGGACAACTTTAAAGGTGATTTTCTCAATATTTATTTATTTTATTTATTTTTGCACCCTCAGATTGTAGATTTTCAAATAGTTGCATCTCAGTCAGTGTTGGGGAAAGTTACTTTTAAAAGTAATGCGTTACAATATTGCGTTACTCGCTAAAAAAGTGACTAATTACGTTACTTAGTTACTTTTTATGGAAAGAAATGCGTTATGTTACTTTTGCGTTACTTTTTAAATCTGGGCAAATGTAAAAATATAAAAGCCCTTTGAAATGACACCAAACACCAAAATGAAATGAAGTGAATAAGCCTAAGGCTGAAGGAAAAATAAACTGATGTCTGTACAGTAGAACTGTAGGAAAAGAAAGTTCAACACTCTTCAGCAATGAGAAAAAAAAACACAAATGTAAATTAATCTAAGATAAGTTTTGTTTATTAGTACACTGCGAAAAATGCTTTTCTTACTTAGATTTTTTTGTCTTGTTTCCAGCCAAAATATCTAAAAATTCTTAAATCAAGAAGGATCTTCTGGACAAGTAAAAATTAGTCTTGTTTTTTTCTGAAAACAAGTCAAAACTAAGCGAATTCTTGCTTGAAACAAGGGTAAGCACAATAATCTAGTTTTCAGTTTGAAGTAAGATTTTTTTGCTTACCCCATTGGCAGACAAACATTGTTCCATCATAACAAACCATACATCAATGGAAAGCATATTTATTCAACTTTCAGGTGATATATAAATCCCAATTTAAAAAAAACTGACACTTATGACTGGTTTTGTGCTCCAGGGTCACATTTTGTAAATTTCTTACAGTCAGTATATTAAAACTTAATTTCCTCAGATTGCAGATTTTCAAATAGTTGCATCTCGAGCAAATATTGTCCAATTCTAACAAACCATACATCAATGGAAAGACTATTTATCTGGCTTTTCAGGCTGTTTTTGTGGTCCAGGGTCACATACATGACTGGAATCCCATCATACTTACCAAGTGTCCATGGCAAAACACATCAGACATTGTTTCTAAACATGCTGAACGTCTTTGGAAATAAAAGTCGTCTTCTAAGTTTGAGGCGAGTGGAAAATGGCAATGTAGCGCTGGTCTGGAACTCACAGAAAACAGACACGCATTCCAGCTAACTGCATTTCTGCCGCTTCCTCACAAGGAAGACAGCATCTGTATTGCAAACCATAATGCTGTTATTGCGCTTTATTTTTTGTTGTTGTCACACCAACAGAAGGTCACTGCCATAGAAACCAATACAGATATTTTCACCGAAATGAAAGAGCACCACGGGACACACAAATGTCAATCAAATAGATCAGATTGCAGTCAGATACACAGGTCTGGGCTGAAAGCGGGAACAGCACTCTGAAGCAGCTCAAGACATTAGAGTCCATTAAGATTTGCTTCAGAGATGATGGATCTGGTGATGTTTCTGCTGTGAGGAAGTTCAATCTACCACAGGAGTTACTGAAACACTTCCACTCGGCTGTCATCGAGTCTGTTCTGTGCACATCAATAACTGTTTGGTTTGTCTCAGCTACAAAATCAGACATCAGAAGATTACAGAGAACGGTTCGGACTGCAGAGAGGATTATTGGTGCTCCCTGCCCACCCTTCAAGAACTACATTCATCCAGAGAGAGGAAAAGAGCTCAGAAAATCACTCTGGATCCCTCACATCCAAGCCATCCCCTCTTTGAGCTATTGCCTGCGATACAGAGCCCCAAATACCAGGATGAGCAGCACAAGAACAGTTTTTTTCCCACATTTAATCCACCTTATGAACAGCTAAATGTTCACCCCATTGTGCAATAACCTTATATATGACCCTGGACCACAAAACCAGTCATAAGTGTCAATTTTTCACAATTGAGATTTATACGTCATCTGAAAGTTGAACAAATAAGCTTTCCACTGATGGCCGAGATACAACTATTTGAAAATCTGCAATCTGAGGGTGCAAAAAAAGCAAAATATTGAGAAAATCGCCTTTAAAGTTGTCCAGATTAAGTTTTTAGCAATGCATATTACTCATCAAAAATGAAGTTTTGATATATTTACGGTAGGAAATTTACTAAATATCTTCATGGAACATGATCTTAATATCCTAATGATTTTTGGCATCAAAGAAAAATCTATAATTTTTACCCATGCAATGTATTTTTGGCTATTGCTACAAATATACCCCAGTGACTTAAGACTGGTTTTGTGCTCCAGGGTCACATATTTATGTTACCACTTCCATCCTAATACATCCCTGCATCTCTTTTCCATTCTATCATCTATAGCACAAATGTACATACCACTTATTTCTCAATTTATTTTACTATATATATTTTTGTCTATTTTTATATTTACATTTGTGACCCTGGAGCACAAAACCAGTCTTAAGTCGCTGGGGTATATTTGTAGCAATAGCCAAAAATACATTGTATGGGTCAAAATGAAAAAAAAAAAAAAAAAAGTATGCCAAAAATCATGTTCCATGAAGATATTTTGTAAATGTCCTACTGCAAATATATCAGAACTTTTTGATTGGTAATATGCATTGCTAAAAACTTCATTTGAACAACTTTAAAGGTGATTTTCTCAATTTTTTTATTTTTTTGCAACCTTAGATTGCAGATTTTCAAATATTTCTGCCAAATATTGTCCTATCCTAACAAACCAAACATCAATGGAAAGCTTATTTATTCAACTTTCAGATGATAAAACTTTATGACTGGTTTTGTGGTCCATGGTCACATATGCTTATTTTTTATTCTCATCTTATTTTTATCGTCTCTGTACACTGGAAGCTAATGACACAAAAACTAATTTCTTTGTATGCGCAAGCACACTTGGCAATAAAGCTCATTCTGATTCTGATTCTGGTTTATTTGTGCTGTACTGATCACCTTTTTGCTGTCATCGTCACACGCATACATGCCATTTTGACCAGATAACCAAGTTTTGTCTGTTTTTGCTGCGCAGATCAGTTGCTGTATGACATCCAAGTGCAGTGAGAGCTATAGAGCAGAGCAGAGGGGTCTTTATGCTTTCGATTGGCTTTCGCGGTACTTGTGTCATACAACGATCACTCTTAATATGTACGAGTATTTGCATCGCTGTGACCGTTTTCTGTAGATTCCACCTTCTTACACACCACAACCGGTTAGTCATATACAATGCCCGCATGTTATTGGTCAAACTACTTTCAGGTCTTAACCTTCAGCAAGTATGAAAACAGGAAAGCATACAACAGGACATTTTCTCATTTTTTTTAGATTAATGATAATGCTAGCAAACATTTACGTAAACTGGTACACAGACATTTGGTGATGCAGGCCACATCAGTGTCAAAGGGTAATGCATTAGAAGTAACACAAGTTACATAATATTAGTTTTTTCAACTAACTAGTAAAGTAACGTATTACTTTTTAATTTACAAGAAAATATCTGAGTTATTTTTTGTTTTCTTTCTGTATTTAATCCCATTTTATTAACCAATGACTTTACTGCTGACCTTTGATCCAATTCAACCGTACACTGCAAAAATACTGTTCTTACTTACATTTTTTGTCTCGTTTCCAGCCAAAATATATAAAAAAAAATTCTTAAATCAAGAAGGATTTTCTAGACAAGTAAATAATTATTTTCTTGTTTTCAGAAAAAAAAGTCAAAATTAAGTGAGTTTTTGCTTAGAACAAGTTAAATAATCTGCCAGTGGGGTAAACAATTTTTTTTTCCAAATAGAAAACAAGAGTATTTAGCCTACCCCATTACTTGTCTAGAAAATTATTGATTTAAGAATTTTTAGATATTTTGGCTAGAAACAACAACAAAAAAAAAATCTAAGAAAAGCATTTTTGCAGTGTACTAATAAGCAAAACTTTATATTAACTAAAAATTGTGCTTTTTTTTCCTCATTGCTGAAGAGTGTTTTCTTTCTTTTCCTACAGTTCTACTGTACAGACGTCAATTTAATTTTCCTTCAGCCTTAGCCTTATTCACTTAATTTCATTTTGGTGTGAAAGGGATTTTACATTTGCTAAAAAAAAAAAAAAAAAAAATCAAACTTTTTTTATATTAAAAAAAAAACAAAAAAGCAAGCCCTGCCCAGATTTAAAAAGTAATGCAATATTGTAACGCATTACTTTCAATAAAAAGTAACTAAGTAACGTAATTAGTCACTTTTTTAGGGAGTGACGCACTACTTTCCATAAAAAGTAACTAAGTAACGTAATTAGTCACTTTTTTAGGGTGTAACGCACTACTTTCCATAAAAAGTAACTAAGTAACGTAATTAGTGACTTTTTTAGGGAGTGACGCAATATTGTAACGCATTACTTTCAATAAAAAGTAACTAAGTAACGTAATTAGTGACTTTTTTAGGGTGTAACGCACTACTTTCAATAAAAAGTAACTAAGTAACGTAATTAGTGACTTTTTTAGGGAGTGACGCAATATTGTAACGCATTACTTTCAATAAAAAGTAACTAAGTAACGTAATTAGTCACTTTTTTAGGGAGTAACGCAACATTGTAACGCACTACTTTCAATAAAAAGTAACTAAGTAACGTAATTAGTCACTTTTTTAGGGAGTAACGCAACATTGTAACGCACTACTTTCAATAAAAAGTAACTAAGTAACGTAATTAGTCACTTTTTTAAGGAGTAACGCAATATTGTAACGCACTACTTTCAATAAAAAGTAACTAAGTAACGTAATTAGTGACTTTTTTAGGGTGTAACGCACTACTTTCAATAAAAAGTAACTAAGTAACGTAATTAGTCACTTTTTTAGGGAGTAACCCAACATTGTAACGCACTACTTTCAATAAAAAGTAACTAAGTAACATAATTAGTCACTTTTTTAGGGAGTAACGCAACATTGTAACGCACTACTTTCAATAAAAAGTAACTAGGTAACGTAATTAGTGACTTTTTTAAGGAGTAACGCAATATTGTAACGCATTACTTTCAATAAAAAGTAACTAGGTAACGTAATTAGTGACTTTTTTAAGGAGTAACGCAATATTGTAACGCATTACTTTCAATAAAAAGTAACTAAGTAACGTAATTAGTGACTTTTTTAGGGAGTAACGCAATATTGTAACACTGGGCCTCATAATGGATATGATCAGGACAGCTGTACATCCATGTGCTCTTTCAAATTTGCCAGTTCTGCTCATTTTCTCAAGTTCTCTCGTGCCTGACCCCCGTTGATCGCAGCTTGTGGCTATATTTGTTTTTTATGGTTATTTTCTCAGCTTTCAGAGAGCCCTCCAGTGTCAGATGGAGCTGAGAGGCCGATACTTCAGTAATTCATCACAGACAGACATCAACACTCGCTGTGATCCCAGCTTTGTTAGCCGTGTCGGGAAGACGTTTCTGAGATGAGATTGAGATCGCACGTGAAACGCTCTGGACGAGAACTGAGAAACCACTGCCAAAGAGGGACATTATACAAAACCCCTGGGAAATCCTCTCATCTGTCTTTTCATTTTAAGCATTTTCCGGAACAAGTGAGTATTTCCAGGACACATGTAACTCTTCGGAGATCGACTGGACGTCTTCACAAACATATCGAGATGTAAAAGCACCAACCTTTCTGGACAGCAGGGCTGTTTTGAACACTGGTGGCCTTGGAGGAGGGTTTGGACGAGTCTCCGTCGGAGTCTTTGCTCAAGTCCACTGAAACCACCACATCCTTCATCGCTGACGAATCATCTTTGGGAACAAATGGAAACAAAAGGTCAAAGCAAAGTCAAATTTAGCATGAACGGCCGATCCGGTCAACGACCGACAGAAAAAGCCTCATTACATAGACCATTTCATCCAGACAAACACTGAAGGTCCGTCTCAATGTTTTAAAGGCCTTCAAGAGTTAACATACTTCGCTTTACATGCCCTCTCATTGAAAGAGAGTCGAGATTCTACTGGTGTAGTTCATAGTTGATTCCACTCACAACAAATCAACAGAACTGAGCAGAAGCATTCATCAAAATACATTTATTCTTTATTAAAAGAGACTAGTTCATGTAGTAAAGATAAGTACTGTACCTTGGCCTTGAATGTGAGAAATATCGAGCCCCTCTCGAAGTCTGATAATGACCACACCGTACTGGAAATCAAACGCGTCGCTACACACACACACACACACACACACACACACACACACACACACACACACAAATAAACAAGCGTTAATGTCTCACAGGATGAAGACCCACATCATTTACTTCAAAGCTGCATTTTCCCAATTTGCTCGTAAACATCTAGCAGCTGTACACACACTAGAAATACATAAGTGCACCTCAACACACGTCACGGGAAAATAACTGCTTCCAAATGAACGCCGGAACACCATATTTACCTAACATCTAGGATTTTAATGATTCACTGATTTAATGAAACCTGACGATGCATATGCGTCCATCTTGAATCGTGAATCTGATTTCGGCTGTTAAAATTAAAACACTAAGAATCGAATGAGAAGCCAACATGTGCTCTCTCCTTAGTATTAGTGGCCAGAGCTGCTAGAAGTAGTTTTACCTTTCTGTAGTTTTTCAGTCTCTCAGTCATATCATTAACATCACCTGAGCAGATTAAAAGCCACGCTTTTTGGATGGAGCAAAAACAAATGTAAGTGTCTAAAGTCAGACGCACAATTACATTATAAACATAAATCACATTTTAACTTGTTAAAACGAAAGTACGAAGGAAACAGCATTAACAGCAACCTTAAAATAAGAGTCACATGCATGAAAGTTGCGCTCGTTATACATCATTAAAATCATCATTCGCTGATAGAAAGTAATAGTTTAAATGCTGGAGCATTTTGTTTTATAAAATAAAAGATAAAGACGCTCACATCATGCATAAAATGCCCACTTTTAAAGCCTTTTTAAAATTGGCTTCCATAGGCTAATAAAAAATAAAGATAAATAAATATACCATGTATTTAAAATAGGTTTATTTCATGCCAAGTATAAATGTACATATTTATGCTCTTAATAAAAAACACCTTGCAATTGTGCTTTTAGTAGTCTACACTAAACTGGCATAAAGTGTGCTGAAGTGTAAGTATAGTGCTGAAGTCCAGCTAAAGACTAAAACTAAAACTGAAGTATATCTGATTGAGCTAAAGTGGAACTATTTCAGGTGCACTTTAAATATCTTGCATTTAAAGACCTTTTTATTCAAAGAGAATACAGTCCTCAGCAACAGTGACATTAAATGACATTTTAGGCTTAATATTAAGAAATTCAAATAAAGTTTAATTATTATTACATTTCTACATTTCTATTTCTATTGCTATGTCATGCCATAGCATCATATATATATATATATATATATATATATATATATATATATATATATATATATATATTATTATAATATATATTATATATAATATTATATTATATAAAATATATATATTTTTTTAATGATTATTTATTTATTGATTTTTTTTATTGATTTTTTTTTCAAGATTTATATATCATCTTGAATAAATAAGCTTTCCATTGATGTCTGGTTTGTTAGAATAGGACAATATTTGGCCGAGATACAACCATTTGAAAATCTGCAATATGAGGATGCAAAAAAGTACAAATATTGAGAAAATCGCCTTTAAAGTTGTCCAAATGAAGCTCTTAGCAATGCATATTACTTATTAGAAATTAAGTTGTGATACATTTATGGTACAAAATATTTTAAATGGAACATGATTTGCACTTAATATCCTAATGATTTTTGGCATACATTTTTTTTTTGATAATTTTGACCCATGCAATGTATTTTTGGCTATTGCTACAAATTTACCCCAGCGACTTAAGACTGGTTTTGTGCTCCAGGGTCACATATATATTTATTTTTTTTAGGGAATTTAGGGAAAGCATAATTCTGTGAATACACTTAAAGTATGCAGAATCAAATCTTAAGCGAATATATTGTGAAAAGTCTCTATAGAATCGAATCGTTCTGAATGCGCAAAATTTTTTGAATTGAATCAAAACCCAAAGATTCACAGCCCTAGCAACATCCATTTCTCTCTTCTGTAGCTTAGAACAAAACATCTGATTAGCTTTTACTCATCTGCTGCCAGATGTCAGACTAACAATCACAAATCACTCCACTATCACTGTACAAGCCTAACTAAAGATTAGTATGAATAGTGTATTCAAACAGAAGACGAAACCCACTGTATTAGGTTGATGTAGGTCTCAACCTCCTTTATATCTCCAATACGCCAGTCGTTCTTGAAGCCGACCACCAGAGTGTTGGGCCTCAATCTTCCCAGACCAGCAGCCTGCCAAACAGACATTCATTCATTCATTATTTATTGCCATATCAGCTGCAATGGCAAAACAGATAACAATTTTAAAAATAATTAAGAAATAACATTTATATATACAGGGTTCCCACTGTAAGCCAAATGTCAAATTCCCTGATTTTCCCTGACTTTTAATGACTAAAAAGCTGAATTTCCATGACCTATAATGAACAGATCCATCCACTTGCAAGCTTTATTTACTTGTTTACAGACGTTTTTAGTACAAAACTATGGAAGCCAGTTTCTGCCACTAAAAAAAAAAAAAAAAAAAAAAAAAAAATTCTTGCAATTGCAAGTTTGTATCTTGCAATTTTGACTTATTTTCTCAGAATTGTAACATAAATTCATTTCTGAGGAGAAAAATACTGATATGTTCACATAATTGCGAGTTCATATCACACAATTCTGCCTTAACTCTCAATTGCGAGTTTATATCATGCAATTCTGACTTTTTTTTCACAACTGCTAGTTCATCTCTCACAATTCAGAGAAACAAAAGTCAGAATTGCGAGTTTGCATCACGCTATTGTGAGAAAACAAGTCAGAATTGTGAGATAAGTCGCAATAACCTTCTTTTTATTTTTTATTTAGTGCCAGAAACAGGCTTTTTCTCTAATATTTCTACATGTTTATAACAATCTGAAGGATTTTTGTAAGGGTTTGGGGTTTGTAAGGATTTGTAATCAAGATCATCATTCAGGTTTTTTCTCAGCCAAATTTGATGTGCGATTACTTTGCAATTACAATTACATCATGTAATTAATTAGATTAAAAATTGTAATCGCTTACCAGCCCTAATATTATTATAATTTTTATTATTATTTATTTACTTATTATATATATATATATATATATATATATATATATATATATATATATATATATATATATATATATATATATATATATAATATTATATTATATTATATTATATTATATTATATTATATTATATTATATATATATTATATTATATTATATTATATTATATTATATTATATTATATATATATATATATATATATATATATATATATATATATATATATATATATATAAATAAATAAATAAATAAATAAATAAATAAATCAATCAATCAATCAAAAAGTGTGTGTTTTATATATACAAAAAATTAGGAGCAAAGAAAAAAAAATTAGGAGCACCATCTAAAAATATTATATTATATTATATTATATTATATTATATTATATTATATTATATTATATATTTATTTATTTATTTTTTTTAAATGGTGCTCCAATTTTTTTTCCTTTGCTTCTAATTTTTTTACATTAGGAGCACAAGTACTCCTAAAAAGAAAAGTAAGCGTAGAGCCCTGCCCATAATATAGGTCAAAAACACACACACACACACACACACACACACACACACACATATTTCCAAATGGGTTATAACACAGAAATCAGCTGTAAGCAGATTATGGGCTCATGTGTACTAAGCAGGAAGCAAAGAAATGACAGGACAGAAAGGTGCCGTTTTAGGCAACTGGTCCAAAGGAACCTTTGGCCAATAGAAACACTAAAATAAAAATAAAAAAACAACTTTGAAAGAACTGCTCTGCAGATTTTGTGAGACTCTAAAAATGTGTAGAAGTAAAAACATGCTCAAATTATCCAGTGAGCAGAATGCCATAAACATTTTTTGTGAATAGGGCTATAAAACCTCTCTCACACACACACACACACACACACACACACACACACACACAGACACACACACACACATATATATACACTCTCACACACACACACACACACACACACACACACACACAGACACACTCACCTGCAGCAGGTACTGGGTTCCCTGACGAAGGTCTTCAGCCACCACCGGTGTGTAAAACGCCTTGGAGTTGTTGTTGAGGAGCCACCTTTGGTAGCGCAGCATATCGCTGTTCAGCTCTTTGAAGTTGGGCCGCCGGGAACTCTGGGAAATAAACGTGTGCAGAGATCAGCTCATGGTTTGATCACGGAAATGCTGTAAAGTGTGCTTTTCCAGACAAATGGTCCACACAGAACAGTTCATTCTACACAAGTATAATCACTGTCCTGTATGTTTTAGTTTTTTTTTTTTGTGCAGAGATCAGATGGTAAATTTTTATATTTTTATTTATTTATTTTATTTTATTTTTTTGTGCAGAGACCAGATGGTATATTTATATATTTTTTAGATGGTAAATTTATATGTTATTTTATTATTATTATTATTATTATTATTATTATTATTATTATTTTGTGCAGAGATCAGATGGTAAATTTATATATTTGTATTTATTCATTTATTTATTTTTTGTGCAGAGATCAGATGGTAAATGTTTATTTATTTATATATATATATATATATATATATATATATATATATATATATATATATATATATATATATATATATATATATATATATATATATATATATATATATATATATATATATATATATAAAAGACATGTGCCGGTATTCGGTAATACGATATATCACGATAATGAATATGCACGGTATTGTTATCGTGGGCATTTCAAAATACCGAAAATAATTACTTATTAAAAATTATTCCGAATTTTGCATACATTTTAAGCATTACTGGTTAAATGCACAACACCGTTGTAAACCGCGTTGAAAGAAAATGACAGTGTCATTCACTCTCTGACAGCAGATGGCGCTAAACCAAAAATGCAACGTTAACCCAGAAACAAAGCTGCGCTATTTTCTGAAACGTATTTAAATGATTCAAATAGCCATTCAGATTTTTGTATTTGCAGAGGTGTTCATCACAGCACGAAATACTTTAATATTTAGACTCAATAGGCTATTTATTTGAGCACTTTTTACATTTTAATCTGGACTACAACATGCCCTAGATATTGTTTGAAAGTGTATTCAAAGTGATTCTTTATTGTTTGGTCACATTTTACTTTAATTAATTAGTTAACATAAACTCCCAATGAAAAATTCTTCTAAACATTCATTAATCCTAGATAATTCCGATATAATATACAATATTAACTGAATTACACTAGTTAAAATAAAAAGTTTTTTTTTTAAATAAACCGAGCTAAGATGAACTAAAAGTTGTGTTATTTTTAACAAAGATTAATAATTTCTGTAGCAAATGTAGCTTTTGTTCATTGATCATGTTAACTAATAATAATGAACTAATAAGATCTTACTGTAAAGTGATACCCATTGGTCTTTTAATTCTTTAGCACTTTAAAATGTTGAACTTTATACATTGTAATGTTCAGAAATTTGTTATTATACTGTATTATGGCATCACTTTTTTGCAACTAAATTTCAACATCGTGATAATACCGTATACCGTGATAAAAACATTATCAATTAATCGCAACATGAAAATTTGATACCGGCATATCCCTAATAAATATATATATATATATATATTATATTATATTATATTATATTATTTTTATTTTTTTTTTTTTTGTGTGCACAGATCAGCTCATGGTTTGATCATGAAAATGCTGTAAAGTGTGCTTTTCCAGACAAATGGTTCACACAGAGCAGTCCATTCTACACAAGTATAATCACTGTCCCCAGAGATGTGTTTTATTCCAAAAACATGTTGCGACCAGCACAGGAGCTGCATGAACAAACAGGGATTGCACAATGTTCTGCTCGCTCCTGAAAGCGCACACGCAAAGGGCTGTCGACATACTGACAAACAGCAAAACAGGACCGCCGTGGAGGTACTCACGATGCGCACGTGTCCGCACACCATCAGACCCACGTTCTTGGTGAAGGCGTGGACCAGATGAAGAAGAGCCGGACGCGAGTTTGGAGCTCCGGTCATCACCAGACACTGCGGCCTAGAGGAGACACACAACAACATCTGAAAAAAACAACATCTGACCATACGCAAAAGCAGCACATGAGATTCTCAGGACCTCTGGGGTCATCTGTCAGAACACCAGCTCGGATTAGAGAGCTTCAAAGCAAAAATGTTAAGAATAAAACAGGATTACGCAGAGGGTGAAGCGTTTGATGGGAAGGTGCGACCCAGCAGCACTAAAATTTTTCCATTTCCATTTTAAATGCTGTTCTTGAACTGTCCATTCAAAGAATCCCGAGAAATGCATTCACACTTTCACAAAAACATGAAGCAGCACAACTGTTCTCAAATCAGTTCTTTTAAATTCTAATAATATTTCATTAAATTAGTTCTTTGACCAAGAAACTTTAGACTTGGTGAACATAAAACTCTCAATAATTCCACATTTTTTGGCTGGTAGTGCATTCAGACTAGAGCTTTTTCAGCATCTTTTAATCTTTTTCCGATCTGATACCGATATCAATTCGATATTAGTGCCGTTTTTTTAAAATCAGTGTTGAATTTCTATACCTCAGTGTGTTTTGACCTGACCATCACTCTTTTGTGCTACACACAATCTACTAAATAAAGAAAAACAACTAATGAATGAAGATTTAATTATAATCTATGAAAAAATACTATCATAAACTAGGCTGGTGGATAATTCAGTAGCAAAAGTTACTTTAGAAAAAAAACTATTTTATTAAATCTAAAAAAAGCATTATTTAGTGGGGAACAATTAAAAGTGAATAAGTGTAAGACTAAATCCGGTAAAATAATACACATTGCTCTTTGTATTTTTATAAAATACATTCATGAAAAAAGTAACTGTTTTATATAGAAATATAGATTATTTTGCTTACTCCATTGGGAGATTATTTTGCTTGTTTCAAGCAAAAACACACTTAACTTTGACTTGTTTTCAATAAAAAAACAAGACTAATTTTTACTCGTCTAGAAAATCCTTCTTTATTTAATATTTTTTAGATATTTTGTCTAGAAACAAGACAAAAAATTACACAAGAAAAACATTTTTTGCAGTGTACTAATAAGCAAAACTTACTTTTGATGAACTAACATTTGTGTTTTTTTCTCATTGCTGAAGAGTGTTGAACTTTCTTTTTCTACAGTTCTACTGTACAGACGGGAATTCAATTTTCCTTTAGCCTTAGCCTTATTCACTTCATTTCATTTTGGTGTGAAAGGGCTTTTACATTTGATAAGAATCAAACCTTTTATATTAAAAAACAAGCAAGACCTGCCCAGATTTAAAAAGCAACGCAAAAGTAACGCAACGCATTACTTTCCATAAAAAAGTAACTAAGTAACGTAATTAGTTACTTTTCTAGGGAGTAACGTAATATTGTAACGCATTACTTTCCATAAAAAGTAACTAAGTAACGTAATTAGTGACTTTTTTAGGGAGTAACGCAATATTGTAACGCTTTACTTTCCATAAAAAGTAACTAAGTAACGTAATTAGTGACTTCAGGGAGTAACGCAATATTGTAACGCTTTACTTTCCGTAAAAAGTAACTAAGTAACGCAATTAGTTACTTTTTAGGGAGTAACGCAATATTGTAACGCTTTACTTTCCGTAAAAAGTAACTAAGTAACGTAATTAGTGACTTTTTAGGGAGTAACGCAATATTGTAACGCTTTACTTTCCGTAAAAAGTAACTAAGTAACGCAATTAGTTACTTTTTTAGGGAGTGACGCAATATTGTAACGCATTACTTTCCGTAAAAAGTAACTAAGTAACGTAATTAGTGACTTTTTAGGGAGTAACGCAATATTGTAACGCTTTACTTTCCATAAAAAGTAACTAAGTAACGTAATTAGTTACTTTTCTAGGGAGTAACGCAATATTGTAACGCATTACTTTCCATAAAAAGTAACTAAGTAACGTAATTAGTGACTTTAGGGAGTAACGCAATATTGAAACGCTTTACTTTCCGTAAAAAGTAACTAAGTAACGTAATTAGTGACTTTTTTAGGGAGTGACGCAATATTGTAACGCATTACTTTCCATAAAAAGTAACTAAGTAACGTAATTAGTGACTTCAGGGAGTAACGCAATATTGTAACGCATTACTTTCCATAAAAAGTAACTAACTAAGTAACGTAATTAGTGACTTTAGGGAGTAACGCAATATTGAAACGCATTACTTTCCATAAAAAGTAACTAAGTAACGTAATTAGTGACTTCAGGGAGTAACGCAATATTGTAACGCTTTACTTTCCGTAAAAAGTAACTAAGTAACGTAATTAGTGACTTTTTAGGGAGTAACGCAATATTGTAACGCTTTACTTTCCGTAAAAAGTAACTAAGTAACGTAATTAATGACTTTAGGGAGTAACGCAATATTGTAACGCATTACTTTCCATAAAAAGTAACTAAGTAACGTAATTAGTGACTTTAGGGAGTAACGCAATATTGTAACGCATTACTTTCCATAAAAAGTAACTAAGTAACGTAATTAGTGACTTTAGGGAGTAACGCAATATTGAAACGCTTTACTTTCCGTAAAAAGTAACTAAGTAACGTAATTAGTGACTTTTTTAGGGAGTGACGCAATATTGTAACGCATTACTTTCCATAAAAAGTAACTAAGTAACGTAATTAGTGACTTCAGGGAGTAACGCAATATTGTAACGCTTTACTTTCCGTAAAAAGTAACTAAGTAACGTAATTAGTGACTTTTTAGGGAGTAACGCAATATTGTAACGCTTTACTTTCCGTAAAAAGTAACTAAGTAACGTAATTAATGACTTTAGGGAGTAACGCAATATTGTAACGCATTACTTTCCATAAAAAGTAACTAAGTAACGTAATTAGTGACTTTAGGGAGTAACGCAATATTGTAACGCATTACTTTCCATAAAAAGTAACTAAGTAACGTAATTAGTGACTTTAGGGAGTAACGCAATATTGAAACGCTTTACTTTCCGTAAAAAGTAACTAAGTAACGTAATTAGTGACTTTTTTAGGGAGTGACGCAATATTGTAACGCATTACTTTCCATAAAAAGTAACTAAGTAACGTAATTAGTGACTTCAGGGAGTAACGCAATATTGTAACGCTTTACTTTCCGTAAAAAGTAACTAAGTAACGCAATTAGTTACTTTTTTAGGGAGTGACGCAATATTGTAACGCATTACTTTCCGTAAAAAGTAACTAAGTAACGTAATTAGTGACTTTTTAGGGAGTAACGCAATATTGTAACGCTTTACTTTCCATAAAAAGTAACTAAGTAACGTAATTAGTTACTTTTCTAGGGAGTAACGCAATATTGTAACGCATTACTTTCCATAAAAAGTAACTAAGTAACGTAATTAGTGACTTTAGGGAGTAACGCAATATTGAAACGCTTTACTTTCCGTAAAAAGTAACTAAGTAACGTAATTAGTGACTTTTTTAGGGAGTGACGCAATATTGTAACGCATTACTTTCCATAAAAAGTAACTAAGTAACGTAATTAGTGACTTCAGGGAGTAACGCAATATTGTAACGCATTACTTTCCATAAAAAGTAACTAACTAAGTAACGTAATTAGTGACTTTAGGGAGTAACGCAATATTGAAACGCATTACTTTCCATAAAAAGTAACTAAGTAACGTAATTAGTGACTTCAGGGAGTAACGCAATATTGTAACGCTTTACTTTCCGTAAAAAGTAACTAAGTAACGTAATTAGTGACTTTTTAGGGAGTAACGCAATATTGTAACGCTTTACTTTCCGTAAAAAGTAACTAAGTAACGTAATTAATGACTTTAGGGAGTAACGCAATATTGTAACGCATTACTTTCCATAAAAAGTAACTAAGTAACGTAATTAGTGACTTTAGGGAGTAACGCAATATTGTAACGCATTACTTTCCATAAAAAGTAACTAAGTAACGTAATTAGTGACTTTAGGGAGTAACGCAATATTGAAACGCTTTACTTTCCGTAAAAAGTAACTAAGTAACGTAATTAGTGACTTTTTTAGGGAGTGACGCAATATTGTAACGCATTACTTTCCATAAAAAGTAACTAAGTAACGTAATTAGTGACTTCAGGGAGTAACGCAATATTGTAACGCTTTACTTTCCGTAAAAAGTAACTAAGTAACGTAATTAGTGACTTTTTAGGGAGTAACGCAATATTGTAACGCTTTACTTTCCGTAAAAAGTAACTAAGTAACGTAATTAATGACTTTAGGGAGTAACGCAATATTGTAACGCATTACTTTCCATAAAAAGTAACTAAGTAACGTAATTAGTGACTTTAGGGAGTAACGCAATATTGTAACGCATTACTTTCCATAAAAAGTAACTAAGTAACGTAATTAGTGACTTTAGGGAGTAACGCAATATTGAAACGCTTTACTTTCCGTAAAAAGTAACTAAGTAACGTAATTAGTGACTTTTTTAGGGAGTGACGCAATATTGTAACGCATTACTTTCCATAAAAAGTAACTAAGTAACGTAATTAGTGACTTCAGGGAGTAACGCAATATTGTAACGCTTTACTTTCCGTAAAAAGTAACTAAGTAACGTAATTAGTGACTTTTTAGGGAGTAACGCAATATTGTAACGCTTTACTTTCCGTAAAAAAGTAACTAAGTAACGCAATTAGTTACTTTTTTTTAGGGAGTAACGCAATATTGTAACGCATTACTTTTAAAAGTAACTTTCCCCAACACTGCATGAGATGAACAAAAGGCTATTGATAATCTTTAATTTTGCAAAAGTATTATAAAACGCATATAACTGCATGCATCTCGTGCGCAAAATGATACGCTTGAAGCAACATGGAGTGAAAGTGAAGACACATCAGAAAGAAAAAACCTTGAAGCGTCACAAAAATGAGTGATTTGAGCGCTCACGGCTGCTGGAGGCTGCATTACCTGTAGGTTTTGACGTGGTCTGCGACTCCGCACAGCTGTAAACTGTGTGTCAGGGCCTGATGGTACGTCAGAGCTTGAGTGGATGAACCCCAGTTCACATCTGCAGGACCACAACAATTTCAAAACCACCATTAGCACTGCACCGAACAACAGACAACTTCACAATAGGGATATGCCGGTATCGAATATTCATGTTGCGATTAATTGCTAATGTTATCACGGTATAATCACGACATTGGTTTTTATTTGCAAAAAAGTGATGTTATACACACTAAAAAATGCTTTTCTAGCTTAGATTTTTTGTCTTGTTTCCAGCCGAAATATCTAAAAATTCTTAAATCAGGAAGGATTTTCTAGACAAGTACACGTTAATGTCTTGTTTTGAGAACAAAGAAGTCCAAATTAAGTGAGTTTTTGCTTGAAACAAGCAAAATAATCTGCCAATGGGGTAAGCAAAATAATCTAGTTTTCTGCTTGAAATAAGTTTATTTTTCTCACCCCATTGGCAGATTATTTTGTTTGTTTCAAGCAAAAACTCACTTAATTTTGACTTCTTTTTTCTGAAAACAAGACAATTTTCACTTGTCTAGAAAATCCTTCTTGATTTAAGAATTTTTAGATATTTTGTCTAGAAACAAGACAAAAAATCTTAGCTAGAAAAGCATTTTTTGCAGTGTAATACAGTATAACAGGTTTAATAATTTCTGAACATTAAAACACAATAAAGCAATACACAAAAATGTATAAAGTTAAAAGTTTTACACAGATTAAACTGCAAAAGAATTATAAGACCAATATCACTTTACAGTAAGATCTTATTTGCTAACCTTAGTTAATGCATTAACATGATCAATCAACAAAAACTACATTTTCTACAGAAGTTATTCTTCTTAATTAGAAATAACTTTCAGAGTTCATGTTAGCTCGAGTTAATTAAAAAACAGTTTATAACTTCTGATTTTAAAAACGTGTTACTATTATTATTATTAGCTTTAGTCATAGACTTTTGACTAAAATGCTGTTTAGTTTTAGTCATATTTTAGTCATCTGAATTGTTTTTAGTTTTAGTCGACTAAATCTACAGTAAATGTAAACTCATTATATAGGTTTGATATTAAGGTTTAATCATGATAAACACAATTTAACTGCGGTGATACACAACATGCCTTAATATTAAAATGAAATAAAACCACTTCTCATAAAGAACATGGTCTTCTTTTGAATGAAATATCAATGTTATATCAGCTAATTATCCATTCTTTATAGTCACTTGTTAACCATATTCTTCAT
The DNA here is from genome assembly GCA_033026305.1 of Cirrhinus molitorella. Taxonomy (NCBI): domain Eukaryota; kingdom Metazoa; phylum Chordata; class Actinopteri; order Cypriniformes; family Cyprinidae; genus Cirrhinus; species Cirrhinus molitorella. The sequence goes on from CM065139.1 coordinate 5,635,214, forward strand.
TCTTTCAAACAGACATGTTTATTTCTATAAATTAATTTAGATTCATCTTTAGGGCTGCGTAAGTGATTCAGACAAGAGCAGTGAGTGGTTTTCTGTCTTTCTTTTGTTGCTTGATGAACATCAGTGACTCGGACAATAGACACTAAATGCGGCTGCTGTCCCTTTAAAACCCAATGCAATGGATGCAATGCACTGATACACTTTCTCTCATCTGTTTATGTTCATTTAAGACCTAATTGGCTGTGTTTACATGAATACATGTCAAAACGGACAATTCAAGAATGAATCTCTTTCCAAATCGTCCCTCCCTAACATTTTCAGCTCGTATTCATTAGTTGACGAAAATGCAAGCAGATTTGTGTTACGGTTTTTGTCATTCAAGAAGAATTTTAGTTTGTTATCGTTTCATTTTCGTCTATGAAAAAAATGTCGTTGACAAAGTTTACGATGAAAATTATACAATTATTTCATCAACGAAATTAACACTGATTGGGAGTTTATTTTAAATAATTAATCAAATAATGAAGCCCTAAAGTAAAATGTGACCAAAACAATAAAGAATCAATACACTTTCAAACAATATCTAGGGCAAGTTCCAGATTAAAACGTAAAAAGTGTTCAAATAAATAGCCTATTGAGTCTAAATATGAAAGCATTTGGTGCTGTGATGAACACCAATGTGAATACAAAAATCTGAATGCTATATAAAATCACTTAAACACGTTTTAGAAAATAGCGCAGCTGCTTTGTTTCTGGGTTGCATTTGCAGTTTAGCGCCATCTGCTGTCAGAGACCGAATGTGCACTTTCACTTTCATCCAGAGAGTCTCTTATGCATTTTGTCATGTGCTTCTGTTTACATCACGAGTCTTGGCGTGTTGTGCATTTAAGCAGTTAATGGGAAAAGTATGCTTAAAATGCATGCAAAATTCTAAATAATTTAATTATTTTCTGTATTTTGAAAAACGCCCATGATAACAATACCATGCATATTCATTATGGTCATATATGGCATTGCACACGTCTACTTCGCACGTCTCGTTTTCCAGTCCAGCTCACCGGGTTTCTTGTAGCTGACGTAGATGTAGAGGGATAGGACGATGACGTTGGTCAGGAGGGCCGCCCACCAGTTGATGACGAACATGACCAAACAGCACAGGATGGCCCCGGCCAGAGACACCCACATGTTGTAGTACTTGAAGCTCGGCCTCCATCCTGCCCGACAAACATGCAAACAAACACTTAGAGACCGACGGATCCGCAGCAGTACGACTTAGGATTTGGCAACGTGGTAAAAGGTCAAAAAGCCCTCGTTACACCCGCCAGAAACTGAACAGTTGGGATAAAACCAACAATAGCTCTTTGTGGCAGGAAACTGCTAACTGTGCCATTCTGCCACGTTGCGTAACAGCAGAGGACACAAAGAAGGGCACAGGGGTGTGTGACCCCACAGCTGAGAGCCGCTTGTGTCTCTCTGAAGAGCGTCCAGAGCCAAGACACAGGATTTTCAAGATAAAGTTCGTAAGAATGTTCTTAAGTGCAATTCTTGAAGTTCTCAAATACGGTTCTTAAGAGCATCTTGATTTTTATTTGTGTGAACGCATGGCTGAAGACGCTTCGATAAACTCACACACCATTAATTACATACACAAGGAATTTGCTTTTGTGACAGTAGCTTCCAGTGTACAACAACAACACGGACAATAAGAAAAATACAAATAAGATGAGAATAAAAAATATACATATTTAAATATTTTTGTCTATTTATATTTAAATGTGTATATATTTTTTTTATTTGTATTTTTCTTATTGTCCGTGTTGTCTATGTACACTGGAAGCTACTGTCACAAAAACAAATTCCTTGTATGCGCAAGCACACTTGGCAATAAAGCTCTTTCTGATTCTGATTCTGATTACCACCAGTAATAAAACACTGTTTTTTTTTCTACTGAAATGATAAAGGTTTGCTTAACAGTGTCATGGAAATCCCTACTTTGCAAACTTTGGTAATGTACTCCAGCAGACAAAAGTTTGGACACGCACTCATTTAATGTTTTTTAAAGAAGTCTCTTCTGCTCATCAAGGCTGATTAAAAATACAGAAAAAAAAAACTGTAATATTGCAAAATGTTATTGCAATATAAAATAATGTTTTTTATTTGAATACACTTTACAATATAATTTACTTCTGTGATGCAAAGCTGAATTTTCATCAGCTGTTACTCAGAAGTCATTCTAATATGCTGATTTATTATTAGAGTTATTAATGTTGCAAACTTGTTTTTTTTGCAACCTGTGATTGTTTTTTCAGGATTCTTTGATGCATAAGTTCAAAAGAACAGCGTTTATTTAAAATATAAATCTTTTCTAACAATGTAAATCTATGCGATCACTTTTTATTAATTGAACACATCCTTGGTGAATAAAAGTATTAATTTCTTTCAAAAAAAAAAAAAAATAAATAAATAAAGAATAAAAATAAAAATAGAATAAAAATGTACTGACCCCAAACTTTTGAACAGTAGTGTATATTGTTAGAAAACCTTTCTATTTTAAATAAACGCTGTTCTTTTTTAACCTTTTATTGATCGAAAAATCCGCTGAGAAGCGCACTGATAATAAATCAGGATATTAGAGTGATTTCTGAAGGATCATGTGACACTGAAGACTGGAGTAATGATTCTGGAAATTGGAAATGACATCTTTATTTGTGTGAATACATGACTGAAGACGCATTGATAAACTCACACACTAGGATTGTCTTTTTGCGGTTTCTGCAAATGATCCTAATAATCATAATAAGCCTGTTTTCGTCACATCTTTGATTGGCGCCGGGCTTCACATTTTTAATGCGCCGTGTTTTTGAACAGTTTCCTTTAAAGAGTCTGTCTTAAGCTTCGCCATCTGTTTTATTCATTTTGGTGTTGTGTTTTTGCCCCTCATCCGAATGAACGCTTCCGCTAACGTTATTTGTGCATTCATCTGCGCTAAAGACGGCTAAATAATATCTATAGGCTAAATAAAATAACGAATGTTCAACCCTGGGTTCCCACTCTAAGCCAAATGTCAAACTCCCTGACTAAAAAGCTGAATTTCCATGACCTATATGATCCATCCATCTGCAAGCTTTATTTACTTGTTTACAGACGTTTTTAGTACAAAACTATGGAAGCCCGTTTATGCCACAAAAAGAAAACTCAATTCTGACTTTTTTCTTGCAATTGCGAGTTTGTATCATGCTATTCTGACTTTATAACTCACAACTGTGACTTTATTTCTCAGAATTGCGAGTTTATCTCTCATAATTCTGAGAAAAGAGTCCAAATTGTGAGAAGTCACAAAAAACTTTTAAAAAATGTTTTATTCAGTGGCGGAACCTGGCTTTTTCTGTACTATTTCTGCAGAAATAAATTAGGTTTTTTTAGTGCTGTCAAATGATTAATCGCATCCAAAATAAAAGTTTGTTTACATAATATATATTTGTGTATTGTGTATATTTATTATGTATACATAAACAAACACATGCATGTATATATTAAGGGAAAATATTTTAGATTTATATATAAAAAAAAAAAAAAAAAAAAAAAAAAAAAAAAAAATAAATATATATATATATATATATATATATATATATATATATATATATATATATATATATATATATATATATATATATATATAATCTAAATTGTATACAGGTATAAATATATATACACATAAATATTTTGTTTAAATATATATATATATATATATATATATATATATATATATTATGTGTGTATTTATATATACATAATAAATATACAAAGTAAACACACATATAGTATGTAAACAAACTTTTATTTTGCATGCGATTAATCGTTTGACAGCCCTAGTTTTTTTATGATTTCAGGGGTTAAACATCATTCAGTTTATTTCTTCACATTCAGTTTTTGCTTTTCTATCGTCTGCTTTTCACAGCCAGTCTTTGAAGTGGTCATTTTGTAGCCAAAGCTCTGGAAATGTACATTTTCCTGGCATGTCTGCCTTAGTTATCAGATACAGACTGCTGACTGCATTTGACTGCAGTGATCGCCAGTTTATGTGCGGGAAGGGAATAAAACGGCACTGAAAAATAGCCTATCCATAAAAATAGGCAAAATGTGTAAAACAATTAAAAAACAGTACAGAAAAATTACATTTTGATAAATGGAAACAAAAATTTAAAGCAACAAACAAATATCCCTGATATTCCATGACTTGGACCAAACAAATATTAAATTCCCTGACTTTTAATGACTGGAATAGACCTTTTAAAATTCCATGATCTATGGGAACCCTGTCAAACCTCACTATCTGAGCGATCATTGTTTACATTATCATTCAGAGAACTGCTGCACATCCCTATTAACAGCCCTAATATCTATTATATGGAGCTAGCTGTTGTAATGCTTAAATATAACAATTCATGTGAAATAAACCAATTAATCCACTAAATAATTCACACTTTTGGGGATTTAAGACAGGTCTGGGGCTATCCGAACTTTAAGTTATTGACGATGGTTTCAAAGAAGATTCTTTTGAAGAATTTGAATTCTTCTTCAGTTTTGTCTTAAGAACAGTCTTAGGTAAAAAGATAAGCATTTTCGGGAATACAAAATATTCTTAACTTGGAAAATAAGAAGAAAATGGCAGTTAAGAAGAAATTTCTTCTTAAGAATGTTTCGTGAATCCGGCCGCTGACCTGCTCAAGACAGTTCTGGACAACACACATCAGTTACTTCAAGACACAGCTGAATGTTTTAGTTTCATAGAAGCATGAAAACAGAATTGATTAAATGAAGTTAGCGCCGGTTAGGGGACATTAACAGGACTAGGAGGGCTTCTGGAGCACAGGACATGTACTAGAGTAATGGGATTTAGTGGAGTCACGGTGACCTTGTAACGCTACAGACACGGCACGACATAAAGGGTACAGAAGCGCTTTAAACAGGCCATATTTATAGAGTGTGGGAATGCGTCACGTACCCTTTACGTTCATGCAATCGTGTGCAGAGACTCTATGAAATAAAGCGTCAGAAGTGAAGATATCTACCTGCTGGTCTTCAAGAGCTTTGGTATTGAGGGGACAAACAAACCTCTTTACACAGAGAATAAAGAAACGTGTAAAATTATGACTTCAAAACACAAGAAACAGTCAATAACAAAGGCATTCAGAAATTAAAACGCTGTTTGCTTAACAGTCAGAGAAATCCTTACTTTGCAAACTTTGGTAAACTCCAGAAAGGCCCTGATGTACACTAGCAGTCATAAGTTTGGACACACTCTTATTAATGTTTTTTAAAGTCTCTTCTGCTCAAAGGCTGATTAAAAATACAGAAAAAAACTGTAATATTGCAAAATGTTATTAGAATATAAAATAATGGTTTTTATTTGAATATACTTTACAATATAATTTATTCTTGTGATGCAAAGCTGAATTTTCATCAGCTGTTACTCCAGTCTTAAGCGTCACATGATCCTTCAGAAATCACTCTAATATACTGATTTATTATTAGAGTTATAATATTTTTTTTTTTGCAACCTGTGATTGTTTTTTCAGGATTTTTGGTGAATAACAAGTTTAAAAGAACAGCATTTATTCAAAATATAAATCTTTTCTAACAATGTAAATCTGTGCGATCACTTTTATTAATTGAACACATCCTTAGTGAATAAAAGTATTAATTTCTTTCAAAAAAAGAAAGAATACAAATGTACTGACCTCAAACTTTTGAACAGTAGTGTATATTGCTGGAAAACCTTTCCATTTTAAATAAACACTGTTCTTTAACTTTTATTGATCAAAAAAAAATCCTAAAAAAAACTAGGTTTCAAATAAATAAATCAGTATATTAGAGTGATTACTGAAGAATCATGTGACACTGAAGACTGGAGTAATGATGCTGAAAATTCAACTTTAATTACAGATAAATAAATTAAATTTTAATGTATATTAATATAGAAAAACATTGATTTACATCATAATAATATTTCACAATATTACTTTTTTTTTTCTGTATTTTTGATCAAGTGAAAACAGCCTTGATAAGCAGAAGAAACTTCTTTAAAAAACAATAAATGAGTGGTGTGTCCAAACTTTTGACTGCTAGTGTACTTGAACGATTTGGCCTGATGTTGTATTCTTTTATTTCACTTCACGTTCATTTTGTGAGTTTAAAACAGTGAACTTAGGAGTAGGAACTGAAAGCGACACTGACACTGTGTTTACTATGGTAAATCCATCTACTGTACAAAGTACTTTATAAACATTCAAGTGCTGAATTACAGATCCGGTGCAAACTCATCTACATCGCATTGATCAGATGACTTCTGAACCGCTGCTTTCTCACACAGCACATTCACATAGTAATATAAAATGTCACTATCAGCAGCGTCTGGGTGTTTGTTAATGGAATAAAAATCCAAACAACAAAACGTAACTCTCTTATGAGTATATCAGGGCCTCAAAAACTGATGGGAAGCCCATATTTTCCATGCATTCTCTCCATTTTCATACGAATGTTACGGGTAATTGTTTGGTATGGTCACATCAGTCCTGAGCAGTGTTGGGGGTAATGCATGACAAGTAACACAAGTTACGTAATAATATTACTTTTTTCAAGTAACTAGTAAAGTAACATTACTTTTTCATTTACGAGAAAATATCTGAGTTACTTTTTCAAAAAACTAACGCCAGCTACTTTTTGTTTCCTTTATGTATTTAATCCCATTTTATTAACCAATGACTTTGCTGCTGACCTTTGATCCAATTCAACCATACACTGCAAAAATACTGTTCTTACTTACATTTTTGTCTTGTTTACAGCCAAAATATAAAAAAATTATTAGTAAATTATTATTTTGTTGTTTTCAGAAAAAAATAAGTCAAAATTCAGTGTGTTTTTGCTTAGAACAAGCAAAATAATCTGCCAATGAGGTAAACAAAAACAAAAAAAATCTTATTTCAAACAGAAAACAAGATTATTTTGCTTACCCCATTGGGAGATGATTTTGCTCGTTTCAAGCAAAAACACACTTAATTTTGACTTGTTTTCAGAAAAAAACTTGTCTAGACAATCCTTATGATTTAAGAATTTTTAGATATTTTGGCTGAAAACAAGACCAAAAAAAAAAAAAAAAAACCTAAGAAAAGCATTTTTTTGCAGTGTACTAATAAACAAAACACTTTAGATGAACTAACATTTGTGTTTTTTTCTCATTGCTGAAGAGTGTTGAACTTTCTTTTCCTACAGTTCCACTGTAAAGACGTCAATTTAATTTTCCCTTAGCCTTATTCACTTCATTTCATTTTGGTGTGAAAGGGCTTTTACATTTGCTAAGAATCAAACTTTTTTATATTAAAAACAAACAAGCAAACCCTGCCCAGATTTAAAAAGTAACGCAAAAGTAATGTAACGCATTACTGTCAATAAAAAGTAAAATATTGTAACGCATTACTTTCCATAAAAAGTAACTAAGTAACGTAATTAGTGACTTTTTTAGGGAGCGACGCAACATTGTAACGCATTACTTTCAATAAAAAGTAACGTAATTAGTTACTTTTTTAGGGAGTAACGCAACATTGTAACGCATTACTTTCCATAAAAAGTAACTAAGTAACGTAATTAGTTACTCTTTTAGGGAGTAACGCAATATTGTAACACATTACTTTCCATAAAAAGTAACTAAGTAACGTAATTAGTTACTCTTTTAGGGAGCGACGCAACATTGTAACGCATTACTTTCAATAAAAAGTAACGTAATTAGTTACTTTTTTAGGGAGCGACGCAACATTGTAACGCATTACTTTCAATAAAAAGTAACTAAGTAACGTAATTAGTTACTCTTTTAGGGAGCGACGCAACATTGTAACGCATTACTTTCAATAAAAAGTAACGTAATTAGTTACTTTTTTAGGGAGTGACGCAACATTGTAACGCATTACTTTCCATAAAAAGTAACTAAGTAGCGTAATTAGTTACTCTTTTAGGGAGTAACGCAATATTGTAACACATTACTTTCCATAAAAAGTAACTAAGTAACGTAATTAGTTACTCTTTTAGGGAGCGACGCAACATTGTAACGCATTACTTTCAATAAAAAGTAACGTAATTAGTTACTTTTTTAGGGAGCGACGCAACATTGTAACGCATTACTTTCAATAAAAAGTAACTAAGTAACGTAATTAGTTACTCTTTTAGGGAGCGACGCAACATTGTAACGCATTACTTTCAATAAAAAGTAACGTAATTAGTTACTTTTTTAGGGAGTGACGCAACATTGTAACGCATTACTTTCCATAAAAAGTAACTAAGTAGCGTAATTAGTTACTCTTTTAGGGAGTAACGCAATATTGTAACATTACTTTCCATAAAAAGTAACTAAGTAACGTAATTAGTTACTCTTTTAGGGAGCGACGCAACATTGTAACGCATTACTTTCAATAAAAAGTAACGTAATTAGTTACTTTTTTAGGGAGCGACGCAACATTGTAACGCATTACTTTCAATAAAAAGTAACTAAGTAACGTAATTAGTTACTCTTTTAGGGAGCGACGCAACATTGTAACGCATTACTTTCAATAAAAAGTAACGTAATTAGTTACTTTTTTAGGGAGTGACGCAACATTGTAACGCATTACTTTCCATAAAAAGTAACTAAGTAACGTAATTAGTTACTTTTTTAGGGAGTGACGCAACATTGTAACACATTACTTTCCATAAAAAGTAACTAAGTAACGTAATTAGTTACTCTTTTAGGGAGCGACGCAACATTGTAACGCATTACTTTCAATAAAAAGTAACGTAATTAGTTACTTTTTTAGGGAGCGACGCAACATTGTAACGCATTACTTTCAATAAAAAGTAACTAAGTAACGTAATTAGTTACTCTTTTAGGGAGCGACGCAACATTGTAACGCATTACTTTCAATAAAAAGTAACGTAATTAGTTACTTTTTTAGGGAGTGACGCAATATTGTAACGCATTACTTTCAATAAAAAGTAAAATATTGTAACACATTACTTTCCATAAAAAGTAACTAAGTAACGTAATTAGTTACTCTTTTAGGGAGCGACGCAACATTGTAACGCATTACTTTCCATAAAAAGTAACGTAATTAGTTACTTTTTTAGGGAGTAACGCAACATTGTAACACATTACTTTCCATAAAAAGTAACTAAGTAACGTAATTAGTTACTCTTTTTAGGGAGTGACGTAATATTGTAACGCATTACTTTCCATAAAAAGTAACTAAGTAACGTAATTAGTTACTCTTTTTAGGGAGTGACGTAATATTGTAACGCATTACTTTCCATAAAAAGTAACGTAATTAGTTACTTTTTTAGGGAGTGACGCAATATTGTAACGCATTACTTTCAATAAAAAGTAACTAAGTAACGTAATTAGTTACTCTTTTAGGGAGCGACGCAACATTGTAACGCATTACTTTTAAAAGTAACTTTCCCCAACACTGGTCCTAAACTATCTAGCCTCTACTGAGTGTTCATTTTACAAAGGATTCTTCTTTAATATTTACTGCCACACTAATCAGGCTTTTAGAGATGCAACCTTAAAAACTAAGGAGAAACTTTTAGTTTCACATCTCGTGGGTGATCAGCGTTTCTGATTTCACTGACCCTCCAATGAAAGCTTAAAAGGCCATTTGTTACTGAAAATGGCTGATTGTACTCTCTACTCCAAACTCTGTGGGCCGCACCATCCTCACACTAATGATATTTGATCGTCTGTGGAGACGTGACCCAGCTTGTCTACAGAATGAGTTCATCACACCTCCAACATCTTACCCGGGGAATTAGCCAGCGACGCGTGAAACACGGAGAAGTTGATGAGAGCGTACGACGCCAGGAAGAAGTTGGAAATGATTGGGGCGATGACGTTCAGCTCCGCTGGAGAAATGAACAACATGCATGTGTCAGAGTACAGTGACCTTATCAACCGATCGGTTTTACTTTACTCCGAGATTTCTGCCAATTAAACTTAATTAGATTTGTGGAGATCCTACCGATGAGAATGAAGGCCAGGGCGATGCCAAAGGTGAGGAAATATCCTCGCAGGGGCTCGTTGTTCTTGCCGTAGCCCTTCCCAAAAATTCCAATTCCAGGATAGATGTTGTCTTTGCATAAAGCCTGAGGAAACGGGAGAAACCATGAAACAAGCAAGACCTGTTTTAACATCGCAGAGCTCACGCAAGAGCCGGAGCGAGACCACACATGTTAAAACACAGACCTGGAAGACTTTCGGGGCGCTGACGAGAGACGCCAGAGCGGAGGACAGGGTCGCGGAGAAGATGCCCGCCGTGATGAGAGGACCGAAGCCAGACACCACGCTCATGATCTGCGGAAAGAGACGTTTAGTCACACATCCCTCCACACAATCACACAAGATTTGCTTCCTTGCCGCTGTCGCCTATGGCTTGCTCAGTTGGGGACAACTACATTAGGACAAACAATTTATTAATTTGGAACTACTGATTCATTTCTTCTAACTAAAACGGTTTACTTTTTTTTGCATTATTGATATATTACTTTCCTACACTGCAAAAAATGCTTTTCTAGCTAAGATTTTTTGTCTCGTTTCTAGACAAAATATCTAAAAATTCTTAAATCAAGAGGGATTTCTAGACAAGTAATAATTATTGTTTTGTTTTCAGAAAAAAGAAGTCAAAATTAAGTGAGTTTTTGCTTGAAACAAGCAAAATAATCTTGTTTTCGGCTTGAAATAAGATTATTTATCACCCCGTTGGCAGATTATTTTGCTTGTTATAAGCAAAAACTCACTTAATTTTGACTTCTTTTTTCTGAAAACAAGACATTAACGTGTACTTGTCTAGAAAATACTTCTTGATTTAAGAATTTTTAGATATTTCGGCTGGAAACAAGACAAAAAAATCTAAGCTAGAAAAGCAATTTTTGCAGTGTATTTGATACTATAGTTGCTTTGAGACAATTTGTATTGTAGACAGCGCTATATAAATAAAGCTGACTTGACAATCAGAGTCTTCTCTTGCAAAGCTTGATGCTCAGTCTTTAATGCGGTTACCAGCCCGACTGAAAGTGAAGCGCTCACATGATTTTACACACAAACCGCCCCACATGAACCACAGGGAGACTCCATTATAAACGATTCCAGCAGTTTTCATTAGCATGTTGAAAATGATATACAAACAAAACAATGCATACGAATACAAAGTAACTTCACTGTCCTGCTTGAATCCCTGGGCGCCTCATTTGGCCAAAGTAGCTTTAGTTATTAGGGACCCACCGAATGTTCGGCAACCAATATTATTTGGCCAAAATGCAAGTTTTTTTTGTCTGGGTTCCCCTGGTAAATTTGCATTTCAGGTGCTAAATATGACGTTATTGGGGTCGATTCAACCCGCGGACATCAAAAACAACCCGCGACAATAGTGTTAAAGTAGGTCAATTGGCAACACTGCCTTTTACACACAGCGCTGCTCAACAATGTCAGTCCAAAGCGACGGACCAATCAGAAGAACTCATCTCTTCAAGTGATTATCACAACTTGCTCCTTAAAAAAAATTAAAAAATAAAAATATTGGAAAGAAATATCGGTCACACTGAACATCTCTGGCGTTTGCTTATTTGTATTATTTCCGTTATTGTTATTGCATCACGTCTCAAAAGCACATCTCGAGATGCTCACGTTCTACCCTGCGCTTTAAAAAAAAAAAAAAAAAAAAAACAACATTCCAGAGTGTTCTGTGTGAATGGCCCCTTAAATGGGTTTCCGCCAAAATAAAAGTCAACATTCACATTTTACTGTTGCTCTGTAAATGAAAAAAAAAAAAAAAGTAAGACAAAAATAATGATAACAATTACAACAGCTCTAGTAATACTTAAATTGAGCTTTGTTGGTAGGCTATAATGTCTACTAGAATGTTAAAAATGTTCAGTGTTAAGTAAATATTTTAAATTTAAATTGTGATTAATTTTTTTTCTTTTAAAAGCAAGACAAAAAAAGTGTAAAAGCACATTCTGGCTTTTTAATTTTATGCAATGTTGAAAAAAAATTGGCAAATACATAGGCCAAAAAAAACCAAAAAAAAAAAAACCTGTATCTGGTAATCATCCTTCGGCCCAGCGTTTCATTTTATTCGGTTTCAGCTTCAGCCAAGAATTTTCATTTTGGAGCATCCCTAGTAGTTATTTATCAAAAGTTACATTAAACAAAAAAAAAAGTGCAAGTACAGCACTTGAAATCAAATTGGATAAAAAATAAATAAATAAATAATTTATTTTATCATATACACATATATATATATATATATATATATATATATATATATATATATATATAAAATTTTTATTTTTTATTTTTAAAACATAAAAATACACAAAAACTTTTTCCAAGTTGTGTGTGATGGTTGTTTAAAGCAACTTGTTGACTATTTCAATCTAGCAGGTTTGGTGTCTCCTCTTGCAAATCCAATGTGGCTCGCAGTCAGTGTTGGGGAAAGTTACTTTTAAAAGTAATGCGTTACAATATTGCGTTACTCCCTAAAAAAGTCACTAATTACGTTACTTAGTTACTTTTTATGGAAAGTAATGCGTTACAATATTGCGTTACTCCCTAAAAGAGTCACTAATTACGTTACTCAGTTAAATCAAATTGATGTCTGTACAATAGAACTGTAGGAAAAGAAAGTTCAACACTCTTCAGCAATGAGAAAAAAAAACACAAATGTTAGTTCATCTAAAGTAAGTTTTGCTTATTAGTACACTGTACACTTAATTAGATTTTTTGTCTTGTTTCCAGCCAAAATATCTAAAAATTCTTAAATTAAGAAGGATTTTCTAGACAAGTAAAAATTATCATCCTGTTTTTTCTGAAAACAAGTCAAAATTAAGTGTTTTTGCTTGAAACAAGCAAAATAATCTCCCAATGCGGAGCAAAATAATCTTTATTAATCCTTCTTGATTTAAGACTTTTTTGTAATAATTTGGCTGGAAACAATACAAAAAAAAAAGTACTAAGTATTTGAAAAAGTAACAGATTTTTTTCACTTTACTCGTTCTTGAAAAAGTAATATTATTACATAACTTGAGTTACTTGTAATGCGTTACCCCCAACACTGATCATAGTGATGACTGTCTCTGACCAGCGAGTGATCAACAGTGTTTTACATTATATTTCAGTATTGTTGAGTTGACACTAAAAAACAGGCACTAGATACTGTACACAGAGGAAAACACCAAAAAGTGCGCCATTGATACCACGCAGTGGAAAAGCAGCATTATTAAATGTCAAATCCCTGAGTAAGCGTGCTTCATTAAAAAAAAAAATACAGGGAAAAGCAGGAACATTCCAATAAAATGTGTTTCATTTGGCTCTGCTGTCTGCCAAGTGCCTTAAAATGCTGCTCAGGAAGCTCACTAGGGTTTGGAACAGAGTGACAATGTAGAAGAGGGCCTTGTCTCCCGTTCATGAACGTACCTGGAAATCATTGTGCAAGCCGAACTTGCAGCTCGACTTTCCTCCCTCCAGTATTGGTCTGCAGGAAGAGAAGTCATAGCCCAACCTACAGGCCGCATCAGTGCAGTTCAAAGCACTGAAAGTCTCGTTAATTCCCATGTCTTGTCCTGTAGCGTCGCGCACGATGCAAGCGCCTGTCAACAAAACGATCGATGCATCAGAAAAACAAAAACAATACAATAGCAATCACAACCGAACGATATGCAATTCTGAGAGAGTTTACCTGCGGAAATAGCCACACCCATGTACACTAGCCCCGTTATGAGGATAGCCAAGAGCGTTCCTTTAGGGATGGCTGATTGAGGGTCCTAAGAGGCACACAACAATTACAGAGAGCCCAGACGAATAAATAAATATGCGGTGAGGAAACGATTGCACACACTCACCGCTAGATCTCCTGAGATGTTGGCACCAGCCAAAATGCCTGTGGCGGCCGGGAAGAAGATGGAAAAAACTGAGAAAAACGTCTGCCCCCGAAAGTCTGGGCCAAAGTTATCTGCCAAGATGCCCGCTAAAGAGACAAGACACCCCATAATCATGTAGTTAGATTACAGAAAACACAACAGGAATGAATAAAGAGGAAACAACTACTGATTTTATAACTCTAAAACTCCAGTGGACGATCTTGAACTATAAAGGAACTAGGTTTCCTTAAAGACACAAGCTTTCATTTGTAATAATAAATAAAATGATAAATTGTTATATTAAAATGTACCGTATTGAGCAGAATATAAGAGGAGTTTCTTTGAAATACACTCGCAGTCAAAAGTTTGGACACACCTCTCATTTAATGTTTTTTAAAGAAGTTTCTTATGCTTATCAAGGCTGTTTTCACTTCAAAAATAAAAAAAATTAAATAAAAAATAAATAAAAGATCAAAAATACAGAGGAAAAAAAAAAGTAATATTGTAAAATATTATTACGACGTAAATAAATATTTATAAATATATATATTTATATATATATATATATATATATATATATATATATATATATATATATATATATATATATATATATATATATATATATATATATAGCGAATAATTATTTTAGATTATTTTAGATTATTTTAGTTGTTTTTTTGGGGAACCTGTGATATTTTTTTTTTTTCAGGATTTTTTTTATCAATAAAAGGTTAAAAAAAGAACAGCATTTATTTAAAAGAGAAAGGTTTTCTAACAATATACACTACTGTTCAAAAGTTTGGGGTAAGTAATTTTTATTCCTTCTTTTTTTTGAAAGAAATTAATACTTTTATTCACCAAGGATGTGTTCAATTAATAAAGTGATAGCATAGATTTACATTGTTAGAAAATATTTATATTTTGAATAAAGGCTGTTTTTTTAACTTGTTATTCATCAAAGCATCCTGAAAAAACAATCACAGGTTGCAAAAAAAAAATTTGTTTCCTACATTAATAATTCTAATAATAAATCAGTATATTAGAATGATTTCTGAAGAATCATGTGACACTTAAGACTGGAGTAACAGCTGATGAAAATTCAGCTTTGCATCACAGGAATAAATTATATTGTAAAATTTATTAAAACAAAAACTATTATTTTATATTGTAATAACATTTTGCAATATTACTGCTTTTTTCTGTATTTTTGATCAAATAAATGCAGCCTTGATGAGCAGAAGAGACTTCTTTAAAAATGTTAAATGAGAGGATGTGTCCAAACTTTTGACTGCTAGTGTACATCTGAAAAACGCATTCTTTGTAAGTGATTTTAAAACATAGGTCAGTACCCAGATTTGAAGACTACAATTTCACTTCTATTAATGAAATGTTGGTGGTCATTTTAATTGATAGCCTAATTTACACATAATTTAGATGGGTTACCTGTTATTTTTAATGGTATAACAAAAAGTGTTTTTTACGCGATTGTTGGTGCATTTTACCACTATTTAACATACTTTTAAAACAAAAACTAAAAAGGAAAAATATGCAATATGATTTTTTTAATAATATTATAGCATGAAAAACGATAGCAAATCTCAGAAGATTTTCATAGTTTTAATCTTTAGATTTAAGCTTTCAATCTCTCGCCAGTGAGTAATTTACAGCACAAAATGCTGTGTTCAGCACAAACTGTGTTTATTAAACACAGCAGAGTTTGATTTGACACACACCCTTCCACATAAAAAAAAAAAAAAAACACACACGTTTATCATGTACACGCAGCATTGTTTACTTCCTGCTGTCTGCGAGTCCACCGGTTGAGAAGTGCTGGTCTGGATGAGCTCATTCTTACCGTCATAGCCGAAGAAGCCAAACTTCTTCTTGGACTCCACAGGGATGAAGGCGCCAATGAAGTAGTTAAAGATGGCAGTGATCAAAATGACCAAGAGGAATATCTGAGCCTGTGAAACAAAGCCATGTTGATGAATGACGAATGGTGAACTGATAAGGTCAGCACTGGCTAACGCTCAAAGCAAAGCGAATATGAACTAAATCTCCTGCCTTGGCCTCCCACTCCATTCCAGCCACAGAGATGCCGAGAAGCAGGATGACCGTAATGGTCCCAATGATCCGGACGTCATTGATCTCATCGAGCATGAGCACATTGGAACTCTAAACGGACACAAGCACATGTGATTATCCTATATGTCTAGGCACCATCATATTCAAGGAAACTGAGCAATGCACAGTGTTGGGGGAAACGCAAGTTACGTAATGATATTACTTTTTTCCAAGTAACTAGTAAAGTAATGCATTACAGTAACTAAGTAACGTAATTAGTGACTTTTTTAGTGAGTGACGCAATATTGTAACGCATTACTTTCAATAAAACGTAACTAAGTAACGTAATTAGTTACTTTTTAGGGAGTAACGCAATATTGTAACGCATTACTTTCAATAAAACGTAACTAAGTAACGTAATTACTTACTTTTTAGGGAGTAACGCAATATTGTAACGCATTACTTTCAATAAAACGTAACTAAGTAACAATTAGTGACTTTTTAGGGAGTAACGCAATATTGTAACGCATTACTTTCAATAAAACGTAACTAAGTAACGTAATTAGTTACTTTTTTAGTGAGTGACGCAATATTGTAACGCATTACTTTCAATAAAACGTAACTAAGTAACGTAATTAGTTACTTTTTAGGGAGTAACGCAATATTGTAACGCATTACTTTCAATAAAACGTAACTAAGTAACGTAATTACTTACTTTTTAGGGAGTAACGCAATATTGTAACGCATTACTTTCAATAAAACGTAACTAAGTAACAATTAGTGACTTTTTAGGGAGTAACGCAATATTGTAACGCATTACTTTCAATAAAACGTAACTAAGTAACGTAATTACTTACTTTTTAGGGAGTAACGCAATATTGTAACACATTACTTTCAATAAAACGTAACTAAGTAACAATTAGTGACTTTTTAGGGAGTAACGCAATATTGTAACGCATTACTTTCAATAAAACGTAACTAAGTAACGTAATTACTTACTTTTTAGGGAGTAACGCAATATTGTAACGCATTACTTTCAATAAAACGTAACTAAGTAACGTAATTAGTTACTTTTTAGGGAGTAACGCAACATTGTAATGCATTACTTTTAAAAGTAACTTTCCCCTCACTGGCAATGCATGAGAAATTAACTGTGTTTCTTACAATGAGCAGCTCAACTACAGTTTCTGCAAATCCCACGACGTACATGGCCACAGCCACAGCGTTAGCAAAGGCGAAAATCAGACCAATGGAGCCGCCGAACTCTGGACCCAAACTTCGAGAGATCAAGTAATACGCACCACCTGAAGAAAAAAATAATAATATTATTACACAGATCAGCTTCCTGAAAAGACAGTTCAAGGCCGATTTATTAAGTTTGCTTGAGAAACCAACTTACTGAAATGCTATTTAAACTTAATTTTCTTCTTCTTCTGAGAATAAATCTGTTGGCACTAGTGTGCTGTGTCTTTTCTAACTGATCGGACTCGCAATTTTCCTAAAAATGGCGATTAAAACTAAAAAAAAAAAATCCCATAGACTTCCATTGAGGGAGTGTTGAAATGAGCCAAGACTATTCAAACTCACACTGACAAAACTCCCACAATCCCTTCAGACTCAATCAAGCTGCACTTCTGTCTGCTATTAGAATCCATTCACACTCATTCAAGCTAATCATGCTGGCAACTTGCTAGTAACATGCTAATCATGCTACAAACATGTTGGAATCATGATACAAACATGCTAAAACCATACTAGCAACTTGCTAATCATACTTGAAACATGCTAGTAACTTAATTATGCTAGAATCATGCTAATAATTTTGCTAACCATGCTAGAAACATACTAGTAATTTAATTATGCTAGAATCATGATAATAACTTGCTAACCATGTTACAAACATGCTAGTAACGTGTTAATTATGCTAGAATCATGCTAATAACTTGCTAACCATGCTAGTAATTTGTTAATTATGCTAGAATCATGCTAATAACTTGCTAACCATGCTAGTAATTTGTTAATTATGCTAGAATCATGCTAATAACTTGCTAACCATGTTAGTAACTTGTTAATTATGCTAGAATCATCCTAATAACTTGCTAACCATGCTAGAAATGTGCTAGTAATTTGTTAATTACGCTAGAATCATGCTAATAACTTGTTAACCATGCTAGTAACTTGTTAATGATGCTAGAATCATCCTAATAACTTGCTAACCATGCTAGAAATGTGCTAGTAATTTGTTAATTACGCTAGAATCATGCTAATAACTTGTTAACCATGCTAGAAACATGCTAGCAATTTGTTAATTATGCTAGAATCATGCTAATAACTTGTTAACCATGCTAGAAACGTGCTAGTAACTTGTTAATTATGCTAGAATCATGCTAATAACTTGCTAACCATGCTAGAAACGTGCTAGTAACTTGTTAATGATGCTAGAATCATGCTAGTAACTTGCTAACCATGTTACAAACATGCTAGTAACTTATTAATTATGCTAGAATAATGCTAGTAACTTGTTAACCATGCTAGAAACATGCTAGTAATTTGTTAATTATGCTATCATCATGCTAATAACTTGCCAACCATGCTAGAAATGTGCAAGTAATTCACTAATTATGCTAGAATCGTGCTAGTAACTTGCTAAACCATGCTAGTAACATGCTAATCATGCAAACATCATGCTAGCATCTTGTTAATCATGCTATAAACCTGTTAGAATCATGCTAACATCATGTTAGTAACATGCTAATCATGCTAAAAACATGTTAACAACTTATTAATCATGCTAACAACATGCTAATAATTTGCTAATCACACTACCACCAAGCTAATCCTGATAGAAACATGCTGGTAACATACTAATCTATCCATCCATCTATCTGACTGCATTGTCTTCAAAACATTCATACTTTAAGCTTTAAATCTGCCTTAAAATTCAAACTATTTCAGACTATTTTCAAACTTAAAACTTCTATTAAAACTTTCTGGTCTGGCTTTCTCAAGCCATCTTAAAGTTTGTTTCGACTAACTTTTTTTAAATCTAGTTGGTTATACTACTGCATCATTAAGAGAGCCTTCAAAATCTTCTAGAATCATACCATTTTGGTTTCATAAACAGGTGCACACAAACACTGGCACACATTTGAATTCATTGCTAAGACCCACATGTTTTCTGAAGGGGAAGGCCCTACACAGCTCACTCACACATTCAAATTATGCTATTTTGGTATTTTATCCAAGAGCGGTTCATTTGCCAACTTTGGAACTCAAATCGTTAACCAATTCTGGCCCTGCCCTTGTGTTTCTTCATCAACTTTCAAAGAAAAAAAATAAATAAATAATAATAATTTAGGCTAATTTGACTATTGCCAATCAGGAGTAAAAAGTAGAGCAGTGCCTCAGATTGTGTTGCTGTAATATGGTGAGAAGAGCAAGGGGCCCAGGACCGAACCCTGAGGTACCCCTGTGGATAAGATCATAACGAATCGAGTTACCAATAACAGAGCAGTTCTCTCAGCTATGCTGATACAGATTCCCATATTTAAGCACAGTCTACAGACTTTCCTAATAATGAGGGGTGAGAAATGTGCACAGATTGAGGACACACTGACCTGAGTGAGTGTTTGACATTAGATCTTATTTATGAAAGAGTGTGTGTGTGTGTGTGTGTGTGTGTGTGTGTGTGTGTGTGTGTGTGTGTGTGTGTGTGTGTGTGTGTGTGTGTGTGTGTGTGTGAGAGAGAGAGTTAATAAATGGCTGGAATACCAGAGAAGATTAGGCCTAATCTCCGATTAACGTCTACACACTGCAGTGACGGGAAGCATTAGCACAAACGCACATCAAAAACCTGCATGCAATGTTAAAAAACAAAATATGTAAAGTAGTATAATGTCCTGACGAGCGTGAGAAACGGTTCTCTAAACTATATCTGAAAAAGAGTGGCAATGACAGCCACATATCAAACAATCCTACACACACACACCCTCCTGTGACTGGGTTAATAACTAACGCCTGAGGTGCTCATGGAAAAATATTGATTCGCTTCCACACGGAAACAAAAATGTTATCTAGTGCCATCACCCCGTCTCTCAGATGAAGG
This sequence comes from Cirrhinus molitorella, assembly GCA_033026305.1. Classification (NCBI taxonomy): domain Eukaryota; kingdom Metazoa; phylum Chordata; class Actinopteri; order Cypriniformes; family Cyprinidae; genus Cirrhinus; species Cirrhinus molitorella. The sequence goes on from CM065139.1 coordinate 5,655,324, forward strand.
CCTGTAGAGAAGGACAGCTATCCATTTCTGACTTTCAGACTGCTGATGAACCTCACGACGGCCTGAGAGAACACCACTGCGATCTTAAAACACTCCCTTGAATTTCCCCACAAGCTGTGAGAACTGGAAGCATTACAGAGAGGACCGTTAGTTTAGTGCTAGAACGGTTAGATGCGTCACACTCAGATACAGTCAAAAACTATTTGAGTCGACTTAAAATCATTTGTTACCTGGCTGCCTTAAAAATTTAAGTTCAGTCAACTTGAAAAAAAGTTTAGTCAACTTGAAATGTTAAGTTTTACCAAGTGACAACTTCGATATTTGAGTTGTTTCAATGTAATTCTAAGGCAGCCGAGCAACAAACAACTTAAGTTTAACAAACTATTTTTTTAGTTTAGTCAACTTGAATATCTAAGTTGTCACTTAGTAAAACTTAATATTTCAACTTGAATAAACTTATTTGAGTTGACTGAACTTAACATTTTAAAGCAGCAGGGCAACAAATTATTTTAATTTGACTCGAATTGTGTTTTTTTGTAGTGCTGTCAAACGATTAATCGCATCCAAAATAAAAGTTTGTTTACATACTATATGTGTGTGTTTACTCTGTATATTTATTAAGTACATATAAATACACACTCATATATATACATACATATATATAAAAATTAAAAAAAAAAAACATACATAATATATATTTTTTTTTTTTTTTTTTTTTTTTTTTTTTTTTTTTTTTTTTTTATTTATTTATTTATTTATTTATTTATTTATATATATATATATATATATATATATATATATATATATATATATATATATATATATATACATATACACACACACACACACACACATATACACACACACACAATTTAGATTATAAATAATTGTATAGTAATATTTTTCCTTAATATATACATACATGCATGTGTGTGTATTTATTTATTTATATATATAATATATATATATTTATACATACATACATATACACACACACAAACATATATACATGTATATACACACACACACACACACACAGTATACAGACATATAGTATGTAAAAAAAATAAAATAAATAAATAAATAAATAAAATATATATATATATATATATATATATATAAATATATATATATATATATATATATATATATATATATATATATATATATATATGTATAGGGTGCAATTAATCATTTGACAGCACTAGTTTTGTGTTTTTTCACTGTGTAGGAGTTCAAAAAGACTGCCACCAAAAATGAGAAAAACTCAGGTGTGAAGACCTCAGAAACAATAAAAGGTACCCTATAACAATAACTGATGCCACCAAAATTTACTTTGGGAATCTTCCTTCATTATAGGGATGCATTTTTGGCCTGTCCTCATCTATGTTTTCAACTTCCACAACTTGCTGTTGTAGAAAAACATTCGCATTTGATCGAAGAAATAAAAGCTACGGAAAAGAAAGAAAGGCAGCTTTTAATCATCCTTTTAGTGTTCACTTGTCATGTTGTTCTTTATAGACTAGACTAGACTAGACTAGTATATTTAATAGAGCTCTTGTTAAATACACTAGCCTATAAAGAAAGTGAAAAGCGAACACTGAAAAGTAACAGTCTTCTTTCTACCCTTTTTGTTGTGCAAATGTTAAAATGTCAACCGTGTTAGGAAGTCTTGTGTACAGTAAACAACTGGATGTTTATGGAATACCAGCATTTATTCACATTGTGTCATTTGTGTGTATAACTAGTGCAAGTGACCGTTCAAACAAGGCATACGGCACCAATGCACATTTTTTTAATTACCTCCTCGTACAAAGCCATTGGTTGCGATGGCAGAAGTGGAGCAGCCCGTGATGGTAGTCACAACAGTTGCCATAATAACAATGATGCAGGAATACGCTGTGGAAACAGAAAGATGAAAGGACAGTGAACGTCTCCGCAAGTCGGCTGGCGTCGCGCTGCGCACCGCAGTATTTCCAACGTTAGAGCCGCTAAATGACAGCCACATTCAGCGTGTGCATGAGAAATGACTGCGGCTCGATGGAAAACACAGGAGTTTGCTTGTGAATTGCAGTGCTAATTCACACGGCCGACACAAAGTCAAACCTACCAATTCCAGCCTGGCCCACGATCCAAGTCATTCGAATGAAGAGCATCACACCCCATATGTTTAACATGCAGCGCACCTGCACAGAGGAAGGATGCAGTTTAGACTCATGCTGACAAAAACATCAAGGACCAAAGCCGTTTCTCAAACTCGTTCACCGGGACGACGAACGCCGGACAGGAAGCCGTCGGCGTTTGAAGGAAAGGTCTGTCGACGGCGTGTTTCGCTACAACGAAAGACTTTCAACTGACTTTCGCCGCTGGAGAAATCGGCCTGCACAAGGCAGTTTATTAATTGCTCTGGAAAGCATCTAAATGAATCAGATCGGTTATTATTGTAATTCCTATGGGGGGAGTTTACTCCATGTACATCATATCCCTGTCTGGTGCATCTTGCCAAATTTGCTGGCATGTATACCAGCTCTTAGCACGATCATAACAGCAGAGCTGAACAACTAGAGATGACACAGATCACACTGCAAAAAATGCTTTTCTTACTTTGATTTTTTGCAGGGTTCCCACTCAAAGCCAAATGTCAAATTCCGACTTTCACTGACTAAAATATTTAATTTCCATGACCTATAATGAACAGATCCATCCATTTGCAAGCTTCATTTACTTGTTTACAGATGTTTTAAGTACAAAACACGCATACACACTACTTTTTTAGCGTGTGTGTGTTTTTACCCGTTAAATGCACTTTGATATTTTTCTGTACTATATTTACAGAAAGAAATTAATGCTCTGAAGGATTTTCTGTTTGTAAATCAAGTTAATCGTTCACTCTTTTTGTCTTCACATTTAGTTTTTGCTTTTCTGTCGTCTACTTTTAACACCCAGACTTGGAAGTAGTCATTTTGTAGCCAAAGCTCTGGAAATTTTCTACATTTTCCTGGCATGTTTGCCTTAGTTATCAGGTACAGCCTGATGACTGCATTTGACTTCAGTGATTGCCAATTGACGAGCGGGAAGGGAATAAAATGGCACTGAAAAATAGCCTAACCATAAAAAAAATAAAAAAAATAAAAAAATGGGCAAAACAAAACAAAAAAAAAAAACAGTATAGAAAAATTACATTTTGATAAATGTAAACTACAATTTAAGGCGGCAAACAAAAATCCCTGATATTCCATGACTTGGGCCCCAAAAAAAAAAAAAAAAAAAAAAATGTCTGGAATAGACCTTTTAAAATTCCATGATATTCCAGAAATTCCACGACCCGTGGGAACCCTGTTTTTGTCTCGTTTCCAGTCAAAATCTCTAAACATTCTTAAATCAAAAAGGATTTTCTAGACAAGCAAAAGTGATCGTCTTGTTTTCAGAAAAAGAAGCCATAATTAAGTGAGCAAAATAATCTGCCAATGGTGTAAGCAAAATAATCTTGTTTTCGGCTTGAAATAAGATTATTTATAAGATTATTTTGCTTACCTCATTGGCAGATTATTTTGATTGTTTTAAACAAAAACTCACTTAATTTTAACTTCTTTTTTCTGAAAACAAGACAATCATTTTTGCTTGTCTAGAAAATCCTCCTTGATTTAAAAATTTAGATATTTTGGCTGGAAACAAGACAAAAAAAATCTAAGAAAGAAAAGCATTTTTTGCAGTGCAGTAAGCGACCAGCACAAGAACGGTTTCTTCCCCCAGGCAATATACCTTATTAACAGCTAAATGTTCACTCCATTGTGCAACTAATTTATATTTATTTGTTACCACCTCCATCCTAATACATCCCTGCATCTCTTTCTATTCTATTATCTAATGCACAACTCTATATACCCCACTTATTTGCAATTTTTTTTTTGTCTTTTTATATTTACATGTGTGTTTTTTATTCCCATCTTAATTTAATTGTCTGATGTTGTTGTCTCTCTGTACTAGAAGCTAATGACCAGTGTTGGGGAGAGTTACTTTTAAAAGTAATGCGTTACAAAATTGCGTTACTCCCTAAAAAAGTGACCAATTACGTTACTTAGTTACTTTTAATGGAAAGTAATGCGTTAAGTTACTTTTGCATTACATTTCAAATCTGGGCAGGGCTTGCTTGTTTGTTTTTAACATAAAAAGATTTATTCTTAGCAAATATAAAAGCCCTTTCACACCAAAATGAAATGAAATGAATAAGCCTAAGGCTGAAGGAAAATTAAATTGACGCCTGTACAGTAGAACTGTAGGAAAAGAAAGTTCAACAAAAGCACAAATGTTAGTTAATATAAAGTACGTTTTGCTCAATAGTATACTGCTAAAAATGCTTTTCTTACTTACATTTTGTCTTGTTTTCAGCCAAAATATCTAAAAATTATTAAATCAAGGAGGATTTTCTAGACAAGTAAACATTTTTTTTTTTTTTTTTACCTGAAAACAAGTCAAAATTAAGTGTGTTTTTGCTTGAAACAAGCCAAATAATCTCTTGTTTTCTGTTTGAAATTGAAAGATTTTTTTTTTGTTGCTTACCCCATTGGCAGATTATTTTGCTTGTTCTAAGCAAAAACTCAATTTTGACTTATTTTTTCTGAAAACAAAAAAAAATATATATATAAATCTTTCTTGATTTAAGAATTGTTTGATATTTTGGCTGGAAACAAGACAAAAAAAATAAGTAAGAACAGTATTTTTGCAGTGTATGGTTGAATTGGATCAAAGGTCAGCAGCAAGGTCATTGGTTAATAAAATTATATTATTAAATAAATACATAAAGGAAACAAAGTAACTGGCGTTAGTTTTTTGAAAAAGTAACTCAGATATTTTCTTGTCAATAAAAAAGTAATGCATGGCTTTACTAGTTACTTGAAAAAAGTAATATTATGCAACTTGCGTTACTTGTAATGCGTTTCCCCCAACACTGATCATGACACAAAAACAAATTCCTTGTTTGGCAATAAATTTCTTTCTGATTCTGATTCTAAATGGCCTCCAAGTAAAGCCATTCCTTACAGTTTTACTAAAGAACGAGCTGAAGTTTTCTTCTGAGGTAACGAACATTACGCCACAAATCCCGTCGACAGAGAACCCGGATCAAACGCTTCCGAACTCAAACCGGTTTCAAACGCCGACTGAATTCCTGTCGTGGTTTGAAAGACACTTTGGATGAAAATGAATATTCACTCGTCGACACTATGAGAAGCTGTTTGGTGTCAAATGTTAAGACTGGGAAGGTGAAAATGAGGACAATTTTAAGGACAAGGAAGACCTGTCAAAATATTGACCGAGAGACGAGAAGCAGAGCCGATCTGCGAACCATAAAGCTTTAACTGAATTCACACGTGTCAGCGAGAAGACGCTCTGTACTGAGCAAAGCCACGGCTTGTTGGGATTATTAGCATGTTAAACATTGCAACAGTGTGACAATTTAACATTCGGCCTCTAATAGGAGTCTCTGCAGGCGGCAGATATAGCAAACTAATAAACTAAAGACAATTATCACCCACAGCAGAAAAATCTCACTCGTCGTCCACATTACATTCATTCCCGTCTTTGATTTTGTGTGGGTGCCGCAATTCTCCTTCAGGAGGTGAACCACTTCTGCTGAAGCATGTCTGACTGATGACCTCATGTGAACTCGTCTTACCAGCACTCCTTTGATCCAGCCGAACTTCACCACTCCTTTAGACTCGGAGGCTTCTTTAGCCGCGGCCTCTTCGGCGGGAGTCAGCTCCTCACCGTTCGCAAAGCCATCCTCAAACGGCTCCTGCAAAAAACAGAGAAACGCATGCACTGATTAAATTTGTTATTCATTTGGAATTATTGATTCATTTCCTTCAACCAAAATTATTTGCAGTTTCTTTTGCATTAATACTATATTACTTTCCTATTTGATACTGTAAAGCTGCTTTGACACAATCTATTGTAAAAAGCGCTATATAAATAAAGGTGACTTGACTTGATACGTATGAGTATGGAGTAACCTGCAATGATCAGTGTTACTTTTAAAAGTAATGCGTTACAATGTTGCATTACTCTCTAAAAAAAGTAGCTAATTTACGTTACTTGGTTACTTTTTATGGAAAGTAGTGCGTTACAATGTTGCGTTACTCCCCAAAAAAGCAACTAATTACGTTACTTGGTTACTTTTTATGGAAAGTAATGCGTTACAATGTTGCGTTACTCTCTAAAAAAAGTAGCTAATTTACGTTACTTGGTTACTTTTTATGGAAAGTAGTGCGTTACAATGTTGCGTTACTCCCCAAAAAAGCAACTAATTACGTTACTTGGTTACTTTTTATGGAAAGTAGTGCGTTACAATGTTGCGTTACTCCCCAAAAAAGCAACTAATTACGTTACTTGGTTACTTTTTATGGAAAGTAGTGCGTTACAATGTTGCGTTACTCCCCAAAAAAGCAACTAATTACGTTACTTGGTTACTTTTTATGGAAAGTAGTGCGTTACAATGTTGCGTTACTCCCCAAAAAAGCAACTAATTACGTTACTTGGTTACTTTTTATGGAAAGTAATGCGTTACAATGTTGCGTTACTCTCCAAAAAAGCAACTAATTACGTTACTTGGTTACTTTTTATGGAAAGTAGTGCGTTACAATGTTGCGTTACTCCCCAAAAAAGCAACTAATTACGTTACTTGGTTACTTTTTATGGAAAGTAGTGCGTTACTTTTTTAATCTGGGCAGGGTTTGCTTGTTTGTTTTTATATTAAAAACGTTCAATTCTTATCAAATGTAAAAGCCCTTTCACAACAAAATGAAATGAAGTGAATAAGGCTAAGGCTGAAGGAAAATTAAACTGATGTCTGTACAGTAGAACTGTAGGAAAAGAAAGTTCAACACTCTTCAGCAACGAGAAAAAAACACAAATGTTAAGATTTGCTTAGTACACTGCAAAAAAATGCTTTTCTTACTTTAACTTTTTTTTCTTACTTTTTAAAATCAAGTAGAATTTTCTAGACAAGTAAAAAAGATTGTCTTGTTTTTTTCTGATTTCTGATTCTAAGTCAAAATTAAGTGTGTTAATTTAAATAATCTCCCAAAGGGGTCAGCAAAATAATCTCAGTTTGAAATAAAAAAAATAAATAAATTGCTTACCACATTGGCAGATTATTTTTTAAGTGAAAACTCACTTCATTTTGACTTGTTTTTTTTCTGAAAACAAGAAAATAATGATTTACTTGTCTAGAAAACCTTAACGATTTTGGCTGGAAACTAAAGTAAAAATAATAAAATATTAAAATGGGATTAAATACATAAAGAAAACAAAGTAACTGGTGTTAGTTTTTTGAAAAAGTAACTCAGATATTTTCTTGGAAATGAAAAAAATTATGTGTTACTTTACTAGTTACTTGAAGAAAAAAAAAAAAAAAAAAAAAAAAAAAGTCATAATACATAACGTTACTTAATTTATCCCCAAGACTGGCAATGATAAATTTAGTAGTTTTTTTTCCTCATGTCAGTTCATTTCTATAATGCTGCCAAGAGATACGACACAACATGAGGATGTACAAGCGGCTAATGCAAATTAAAATGAACTGCAAACATTAAAACAGTCCTGAGCTCAGGACAGCAGCACAGTTAGCCGTCCTTGCGTCAGTGAAAGGTCACACACAGGAAGTGTCCCTCCTCCACAGAAACAATGCCGTGACGAAGGCAGCTCCTGGGATATAAATGACCCGCTTGACTTTACAATGACAATGTGAGAATTTTACAACATCCTGTCCAGCGCACATCAAGCTCTGGTTCTGACCGTGTGGAAAAAGCAAGCAGCGGTTCGATGCGAACGCAGGAGCCGGGGGCCTTATTGACGTCCGCTAGAGACGCTCGATGGAAGCCGAGGACAAAAGCACAGGAGAAATCTGTCATATCTCCAGCGAAGGTGAAGATCCCTACAGAAGGATCTCTCCTCACTCCACACCAGCGCATTTCTTCAGGATATTCATTCTGGCTAAAGGACATGTGAAGCTCGTGTCCTTGAATGCGTCCTTGACCAAATGAGTGAGTGTTGATGGGATTCATATGTGACATTGAGCGCCGGTTATTGATGTCCGGTGGATTCAGGACATACTGTATTACACACTAATGACTTGGCAGCACTTTACTAATACTTTCCCCCCACAAAAAATAATAAAAGTCGCCATAACCTTTAACCCATGATGAATAACCCAGACGAAGGCGGGGATCTAATAACAAAAGGATTTGTTAGCACACATGATGATTAACGGTTATTAAAACAAACACTATTCTATGACTAATAATGACGGCAAATAAAGTGACCTAATTCACAGCGCAATCTAATAACAGGATGAACAGAAACAATTGCAGTCTACATCGTTTTAGTATGAAGTACATTTTAGAAATAAGTGGTGTGTACAGTTGTGCTATAGATGATTGAATAGAATAGAATAGATGCAGGGATGTATTAGGATGGAGGTGTAACAAATAAATAATAGGTTATTGCCAGTGTTGGGGAAAGTTACTTCTAAAAGTAATGTGTTACAATATTGCATTACTCCCTAAAAAAAAGTCACTAATTACGTTACTTGGCTACTTTTTATGGAAAGTAATGCGTTACAATATTGCGTTACTCCCTAAAAAGTCACTAATTACGTTACTTGGCTACTTTTTATGGAAAGTAATGCGTTACAATATTGCGTTACTCCCTAAAAAAGTCACTAATTATGTTACTTAGTTACTTTTTATGGAAAGTAATGCGTTACAATATTGCGTTACTCCCTACAAAAGTCACTAATTATGTTACTTAGTTACTTTTTATGGAAAGTAATGCGTTACAATATTGCGTTACTCCCTTAAAAAAGTCACTAATTATGTTACTTAGTTACTTTTTATGGAAAGTAATGCGTTACAATATTGCGTTACTCCCTACAAAAGTCACTAATTACGTTACTTGGCTACTTTTTATGGAAAGTAATGCGTTACAATGTTGCGTTACTCCCTACAAAAGTCACTAATTATGTTACTTAGTTACTTTTTATGGAAAGTAATGCGTTACAATATTGCGTTACTCCCTAAAAAAAAAGTCACTAATTACGTTACTTGGTTACTTTTTATGGAAAGTAATGCGTTACAATATTGCGTTACTCCCTAAAAAAAAAGTCACTAATTACGTTACTTGGTTACTTTTTATGGAAAGTAATGCGTTACAATATTGCGTTACTCCCTAAAAAGTCACTAATTACGTTACTTGGCTACTTTTTGTGGAAAGTAATGCGTTACAATATTGCGTTACTCCCTAAAAAAAAAAAGTCACTAATTACGTTACTTAGTTACTTTTTATGGAAAGTAATGCGTTACAATATTGCGTTACTCCCTAAAAAGTCACTAATTACGTTACTTGGTTACTTTTTGTGGAAAGTAATGCGTTACAATATTGCGTTACTCCCTAAAAAAAAAAAGTCACTAATTACGTTACTTGGTTACTTTTTATGGAAAGTAATGCGTTACAATATTGCGTTACTCCCTAAAAAGTCACTAATTACGTTACTTGGCTACTTTTTGTGGAAAGTAATGCGTTACAATATTGCGTTACTCCCTAAAAAAAAAAGTCACTAATTACGTTACTTAGTTACTTTTTATGGAAAGTAATGCGTTACAATATTGCATTACTCCCTAAAAAGTCACTAATTACGTTACTTGGTTACTTTTTGTGGAAAGTAATGCGTTACAATATTGCGTTACTCCCTAAAAAAAAAGTCACTAATTACGTTACTTGGTTACTTTTTATGGAAAGTAATGCGTTACAATATTGCGTTACTCCCTAAAAAGTCACTAATTACGTTACTTGGCTACTTTTTGTGGAAAGTAATGCGTTACATTACTTTTGCGTTACTTTCTGGGCAGGGCTTGCTTGTTTGTTTTTAATATAAAAAAAGTTTGATTCTTAGCAAATGTAAAAGCCCTTTCACACCAAAATGAAATGAAGTGAATAAGGCTAAGGCTGGGAAAAGCACTTAATGCTGAACTGAGTCCCAATCCACTGGCAGCTGTTTTTGGTGTCCTACCATACACTACTCCTCTCTAGCCCTACTGCCCAAGTGGTTGCTTTTACTACTTCATTAGCTAGAAGAAATATTCTCCTTAAATGGAGGTGTGCCACTTCCCCTACTCACAGTAGATGGTTACAAGACATATTTGTTTACATTCAATTGGAGAAATTAAGGTTTATGCTGAAAGGTTCACTTAAAACCTTCAGTAGAACTTGGGATGCTGTTTTTGAATTTCATTAAAGGGTTGCTTTGTCCCTCTGACACAGACTCAGAAAATACTTAAGAATTGTCTCTTTTAAGACATTACAGAATGTTAAGTATGAGAGAGTATTATACATCTGTGTGTGTTTTATTTTGTTTATTTATTAATTTATTTATTTATATAATTTTTTTTTTGTTTTTACCATTTTTTTAATAAATTTTTATAATTTTATTTATTAATTTTTTTTTACTATTTTTTTATAAAAATTTCTATAATTTTATTTTAGTTTATTTATTTATGTTGTTTTTTTTACTATTTTTTTTTTATAAATTTCTATAATTTTATTTTACTTTATTTATTTATTTATTTTTTTATTACTTTTTTTTTTTTATACATTTCTATAATTTTATTTTACTTTATTTATTTATTTATTTATTATTATTATTTCTTGGTTTACTCCCTTTGTAGGGATGGTTAAGGTTTGGGGTCAGACATGGTAAGGACATTTTGTTGTTTGTTGTTCAGTTTGATGTAAGTGACTTTCATATTGTCCTGACAAAATGTCAATAAAAAAGATTGGAAGTATAATAATTATTTTCAGTATTTTGAAATGCCCACAATAACAATACCATGCATATTCATCATCATGATATATCGCATTACCGAATACCAGCACACGTCTACTTTCAAACTTCGATTAATGACACAAGCCAGACTTTGAACGCCAATGAGAAGCGCCTCGCTCTGACCGACACGCACTTGACCAAATGAGAGTTTGCCTTTTTTTGGTTCATTTAGTCCTCCTCACCGCATTTGACCATGACCACAGACCAGCGCTTCTTCACATCTTTCACTTCTCAGACTATCTAGCAACTACTCATCTTTGCAAGTCATTTTTCAGGGATGAAGCAGGGGGTGAACTCGCAGCACACATTAGCTGATTATTCAGTCAGACGGAACAGAAAGTGAGCATCAATAATTCATCAGCGAGGAACCTGGAGCATGTGGCGAGGGCAGCAGCAATGCGGCGTCATTCGAGCCGTCCCTCAAAACAGCAGCGTCCCGCAGACGTCCAGCGGCACGGACACGAGCGGGACAGGACACACGGCAGCGGATGAAAACAAGGCTTTGTTTGAGCTTTTCAACAGTTCGTCATGAATCAGCGAGGCTCAGAGAGGGGCACACGAAACACTAGACACACACATCTGCACTGCAAAAAATGCTTTACTTAGATTTGTCGTCTTGTTTCCGGCCAAAACACCTAAAAATTCTTAAATCAAGAAGGATTTTCTAGACGAATAAAAATTGTCTTATTGTTTTCAGAAAAAACATGTCAAAATGAAGTGAAGTGAGGTAAATCTGCCAATGGAGTAAGATAAATAATCTTATTTCAAGCAGAAAACTAGTTTATTTTGCTTACCCCATTGGGAGATAATTTTGCTTGTTTTAATTTTAACATTTTGTCTGAAAACAAAACAGTCATTTTTATTCATCTAGAAAATCCTGCTTGATTTAAGAATTTTTAGATATTTTGGCATTTTTGGCTTTTTCCATTTAAATTTTTTAATATTTTAGCTGGAAAGAGACTAAACATTTAAGTAAGAATGCATTTTTTGCAGTGTAAATGACAGAATTTACCTCAAAATTAAAGTACACTGCAAAAAATGCTGTTCTTACTTCGATTTTTTGTCTTGTTTCCAGCCAAAATATCTAACAATTCTTAAATCAAGAAGGATTTTCTAGACAAGCAAAACTTGTCTTGTTTTCAGAAAAAATTAATTAATTCATTCATTGCCATATGAGCTGCAATGGCTATCTCATGGCAAAACAGATAACAATTTTAAAAATAATTAATAAATAACATTTATATAAAACACTTACATAAATAACACCAATAACAACAAAAATATAGAATATAAAATGCAAAATTACATTTTAAATTCACTTAAGTTAAAAATATTTTTAAAAGGGTTCACATTTAAAAACAAACCCTTCAAGGTTTTTTCCATTAAAAAAACGTTGTCTTGTAACATTAAAAATCGGACGCATCAAAAGTATGTGTTTTACGTTTAGTACACAATTACAATATTGACATTTTGGTGCATCTTCTCCTTTTAATAAATGTCCATGTGCAAGTCTGGTGTCAAAATTAAGTGAGTTTTTGCTTAAAATAAGCAAAATAATCTGCCAATGGGGTAAGCAAAGTAATCTTATTTCAAGCAGAAAACTAGATTATTTTGATTAACCCCATTGGCAGATAATTAAGCAAAAATTCACTTAATTTTAACATATTTTGTCTGAAAACAAGACAATTTTTACTTGTCTAGAAAATCCTTCTTGATTTAAGAACTTTCAGATATTTTGGCTGGAAACTAGACAAAAATCCAAGTAAGAAAAGCATTTTTTGCAGTGTGTAAGGAAACTTTCTGCCATTTTAGACTTTCAAAACACTTCATTCTGTTGGATTTATAACCTTGTTTTCTCATAGGTGACCAAAAAGAAAAAAAAGTGTCCCCACAAAGTATGTCCCCCTGTATAACACACTGATAACAGCCAGATAGCGTCCCACTCATATACTCATGTCAACAGTAATGCAAATATTAGAGAATTTAAGGAACACACATTTAAGGAACAGAAATTAGCAAAAAGTCAAACTTTTTTTTTTTTTACTTGTAATAAAGGCATGCACTGATTAAATGATTAGTTCACTTCCAGAACAAAAATGTAGTCACCCCTTAAGTTAAAGTTAAGTTTTAAGTTAAGATACATTAAGTTAATTTTAAAGTTAAGATTAAAGTTAAGGTTTAAGTTAAGTTAAGGTTTAAGTTAAGATAAGTTAAGATAAGATAAGTTAAGATAAGTTAAGATAAATTACGTTAAGATTAGATAAGTTAAGAAATTAAAGATAAATTAAGATAAGATTAGATAAGTTAAGATAAGTTAAGATTAGATAAGTTAAGATAAATTAAAGAAATTAAGATAAGATTAGATAAGTTAAGATTAAAGTTAAGGTTTAAGTTAAGTTAAGGTTTAAGTTAAGATAAGTTAAGATAAATTAAGATAAATTACGTTAAGATTAGATAAGTTAAGATAAATTAAAGATAAATTAAGATAAGATTAGATAAGTTAAGATAAGTTAAGATTAGATAAGTTAAGATAAATTAAAGATAAATTAAGATAAGATTAGATAAGTTAAGATAAATTAAAGATGAGATAAGATAAGATAAGTTAAGTTTCTTGAAGGAAACATTTCAGGACTTCTATGGTGACTTCTGTGGAGTTTAAATTTCCAAAATGCTGTTTAAATGCAGCTTCAAATGGCTCTAAATGATCTAAATGGAGACTTCGAGAAAATTAAGGAAAAACAATGAAATGTGTTTGTGAGTTAAGACTAATAATGTTAATGTACTTACAGTCGGGTTCTTTTGCAAATGTTTTTCTGCATCTGTGAAGTTGTTTTTTAGCCTTTTTTTTTTTTTTTTTTATAAATGGGAAAATTACAAGAACTGAAGCCATTTTTTATATTAAATCTGTTCATGCTACATAGCAAGATTCACATCATAAATGCAAGTGATCAAAAGAAACCCAATATTATCCAGTGCAAGAACAAAATGGCTTTATATTGAAACAATGCAAGAAGGACTGCTGTCAAGCCATAGTGCATTGGGCTTTCGCAATTAATTAATCCCTCCATTTAATTTCACTTTAAAATGTACACTGTTTTTTCTTTGTGAATTATTATTATTGGTCGATATGAACGATTGCATTTTATTTTCGTTATAGGCTATATGCAATTGTATCTTAAAAACAGCTATGATGTGCGGTTTATACTTATTTACACAAATGCTCACAAATCTGTTTTAACAGTAAACCTAATATATTTAATATTTATGGATTGTATTGTGTCATGTCTATAAAAATAAAACAGAAAATATGACGCCATGTGAAAAGCGCCTATAAAGGGTCTTATCTAAATATGGATATAAAATTGTTGTTCAAACGCAAACCAATATTTTTTTTTCTTTTGTTAGAAGAAAATCTGCAAACTGTTCTCAGAAAGCATGTGTTCTCAATTCCACACAGTTATTTAATATAAATCACATTTTCCCATCATATAATTGCACTGATTGTGATACGATTAATCGTGCAGCACTAAAAATGACCAATCGTTTTGCTAGATCAGTCCCTTCTTCCTCGGCTGGGATTGTTTAGAGCCCTTTGAAGCTGCATTTAAACTGCATTTTGGAAGCTCAAACTCAGGACACTATATAGAGAGAAATCCTGAAATGTTTTCCCTCAAAAAAACAATTTCTTTACGACTGAAGAAAGAAAGACATGAACATCTTGGATGACGAGGGGGTGAGTACATTATCTGTACATTTTTGTTCCGGAAGTGAACTAATCCTTCAAGCATTCACAATAAGACCAGCAACATGAATTAGGAAAATAAAGAGCAACTGTCATTTTTGACCTCGATGTTGGCTAATAACTTTAAACATCTTGTGAGAGGTCATTTGTGCACGAGTGAAATGGAAAATATTAAGAGATTAGTGAAGCTGATCCACTGATTTACAGCCATTTGCATCTTTAATACTACAACAAAGACTGGAAACAGGACTCACGAACAACAAACGGCGTGTAGATGCTATAGACACACACACAGACTTCGGTTTCATCTGACTATGCAGCGTGGCAGCTCATCCGTATAACAAAAACTCAACTTTAGTCTAAATACAACATGCATAATGTCACAAATTGCGATAACTTGCAGTGTTAATTTTGACAGGAAATTTAAATTTAGTTTTAGTCCTATTTTAGTCATCTGACTTGTTTTTAGTTTTAGATTTTAGTCGACTAAATCTACTTACTCTGCTAAAATGTAATGGGTTTAGTTTCAGTGCAATGCATTTATTAAGAATTTCTCTAAAATTTCCAAACTCATATAGGTTTGATATTAAAGTTTAATCATGATAAACACAATTTAACTGCGGTGATGCACAACATGCCTTAATATTAAAATGAAATAAAACCACTTCTCATAAACAACATGGTGTTCTTTTGAATGAAATATCAATGTTATATCAGCTAATTATCCATTCTTTATAGTCACTTGTTTACCATATTCTTCATTCTTTCAAACAGACATGTTTGTTTCTAGAAATGAATTTAGATTCATCTTTAGGGCTGCGTAAGTGATTCAGTCAAGAGCAGTGAGTGGTTTTCTGTCTTTCTTTTGTTGCTTGATGAACATCAGTGACTCGGACAATAGACACTAAATGTGGCTGCTGTCCCTTTAAAAACAAATGCAATGCACTGATGCACTTTTCTCTCATCTGTTTATGTTCATTTAAGATGTAATCAGCTGTGTTTACATGAATACTCATCAAAACAGACAATTCAAGATCATTTTGTGTGTATTTCTCAGTTCATGAATGTGAAAGAGTGTGAGGTGTGTTTTCTGTGTGTTTGCTTCAGAGTCTCAGAAAACAAGACCCAATTGAGTTCTCTCTTGCGTCGTCAAATTTATCCATATGTCTGCACTTCTCCCACATATTGACATTTTTGAGTGTTTTATTAGACATGCAGCAAGTGTATTTGAGCTTGTGTCCCGCCGGTTTGTACGCATCTAACAGATTTTTCTGAATGAATCTCTTTCCAATTCCTCACTAACATTTTCATCTCGTTTTTATTAGCTGCCGAAAACGCCAGTAGATTTTTGTCCTAGTTTGTGTCATTCAAAAAGAACTGTAGTTTATGACACTGATGACATGCCATTCCTTAGTCAGTTTTAAGTGCTCAGAGGGAGTCTTACACACTACTTCCACAGAACTGGAAATGAAGGGAACACTGAGCCGCTGAGATATCAGTGTTTTCTCAGGGAGGGATGCTGACGGACCGATCTGAAAATAAATAAGATAATTAGCATGGGTAAACAGAAGGCACATTTTACCCACGCGCATCATGGAAACAATCTCGGCACAGTCTCAATTAGGATGTGGTGAATGGGCCGCTTTGTTGGCCGTTTCATCACGGTTTAAAAAAATAATAAAATCGCACATCTAGTTTCGTCTTGCTTTGGGAATGAGCCAGAGCCCACTCTAAACAGGAAGAGAGCACTCTGGTCCCCTGAAGACAGGATCTGGCAAACGGCCGCTCAGAAGAGCTCAGGTACCTCAGGAAACGCTATTGGAGCGTACAAGCGCACACCGCCGGCTGGACGTGACACGCATGGAGATAACGTCACACGAACACACAACAGAAGCAGCGCGACTCCCACATCTGCCGCATGCGTGCGCTTTGGGAAATGCGCCGACTTCCTGTGCATGTTTATTTATCGAGCTACTGCCACATACTTTCTGGGGGGGAAGAAACAAACCCTTGTAAATGAAAGTGGCGGTTGCTGTAGTTCACAGACGCGGAAACGGCTTACACTAGTCTTACAAGTCAGTCATCTCCGCTGCTGCTCATAACTCTCACGATGTCAGTTACATAAAGCAGACTGATTAACCCTCTGGAACTCTTCGTTTGGGAGTCACACGTAACTTCGAAGCCTTGAAATGTAACTTTTCTTTTTTTAGGAACATCAATGCAATGTATTTTTGTTCAATAATATTTTTTGATTATTATTTGGAATTTTGAGCTGATTTTATTTATTTATTTATTTATTTTATTTTATTTTTTTTTTTTGCATTTAATTATTTATATATTATTTTTCAATAAATTCAACATTTCATATTAAAATAGAGTAAAAGCATTTAAAATCCATTTTTTTTTAACTGAGAGTTATGCCTAATGCCAATTATGTAAAGTCATGTAACCTGTATATATTATATTATATTATATTATATTATATTATATTATATTATATTATATTATATTATATATACACACTACCGTTCAAAAGTTTGGGGTCAGTAAATGTTTATTCATTCTTTTTTTTTTTTTAAAGAAATGAATAAATTGTTACATTAATAAAAAGTGACATAATAGATGTACATTGCTAGAAAACATTTATAGTTTGAATAAATGTTGTTCTTGAAAGAAAAAAAATACAAGTTCAAAAAAAAAAAAAAAAAAAAAAAACGGCACAACTGTTTCCAAAACTGATAATTCTACTAATAATTGAGAATATCAGAATGATTTCTGAGAGATCATGTGACACTTAAGCCTGGGAAACTGAGTAACAGCTGATGAAAAATCAGCATTGCATCACAGGAATAAATTATATTTTAAAGTATATGAAAATAAAAACCATTATTTTATATTGTAATAACATTTTGTAATATTACAGTTTATTTTCTGTTTTTTTGATAAAATAAATGCAGCCTTGACTTCATTAAAAAAAAGTGCAAGTCTTACTGACCCCAAACTTTTGAACACTATTTTAGCGCATCACCCCTTGACTGCTGTGCACTTTTTTCTGCACAGTGGCTGATTTGTAGTTTGCACAAATCAAAGGATTCTTTAATTTTTATTTTTTTTTTATATTTCCCATTCATTTCCTATGTCGGTCATTTTTGACCGTGAAGGCGGCAAGTGTGACTTTTTTTTTTTGTTTGACCCTTTAAAATACCTGAATCATTTCCAAGTTTTTTGTGTGTGTTCACATTGCTAATGTGACAATCACCAAGTGTCATCTCATTCCGATGAAGCTACGATTTTTTACATTTTTAAATATACAATTTTTCGGTCAAAAACGACCGAAGAGGGCCAGAGGGTTCATTTAAATCTGCAAAGACAGATCACCCCTAGTTGCTCAGAAGAGACAGACGCAGATCGTAAAGCTTTAGGACGACTTCAGCGGAAACAAGCCGTTCAGTAGATCACAAACATCTGAAGTGCTTTTGCGGTGAATCATTTATTTTACTGTGAGTTGAGCATACTGTGAATAATCCCAGATTTACAGCAGTTTCTAGAGTCTAAAATGCGGTTTCATCATTTGTTGGTGCGAAAGTGTTCAGGCAGATCAAAGCCTGATAACGTTTTAAACTGTTAACTAAGTGTCTGATCTAACTTCATCTGCAAAAACAAAAAAAGCAAGCAGAGATATGAATATACCACATTTGCAACTGATGATAAGTAGTGACGCATCTGCAGAGCAGCATGTCGGATCATTATGAACCCATAACAAACACTGAAACTGCTCTTTAAACAGACCAACAAACTCTGAGACGCATCATAAACACTGATCTGAGACGCGTTCGTGTCGGCGGATTAGACACGGAAACACTTGTGCAAAAATGTAATCCTCATGTGCATAAACATAAGCATGAGGACTCAAAGGCTAAAGTAAAAAGAACAAGGTATTTGCAACAGCGTCTGCATTTTACTGAAGCATTTGAGTGAATCCAGAATTTATAATGTAGAGAAGGTCTTGATTTTTTTTTTTTTCCAGGAACCAAGGGATGAAAAAAAAAAAAGTGCTTATATCAGGTGAAAAATATCAGGAAAGCCGTTTCAGATCCAGAGGCATCAACTGAAGCATGAATGAAGCTCAGTTCAGATTTAAAGAGAGGAACCAAAGCTTTACATACTAAAAAAAAAAAAATCTTCAGTAAGATGCACCGAAATGCAAATTCTTGTCCGAAACCAAAAATCAAACAAAATGAAACACTGGGCCAAAGGCTGATTACTGAATATGTTTTTTTTTTTTTTTTCAAATTTTTTCAAATTTTTTACAATTAAAAAGCCAAAAAATGTTTTTTACAGTGTTTTGTCTTGTCAAAGAAAAACAAAAAACAAAAAAAAAAACAAAAAACAAAATTACAAAACAAATTTTACAATATTTACTTAACACTGAACATTTGTAACATTCTAGCAGACACTATAATCAAAGCATAATTTAACTTCAAATAAATAAGTTTGTAAAATATTTTTTGTCCATTTGAACGCTATGTGTGAATGTTATAATACATGTATTAATTAGGGATGTACCGAATGTTCAGCAACTGAAATTATTCGGCCGACAACAGCAAAAAAAAAGCTATTTTTCAGAGGTGTGCACTAATGTAGCAAACATGTCCATAGTGAGGAAGCATTTAAAACTGTTCAAGAAAGACATAAACATCATTACAAACACCAACAGCGGAAGACTGTTTAACAGCGCATTGCATGTCTTTCATGAGAAGAGGAACGAGTCTGGGACTGAAATCACCAAATGGCCTTAAACCATTATGTTACCATTTGCGTCTTTCTTGAACCAGACTTTAAAGTGCATATAGCAGATCATTTGATTCAGAATCGGGCTTCAAAGCGCGTATCGCGAATCATTAAATTTAAAACGGGACTTCAAAGCGCGTATGGCAAATAATTTGATTCTGAACCGAGCTTTAAAGTGCGTATCGCGAATCATTTGATTCAGAACCGAGCTTTAAAGTGCGTATTGCGAATCATTTTTCAAAAAATGGGATTTCAAATTGTGTATGGCGAATAATTTGATTCAGAACCAGACTTTAAACTGCATATAGTAGATCATTTGATTCAGAACCGATCTTTAAAGTGCGTATCGCGAATCATTTGATTCAGAATAAGACTTCAAAGTGCGTATCGTGAATAATTTTTCAAAACGGGACTTCAAAGTATGTATGACGAATCATTTGATTCAGAACCGAGCTTTAAAGTGCGTATCGCGAATCAGTTTTCAAAAATGGGATTTCAAATTGTGTATTGTGAATCATTTGATTCAGAACAGAGCTTTAAAGTGCGTATTGCGAATCATTTGATTCAGAACTGAGCTTTAAAAGTGCGTATCGCGAATCATTTGATTCAGAACAGAGCTTTAAAGTGCGTATTGCGAATCATTTGATTCAGAACAGAGCTTTAAAGTGCGTATCGCGAATCATTTGATTCAGAACTGAGCTTTAAAAGTGCGTATCGCGAATCATTTGATTCAGAACTGAGCTTTAAAAGTGCGTATCGCGAATCATTTGATTCAGAACAGAGCTTTAAAGTGCGTATTGCGAATCATTTGATTCAGAACAGAGCTTTAAAGTGCGTATCGCGAATCATTTGATTCAGAACAGAGCTTTAAAGTGCGTATCGCGAATCATTTGATTCAGAACCGAGCTTTAAAAGTGCGTATCGTGAATCATTTGATTCAGAACCGAGCTTTAAAAGTGCGTATCGCGAATCATTTGATTCAGAACCGAGCTTTAAAGTGCGTATCGCGAATCATTTGATTCAGAACCGAGCTTTAAAAGTGCGTATCGTGAATCATTTGATTCAGAACCGAGCTTTAAAAGTGCGTATCGCGAATCATTTGATTCAGAACCGAGCTTTAAAAGTGCGTATCGCGAATCATTTGATTCAGAACCGAGCTTTAAAAGTGCGTATTGCGAATCATTTGATTCAGAACCGAGCTTTAAACTGCATATAGTAGATCATTTGATTCAGAACCGATCTTTAAAGTGCGTATCGCGAATCATTTGATTCAGAATAAGACTTCAAAGTGCGTATCGTGAATAATTTTTCAAAACGGGACTTCAAAGTATGTATGACGAATCATTTGATTCAGAACCGAGCTTTAAAGTGCGTATCGCGAATCAGTTTTCAAAAATGGGATTTCAAATTGTGTATTGTGAATCATTTGATTCAGAACAGAGCTTTAAAGTGCGTATTGCGAATCATTTGATTCAGAACTGAGCTTTAAAAGTGCGTATCGCGAATCATTTGATTCAGAACAGAGCTTTAAAGTGCGTATTGCGAATCATTTGATTCAGAACAGAGCTTTAAAGTGCGTATCGCGAATCATTTGATTCAGAACTGAGCTTTAAAAGTGCGTATCGCGAATCATTTGATTCAGAACAGAGCTTTAAAGTGCGTATTGCGAATCATTTGATTCAGAACTGAGCTTTAAAAGTGCGTATCGCGAATCATTTGATTCAGAACAGAGCTTTAAAGTGCGTATTGCGAATCATTTGATTCAGAACAGAGCTTTAAAGTGCGTATCGCGAATCATTTGATTCAGAACAGAGCTTTAAAGTGCGTATCGCGAATCATTTGATTCAGAACCGAGCTTTAAAAGTGCGTATCGTGAATCATTTGATTCAGAACCGAGCTTTAAAAGTGCGTATCGCGAATCATTTGATTCAGAACCGAGCTTTAAAAGTGCGTATCGCGAATCATTTGATTCAGAACCGAGCTTTAAAAGTGCGTATTGCGAATCATTTGATTCAGAACCGAGCTTTAAAAGCGCGTATCGCGAATAATTTTTCAAAACGGGTCTTCAAATTGTGTATGGCGAATAATTGGTTCTGAATCTAATTATTCGCCAAGACTTTAAAGCTGCAGTCCGTAACTTTTTTGGTTAAAAATTATGCAAAATAAATTTGAGCAAGTACATAAACAGCCAGTGTTCACAACTATCGCCTTCCTTTAGTTTTAAATGCTTGCACACTATGGACATGTTTGCTACATCAGTGCACACCTCTGTTTGATTGCATCACGTTATTGTTCGCTATCATTTATTCTGTCTCTTCGCTTATTCGTCCGAACACCGAAATGGCTTTATTTGGCTATATTAGACCGAATAATTTGGGTTGCCGAACATTCGGTGCATCCCTAATCTTCAGGTTTGTGCAAACTGCACACATGAGCACAGATGAAGTCCAGACGCTCGGAGCGCAGGGATGTGTAAATGTGAATGGGAGGCGAGGTGAGCTCATCTCATTCAACAAAGCGGCTCATTGTTGCTGGATCTACTCGGGCCCGATCACAACTGTAACTGAAAACGATTGAAAAGCCCCCAGCAAACCCGCAGCACCCATTTCAGCTCATTCAGCACGCCACAGTAAGAGCCAGGGCTCATCTCCCACAATTCATTCATAAGAGATGGAGAAGAAAAAAAATGTGAGTATTACGTTTCAGTAAGAGATCTCTTAAAAGCCTGATGGAAGCATTGGTTTGAAGAGAATGTGGCATTTTCAGGAGGGCTGGGAAAGAGCTTAAAAACAAAAAAACAAAACACTTGCACATAAACCAAAGTCATCACTGACATGAGTGGAACCATCTCTGCATGTTACTGTGACTTTGGGTTTATAATAACGCTCATCTGGAAACCCAACGAGTGCCATTTCATCAGATTTATAAGGTAAATTATTTATAAACCCATGCAAACACAGGAGAACTCAATGCATTTCTCAATATGCTAACTGTTCATCATTTCAAAATAAAAGTTTAAACCCCTCGCTACTTGCTCAATACAATAACATATGACTAATTAATTAATTAATTAATTAAATAAATAAATAAATAAATAAATAAATAAATTTATTTACTTGCATACATAATATTAAAGAGATATTTTATATTATATATATATATATATATATATATATATATATATATATATATATATATATATATATATATATATATATATATTTTTTTTTTTTTTTTTTTTTTTTTTTTTTTAAAGGCTATTGTTAACTTGGGTATATTTCATTACAGTAAAACGATTATAATTATCCAATTACTCGATTAATAGAATAATCGACAGATTACTCCATTACTAAAATAATCATTAGTGACAGCCCTAGTAAATAGCAATGTCTGAATTAAAAGTTTTAATCTCTGAAGTAAACAAGTGGCTTCAAATGAGTATGAGATATAATAAACATGGATGAATGAGAAACAGATCGAGACATGCTTGATATTAAAAGGGATTATTAAAATAAGGCCTTAATTCAGTACTTGCATGTTGTCTGACTCACACACACACACACACACACACACACACACACACACACAGACAGTCAGACAATAAAAGTACTGTTTACTGATTCATAAACAGAAAATCTGGGAGAAAATCTGAAGTGTGTCGTATGTCGGATATGTGCATTCGGTCTTAAAGTGACAGCAGCCTAATAAACAGCTGCAGTTTGTTTCATTAATAAAAAAAAAACACACAATTATTAATACAGAGACCATGCCATTTTTATTTAAATTTCTGTAGCATTTCTTCCTTAAATGCTGCTGTTAAAAAAATAATAATTAAAAAAAAATAAAATAAATAAATAAATAAATAAAACATCTAATATCTAATAACTTACTATTATCATTTGTTTTCAGTGTTGGGGAAAGTTACTTTTAAAAGTAATGCGTTACAATATTGCGTTACTTCCTTTAAAAAGTATCTAATTATGTTACTTCGTTACTTTTTATGGAAAGTAATGCGTTACATTACTTTTGTGTTACTTTTTAAATCTGGCCAGGGCTTGCTTGTTTGTTTTTAATATAAAAACATTTGATTGTTAATGAAGTTAATGAAATGTTAATCTAAAGTAAGTTTTGTTTATTAGTACACTGGAAAAAATGCTTTTCCTACTTAGATTTTTTTTTAAAAAAATCTAAAAATTCTTAAATCAAGAAGGAAAAATTGTCTTGTTTCTTGAGATTTTTTTTGCTTACCCCACTGGCAGATTATTTTGCTTGTTCTAAGCATTAACTCACTTAATTTTTACTTTTTATTTATTTATTTATTATTTTTTTTTGGAAAACAAGAAAATAATGATTTACTAGTCTAGAAAATCCTTCTTGATTTAAGATTTTTTTGGTATTTTGGCTGTAAACAAGACAAAAAAAAATGTAAGTAAGAGCAGTATTTTTGCAGTGTACGGTTGAATTGGATCAAAGGTCAGCAGCAAAGTCATTTGTTAATAAAATGGGATTAAATACATAAAGGAAACAAAAAGTAACTGGCGTTAGTTTTTTGAAAAAGTAACTTAGATATTTTCTTAGAAATGAAAAAGTAATGCGTTACTGTACTAGGTACTTGAAAAAGTAATATTATTACGTAACTTTCATTACTTGTAATGCATTACCCCCAACGCTGATCATTTTAGTAAAGCCCATTGAATCATTCATTTATCCACACAGGAAGCACCTACTGGGGCTAAAGCACATTTACCCTTTCCCAAGGCCCACATTAACAAAACACAGACTCTTGGGAAGACTTTGACTCTGCTGAGCACAACTTCTTCCCAGAGTAATGCTTAAAGTTACTGTCTTTTAGAATATTACATGTTTGTTGACTGCAATCAATGTGGGCAACCCTTCATTCAAGCAAAATTCTTATTTTCCAAATATTGATGATATATATTCTATGCTTTTATCAAGTGTACGTTTAACAAAAATAATTGTGATCTTACAAAGAATTGTAATTGTTAAGAAACAGGAATGCGGTGTACTGGGAATCGGTAGGCGGTGCACATGAACATTTTTATACACAAGCCTGAATTTGATAATAATACAAGAAAGCGTGTAGAGCCTGACCGATATATCGTTTTACTGATTTTAATCGGCCAATATGAGCATGTTGCAGATATGTGACCCTAGACCACAAAACCAGTCATAAGGGTCGATTTTTTTGAAACTGAGATTTATAAGCGGACTAAAAAGCTTTCTATTGATGTTAGGACAGGACAATATTTGGCTGAGATACAACTATTTGAAAATCTGCAATCTGAGGGTTTAAAAAAAAAAAAAAAAAAAAAAAAAAAAAAAAAAAAATCTAAACATTGAGAAAATTGCCAAATGGAGTTCTTAGCAATGCATATTACTAATCAGAAATTAACTTTTGATATATTTACAGTAGGAAGTTTACAAACCACCTTCATGGAAGGCTATCCTAATGATTTTTGGCATGAAAGAAAAATACATTTTGACCCATACAATTTATTGTTGGCTATTGCTACAAACATACCTGTGTTACTTAAGACTGGTTTTGTGCTTCAGGGTCACATATATCGGTATGAACAGCGTCTCTAACGTTTTAGACAGTATATTTCCCATTTTTGCTCAATTTTGCAAACAAAAATCGTTCCATAAAACAGCCACAGCACTGTTTTGCATCGCAACATGACGGTGTTTAGTTTCTGAATGAATCAACCGTTTAAATGATTCGGTTCAGTCGCAATGACTCGCTTATTAACAGCGACTTACTGACACCTGCTGGGTTTAATTCCACATTCAAAGTATCTTTTCGCTTTTAAAATAAATTACAAATATATCTGCATTATCATGTGTAAATGCATCTAAACGCCACTTTATATGCTACTCCTGCAAAGATAAATTTTGTTGATACTGATTTAATTTGTTTGGTAACAGCCTAAAGATATTATAACCGACTGATTAAATGTTAGAATTTGACTCGAAAGATAAAGCACAATTTTAGAGAAAAAAAAAAAACACTAGATATAGGGGCAGAAAATGTATACATTTATATAATTTCATCTAGTTAATCAATATCACATGAAGAGTCCCGTTTTTTTCCTTTAAAAATCAGCATGACTATAAATTAGATGTTGATTTAATACAACAGTTCAATAAACAAGAAGTTAATATTAAAAGATGTAATATAGACTTAAAGACTTCATTTTAGACAGCATATTCCCTATTTTTGCTCAATTTGGCCAACAAAAATCAGTCCTAACAGCCACAGCACTGTTTTGCGTCTCTGAGCAACATGAAGGTGTTTAGTTTCTGAATGAATCAACCGTTTAAATGATTCGGTTCAATCGCAATGACTCACTTATTAACAGCGACTTACTGACACCTGCTGGCGGCTTTAATGTGGAAACGCATCTAAATGCCACTTTATATGCAACTTCTACAAATATGAATTTTGTTGCTAATAATTTGATTTGTTTAGTAACAGACTAAATGTATTATTATTATTATTATTTTTTATTATTATTATTATTATTATTATTATTATTATTATTATTATTATTATTATTATTATTATTATTATTATTATTGACTGATTAAATGTAAGAATTAGACTCAAAAGATGATGCACACTTTTAGAAAAAAAAATGGCTTTATAAAAAGGTAAAAAAAAATGCCCATTTAAAAAAATCCATTTAAACTTTTAGGAAAAGAATAATTATCACTGCTATGAACTGACCACACAGAATATGAAGAATATCAAAAACTTTAGCAATGTAGTCCTTTAAGTACAATAACACACACAGCAAAAATATCTTATTATAATTATCAATAAAATCCCAGAAAATATTGAGATATTATTTTTTGTCAGTATTGCACATCCCTACACTGCATGTGTGTGTGGTATTCGGAGTTGATCATGGCAGTCAATGCTTGTGTTTATATATCAGCCATGCTGCATCCCAGAACTCATGCTTATCACAATCACATCACATTTCCTAAGTCAGCATAGTTTGTCAGTGATGGAGCAGATTGAAAAGTTAGTGTCTTCCTGCAGTCCAACAGACGTCAGTGCGGTGATGGCTTGAGTGTGCTGAATGGTGATTTAATGCTATATTGTCCCCTACTTAGTGAGACGCAATGCTATAAAGTAAATAAACATGTCACCGTCTTTTACCCTCATCACAATGAGCTTATACTCATTTGCTACATTAGTAGACCCCTATGAGGCTCACGATACGGAAAACACGAACAGAAGAATCCAGTCATAAAAACGGAATTTACTGTATGACAAGGATTTTCATGGAACCTCAAATTTTTGATGAATTAAAAAAAAAAAAAAAAAAAAAAAAAAAAAAAGAAGTACACTTAAATCAAATCGGGGTGTGCGATATTGACCAAAAAAAAAAAAATTATATATATATATATATATATATATATATATATATATATATATATATATATATATATATATATATATATATATATATTATATATATCTCAATATTTTCTGGGATTTTGTTGATGGCGATAATTAAACGATATTTTTGCTGTGTGTGTTATTGTACTTAAAGGACTACAGTGCTGAAGTTTTTGATATTACTCATATTCTGTGGTCAGTTCACAGCAGTCATAATTATTCTTTTCCTAAAAGTTTAAATGGATTTTTAAAATGGACCTTTTATGGGCATTTTTACCTTTATAAAGCCATTTTTTTAAAAAGTGTGCATCAACTTGAGTCTAATTCTTACGTTTAATCAGTCAATAATAATAATAATAATAATAATAATAATAATAATAATAATAATAATAATAATACTACTACATTTAGTCTGTTACTAAACAAATCAAGTCAG
The DNA here is from genome assembly GCA_033026305.1 of Cirrhinus molitorella. Lineage (NCBI taxonomy): Eukaryota > Metazoa > Chordata > Actinopteri > Cypriniformes > Cyprinidae > Cirrhinus > Cirrhinus molitorella. Next base: position 5,682,601 of record CM065139.1, read on the forward strand.
TATCAACAAAATTCATCTTTGCAGAAGCAGCATATAAATTGGCATTTAGATGCATTTACACATTAAAGCCGCCAGCAGGTGTCAGTAAGTCACTGTTAATAAGAGAGTCATTGCGATTGAACCGAATCATTTAAACGGTTGATTCATTCAGAAACTAAACACCTTCATGTTGCTCAGAGACGCAAAACAGTGCTGTGGCTGTGTTTAGAATGATTTTTGTGTCGAAATTAAGAAAAACAGTAAATATGCTTCTAAAACACAAATTAATATTAACTTGTCTCTTGAACTGTTGTATAAAATCAACATCACATTTGTAGTCATGCTGATTTTTGAAGGAAAAACTGCACTCTTGGTGTGATATTGTTTAATTAGATGAAATTATATAAATATATACATTTTCTGTCCCCATATCTTGAATTCTGTGATCATTTCTAAATGCATTTTAATAGACTGAATCATGCAGTGAAAGAACGCACTCTAAATGCATACTTACATATTATAACATCATGCATGCACTTTCAAATCAAATTGCACATCGTTAAAACAACAATTGCAATATTATTGCAGACGATATATATATCGTGCACCCCTATCTGTGAACAAAGAATATCGGCCGATATATCGGTATCAGACTTTTTTTTTTACTTCCTAATATCAGCATCAGCCCCTAAAAAACCCATATTGCTCAGGCTCTAGTCATGTGATGCTGCTGCAGAGACGCATGGGAGCGCACAGGGGAGGCATGATGGGAAACTGCAGCGTTTGGATCCATCAGCGAAAGACGGCGATCTGGCAGACGTGTGACCTCACGGATGATGCCGCCTGCAGAAACACAGCGACGGGCGTCAGACGCTCAGCGCCAGCACTCATGACAGCCACCATACTGCAGCGCTCACAGCGACAGCCACAGACCATACTGCAGTCATCAGAGAGAGAGACAGCTGCCACACTAAGGCTGATGGGCACCATACTGCAGCACACAATGAACAACAGACTTTACACTATAGGCCTTTCTCACGCTCTGTGTTTGAAAAGCGGAAGCGTCGAGTAGCTGTGTAAATAACTTCCACCGTAGTCTGTATGAATGCCAACGCTCATAGCAAAAGATGGTTGTGATTCATTAATGGACACTTCATCATAGATGTTTCATTAAAACATTAACCATAATTTCCAATCATTAATCAGGTTTGACAAAACGAAAAAAAAAAAAAAAAAAAAAAAAAAAAAAAAGTCATGATATTCCAACGCACATTTCATGATTTAAATGGAAGCGCAAGCCTGCGGATGTGAGTTATGCACTTACTTCAGAGACAGACCCACCTTTTTATTTAAAAAAAAATAAAAAAATAGCAAGAACAGCATACAAACAGTGCATCACATTAAAGAGCAATAAAATATTGGCAGATTGTTAAAATAAAATAAAGATAGATTATTTAAAATAAATAACTGATTTAAGTCAGTTTTGTGTTTGCATAGACCATAACGCACAAAAGGGCATTAACAGGAACATTAAAGAACTTTCTTTCTAAAAAATAACTAAAAAGTAGGCTTGGGCGGTAATACGGTAATATGGTATACCGCGGGATCTAAAAATAGCAACGGTATCAGTTTCAATACCGTTATACCGTCATAAAAAATGCCTAAAAATGCGTATGCGTGATTGTCATCACGTGACAGCGTGGAGGAGAAAGAGAGAGAAGGGGAGAGATGGCGAGTCGCGCACCAAGTGACCTGGTCTCGAAAAAGAACTTCTGCAGTTTGGCAGTATTTCGGGTTTCGACCGAACGAGAAGGGAGAGGCGGTAAATACGAACGAGTAGGGCTGTGACGGTCGCACTGACAACCGCGCCACCGCGGTCGTAGGTTGCCACCGGCGGTAATGTACTTGACGTCACACAATCTATAACAAGCATAAAATACAGTGATTCTGCAGCATTCATTATGCCGTGGCAGCGGTTAGTGTCCCCCCCGTCGGCAGCAGGAAGAGATCTGCGTTCAAACACACGCAATAGACCAAAGCTGGCAAAGTTCCGGAAAAAAACTATTAGGCTACTATCAATGTGTCGGAGGGAAATAAGGAGATACTTAAATGAATTGTTCATAAACTATTGTAAACTAGTGAGCCAGTGTGGCAAAGATTAAGTTGACGATCCTGACTCGCCATCTGCTCACTGGAGAGAAATGCGGCTCTACGGTTTTTATAAAATATCAATAAAATAAAAAAAAAATTTGTCGATTTAATTTTTTTACGTTTTTTTTTTTTCTCTCGATATATTTATCCTGATTGGAAGATAAGTATTGATGAGTATTGTTTGTTTTCTTTATTTTTACAAAAGCACAAGATTTTTTTTTTATATTGTGAGTGCATGCAAATAAAATTAGACCCTTTACAGTTCCTGGTGATATACTATATATGCTTACCTTTATGAGCAAGATTATGGCATATGCCTATTTTCATTTTTTTTGCAAGTGATCGCGCTGGCGCCTCATGTAGGCTAATGCAAAGCGCATTTAGCTTCCACTCTCCAACAAACGACTGTATACACATAATAGCACGCATTTATGTAAGTTTAACATTTAAAATAACATTTAAATTTTCTTTAAGATTTTAGCTATTTTAGGCAAGTCGAGATTATTTTAGAATGCAAATTGCATCAAAAATAATCATCTCACCGCCTGTTGCTGGCCGCTGGTTCATTAATGTAAATTAAATTAACAAAAGCTTTAATTTAACAAACAAAAAATATTCCAAACATATTTCTAAATTAACTTTATGAAGAACCGAAACGAAAAATAACCCTGTTCCTATTAAAAACAAAACTGAGCAATTGTAATTGATGCAACAGTGTAATGAGGAAGAGACACGGACTCCAGTCGTTCTCGGTCGGTAATTTTGATGAGCCGTCGAACAAGGGCTGGGTGAAGTTGTTACGAATTTATGACACGAATGTTTGTTTAATATTTACCATTCTTATTTTGGCTACTTTTTATATAATTTATATTAGGCCCTATCATTATTTTACTGTTTTGTAGGCTGTTTGTTCACTGACTGCAATAATACACGCACCTTTGTTACTTTTTGAGCCTCATTTTGTATGTTTCAAAACTGTGTGTGTGTGTGTATATATATATATATATATATATATATATATATATATATATATATATATATATATATATATATATATATATATATATATATATATATATATATATATATATATATATATAAACAACACCGCACTACCGACGGTAGTTGGTCCATAACCACAGCGGTGGTAAAATCTGCCACCGTCACAACCCTACACGTCTCTGCGCGAAAACTGTTCTGGATGTTTATGTTAATTTAATTCTGTTTGACTGTTGTATTTGCACTTTTTTATAAACTGCTATTTGTTGCTAATAAAAGTTGTTAATATTGTTGAGCATGTTATTTTGTTATTGTTTCAGTATTAGTGTTTGGTATTCAGTTTCTGAACGGTTTAGGCACAAGCCAACAGTTTGGTGACGCTGTCTGAGCCTTAGGTCATTTTTTTTTTTTTTTTTTTTTTCACGGTAATACCGTATACCGAGGTAAAATATGGAGGACGTTTGACGGTATCAAAATTTGGATACCGCCCAAGCCTACTAAAAAGTTACTCTTAACAGCAACGCGTTACTTATTAGTGTAAGTAATCAACAAAGTAATTAAGTTACTTTTTGACTGAAGTAACTAGTAACTGTAACTAGTTACTATTTCTTAGTAACTAGCACAACACTGGTTATGTCTAAAGTGAAAGTAAACAGTTGAGAGAAAAACGGATGTGCGCCTGTATATTAGAAGCATGCAGCTGTTAAAGTGACAGAACTAAGCATGCTGCCAGTTGTCATTAAAGGGACAGTTCACCCAAACATCTCACTCACATGTTGTCCCAAATCGCTATGCATTTTTTTCTTGCGCTGAACATAAAAGATGATATTTTGAAGAATGTGGATAACAGCAGCTGGCTTTGATAGAGGGGGAAAAACTGGGGACCAGCAACTTTTTGTTTACCCACATTCTTCAAAATTAGTTTAAAAAACAAAAACCTGAGTGAGTAAATGACAGAATTGTCTTTTTTTGGGTGATGGCAAGCTAATAAAATAATCGTGATAAAATCTTGAATCGTGATATTTCTGAAAAAATATATTTTTGCCATATCTGTAAAAACTAATGTTGCCTCCAGACGAACACTCGCTCTCTGAAACCCTGAGCTCAGGTGTGATAAAGATAACGCGTGTCCGCTGGGACGCCGGCTTCATTACGTGTGTAGATCACTATAGAGACGCGGCTGGAGGCGTCAGGGGAAGAGTGCGCCTTCATCTGTTGTTTTTGGCAGTCATCCCCTCTACTGATACCAGGACAACTACTACATCACCTGTGTTTAGACCACATCACAATCACTAAATAAACCAAGCTGACTTTCATCAAGGACCTGTGTGATGATCTCTGTGGCATTCTTGATGAGAACACCAAATACAGTCATGTTCACAGAAGCACACTCACTCCAGAAATTGCTGAGACTGACATAACCATTAGAAACATTAGTGCCGTCTTCAACAAGAAACATGAATTCTAAGTGAACCAAGATTGAGAAAATGTTCATATTGCGATTACTGAGGTCAATATTGCGATTATAATAAATGGTATTGTTAGTCAACTTGATGGGTTTTTAAAAATGCACACGTTAGTAATAATGCCGAAACGTTTCTTCAAGTTTGACATCAACTTTCTTAGTATTCCTCAATCTATTCATTATAAACAATATAATAATAAAAAAAAAAACTAAATATAAAAGAATGTCTGTTTTCTGATTTTTTTTTTGTAAAAAGTGTATAGGGTTGATTATTTTTCGTGCGCAAAAATATGTAAATATCCGATGACTAAATGCATGCAATTCTCCTTTATTCCTGCAGGAGGCACTGTTTAATTGACAATAATGAGGTGAAGTTTGATGTTTGACTATCGCAGGCATAAAACTAAAGAATATCAGCACAAATGTGACTGATTTGAATGGCTTTACTGCAGAGCAATTACTGCACGCCATAAAACATGAAAGTCACTCTTATTTGATGGTGAATGCGGTATTGATTTTGAAAATATTGATTTTGAAGTCATTGAAAACTTCAAAAGATCACCAATATGAGCCAGATGCTGAATATACTGTGAATGACGACGATCATAAAATCATCTGTTCAAATTGAATCCTAAGTTTCAAAAGGTAATGAAATATGTGTTACTTTATTCTTCTGTAATTGTTCTTAAAATATTACGAGTTTTTTGCCATTGCAGAAGTTCGAGGTCCATCTGTGCTGGATATATGTCATAATGATTGGAGAAACATTCATGCATTTAAGAGTTAATGTAAACTCCTCAAAAGTATAGCTACATTAAATAAAACAATAAATAAAAACATGCACATTTTCACAAAAATAAGATATTTGAAACATTTTGTCCAAACAAACAGGGACATTTATGCAGGATGGAACATACTCTCTAGAAAAGCTTTTGAAGAGACGAAAAAAAAAAAGAGGATATAAAATTGTCGTCCAAAACCCAATACATTTTTTATTTTCTTTTGTTTGCGGAAAAGTTCTCAGAAAGCATGTGTCCTCAAGTCCACACTCATTGATTTAATATAAATCACAACATTTCCCCTTCATATAATTGCACAGACTGACATCGCGATTGCGATACGATTAAATCGAGAACCACTAACCAAGATCCACCATTTTTAACTCAAGTAATGTTAGCAAGCAAACACTTATGCTTAGCAATTTTAACTAAACTACCATTGACACAGTCTTCCCTTGTTGCCAAGTCCACTTATTATCACTGGGCCTGTTGTTTGGAAATGGCTCATAAAGCAAGCCACTTTATGGAGCGAGTAGGCAATTGTGGGTCACAATAATTCAGAGTTTTTTTTTTACAGCATTTGGACTTGTTTCAGGTTATTTCGGTCTTGTTTTTGTTTGCCGTTTTTTCACAGTAAGATCTGGCAACACTGGCTCTTCAGTCCCGAGCCCACAGGAAAAAAAGACCCTTGTCTAAAGACGCAAGAGAGTCAGGACTTGCTGATTTTCACAATTCTCATAAAACACAAGTCCCTAACATTATGTTTTGCCCCACGGCTTGAGCAAAGCATCAGTCAAACAAACTAAAACTGAAGCGTGATATGGCTTAGTGACCTTATCAGACGTGAAGGCCTGTGTGTATGGTCTGTTGTGCTGCACATTTCAAATGAAGTTTGCACTTTGCTCATGCGCCGTTGTTTTTAGCACCTCACACAGAAGTATTGTCATTTCACACTACTGCAGTGCAAAGTAAAATAATACACTTATGAAATATTCATTTGCATAAACCACAGCAATATATTATGGTCTTAGGGGATAATTATTATTATTTATTTCTTCATTTATTGGTATTTTAATGCCATATCAGCACTAATGGCTATTTTCATGGCAAAATCAGCCGTTTAAAACACTTCTTTATACAAAACATCAGTGTTGGGGAAAGTTACTTTTAAAAGTAATGCGTTACAATGTTGCGTCACTCCCTAAAAGAGTCACTAATTGCGTTACTTAGTTACTTTTTATGGAAAGTAATGCGTTACAATACTTTTGCGTTACTTTTTAAATCTGGGCAGGGCTTGCTTGTTTTGAATATAAAAAAAGTTTGATTCTTAGCAAATGTAAAAGCCCTTTCACACCAAAATGAAATTAAGGGAATAAGGCTAAAGGAAAAATAAATTCACGTCTTTACAGTGGAACTGTAGGAAAAGAAAGTTCAACACTTCAGAAATGAGAAAAAAACAACAAAAAAAAAACCCACAAATGTTAGTTCATCTAAAGTAAGTTTTGCTTATTTGTACACTGCAAAACAATGCTTTTTTTTGATGTTTTGTCTCGTTTCTAGCCAGAATATCTCTTAATAATATATTTGTAATATACATTTCTTAAATCAAGAAGGTTTTTCTAGAGAAGTAAACATTGTCAAAATTGAAGTGTTTTTGCTTGAAACAAGCAAAATAATCTCCCAAAAGGGGTAAGCTAAGTTCTGTTCTGTTTGAAATAAGATTTTTTACTTACCCCATTGGCAGATTATTTTGCTTGTTTTAAGCAAAAAGTCACTTATTTTGACTTGTTTTTTCTGAAAACAAAAAAATAATTTACTTCATTTAAGATTTTTTAAATATATTTTGGCTGGAAACAAGACAAATATTGTATATGTAATGTAATAAGAACAGTATTTTTGCAGTGTACGGTTGAATTGGATCAAAGGTCAGCAGCAAAGTCATTGGTTAATAAAATGGGATTAAATACATAAAGGAAACAAAAAGTAACTCAGATATTTTCTAGGAAATGAAAAAGTAATGCGTTACTTTACTAGTTACTTGAAAAGTAACTAGTCATAGCGAAAAGTCATTATTACGTAACTTGAGTTACCCCCAACACTGCAAAACATACATATGTTCACATTTCATAATTAAAATATTTAGATACAAAAACCATCATGATAATTATTATTATTTGCTAACTGTCTGGCATCCAAAAACATGACAACAACTGACAATATCAAAGGTAAAAAGCGGTCCGAGTGCACTTTAAAGTCCAGGTACAGGTCAACTCAAATACTTTTTGCTCCGTTCAATTTGGACACTAGAAAAAAGTCAGGAGGTCTTCATTCTGAACTCTGAAAGAGCACTAGATTGATGCATTTAACTTCAAAAACAACGCTGAAATGCTCCAAGCAGGGCTGTGCTGATAAACAATATCATATTGAATTATTTGATAGAATATATGTTGATAAGTTGATTAATATAAGAGCCAATCACACAGCAGAATTATGCCACAACAGCCAATCAGCGTGCAGCTTTTAACGTTCACCTCAAAGAACAAATCAATTTCCTACGGAAAACTCGACAAGGACGACAAAAATGAGCGGAAGCAGTGACGAAAGTGAAACTAACCTCGAGTTATTATCCAAAAATGATGAAATTGATGACAAAAAGGCAGCACAAATTCATTTATACTGAAGTGGTTTGGCTATTTGAAAAGCGGCGAGGCGCAGATTAAAACCATCTATAAAATACACTACCGTTCAAAAGTTTGGGGTCAGTAATTTTGTATTCTTTCTTGTTTTTGAAAGAAATGAATACTTTTATTGAGTAAGGCTGTGTTAAATTGCGATGTGTTAAAGGGACAGCAAAGGCTTGCATTTTTAGAAAAGATTTATATTTTGAATAAACGCTGTTCTTTTTAACTTTTTATTTATCAAAGAATCCTGAAAAAAAGAATCACAGGTTCCAAAAAACATAGATCATACATGGATAATAAATCAGCGTACTATAATGATTTCTGAAGGATCACGTGACACTAAAGACTGGAGTAATGGCTGATGAAAATTCAGCTTTTAGTTATATTTTCAAGCATATTATTAAAATAAAAAAAAATTTATACTGTAATAACATTCTGCAATATTACCGTTTGTTTCTGTATTTTTGATCAAATAAATGGATCCTTGATGAGCACAGGAGACTTCTTTAAAAAACATTTCAATTCTTACTGACCCCAAACTTTTGAATGGCAGTGTATGTCCTAAACTTTTTAGGTTTTACAAATTGTAATGAATAGAAGTTGAATGTATTTATGTTTACATTTTGCACATTTAATCTAGCTCTTAAAGCCAGACGATGGAGACAGTCTGGTCTTTCTGACAAAAAAAATAAATAAAGTTTGACATATTGCGTGCAATTTCTAGTTGTATAGTTTTGTGTTTACATTTTGCACATTTAATCTAGCTCTTAAAGCCAGACGATGGAGACAGACTTGTCTTTCTGGAGAAAAAAAAAAAAAAAAATGCAATTGTGTTACTTACAAATTATGTTTTGTGTTCACATTTACTCTCATTTAGCTTTTTTTGTCACAACTTTTAGCTTTTAATTTATTTTAGTAAGTCGTCTTCATTTTTTGAGGTCAAATCTGTTTTTGTTAATAAACTATACTTTAATGAATCCTCAAATTTTCGTGGCTTCAGTCATAGTTGGGATACTTTATATATCGGAATGTATATCGTTATCGATCATTATGAGGAAAAATTGTCAAGATTACATTTTTGCCATATCCCCCAGCAGTAGTTCTCATGTTCCTATGGCTAAATCTGAATGAGAATGAGCTTATGGAGGTATGTTTGGACAAACTAGGAATTAGTTTTAGTGACAGAAGCTCCACAGTGCAACAGAATGACAGTGACAAGACAACACACAGATAATAAAAAGAACAATATACAAATAAACTGAAAAAAGTGCAAAAAAGCAAATACTCAATACACAATTTAAAATAAAGTAAAATAGAAATCTGAAATGGCATATACTCATCTCACCATATTTTGCTAGTATGCTCTTCTGAGTCAATGGACTTTCCCTTCTGGTCCCACTGGACCATTTCAGCTCAGATTGTGCCAACAAAGATCATTTAACAAGCTTAAGAACCGATTTATCAATTCCCTAAATTAGTCAGAGTTACTGTTAGGGTTTGACATTAACTTTTTACCCAAGCAGCCACTGTGCCTAGTGTTTTTATTTTTTGTTTGTTTGTTTGTTTGTTTGTTTTTTCCAAAGTTACTACCCACTCAGCATTTTCACTGGATACAATCATAGGGAAATAACATTTTATAATGTTAGATGACTATGGTGTGCTTTAAAAAAAAAAAAAAATAAAAAAAAAATAAAAAAAAAAAAATATATATATATATATATATATATATATATATATATATATATATATATATATATATATATATATATATATATATATATATATAATTATTATTATTATAATAATAATAATAATTATATATATATATATATATATAATTATTATTATTATAATAATAATAATAATAATAATAATAATAATAATAATAATAATAATAATAATTATTATTATTATTATTATTATTATTATTATTATTATTATTATATAAATACAAATATAAATAAATATAATAATTAATAAATAAATAAAATAAATATCTGCACTAGAAACAAACACCAACATCCTACATTCGTCATGATCTATGATTCCCTTCCCTAGTCATATACCAGTCATTATAAGCCTGACTTCTGCTTTTTGTTGACCTATTATTTTATCTTTGTTTCCATATTCACAGGCTAGCTGCAGGATTTAACAACATATGAGCAGGGTAGGGAATGTCAATGTTATATATTACAGTATATTATAATATATTATAATATATATTATATTATATTTATATATATATATATATATATATATATATATATATTATATTTATTTATATATATATATATATATATATATATATATATATATATATATATATATATATATATATATATAAAATATATAGATGTTTATCATTTTACAGAACTTTGTTTTTGTGAAAACCTGTATCTAAATGGTTATATATATATATATATATATATATATATATATATATTATATATAAAAAAATACAAACACATGCATGTATATATTAAGGAAAAATATTTTAGATTTATATCTAAAATATTTATATTTATTTATAATCTAAATTGTATACAGGTACAAATATATATATACACGTATAAATATTTAATATATACACATGTATGTGTGTATTTATATGTACATAATAAATATACAAAGTAAACACACATATAGTATGCAAACAAACTTTTATTTTGGATGCGATTAATCGTGATTAATCATTTGACAGCCCTAATTTATTGATAATCTAAAATGTATACAGGTATAAATATATATCTATACATATAAATATTTAGTTTTAATATATACATGCATGTGTGTATTTATATGTACATAATAAATATACAAAGTAAACACACATATTGTATTTAAACAAACTTTTATTTTGGATGCAAAGAAGGATGCGATTAATCGTTTGACAGCCCTAATAAAAATAAAAGCGCTATCGACAAACATTTAATCGCGATTCAATATGATATCGTTTATCGGCACAGCCCTAGCATATGCATATATCCTTCTTTCTTAATAGTTTAGACATTTTGCTGCCATATTACACTGTAAAAATAAAACACCCAATTTGCAGAGTCATCTTAATATGTTACATGGCTGCCTTAATATTTCAAGTTGAATCAACTCAAATATCCAAGATGTCACTTAGTACAACTTAACATTTAAAATTGACTGAACTTAAAATTAAGGCAGCCAAGTTACAAATTAAAGCTGACTCAGCAAGTTGTTTTTTACAGTGTATAGAGCATATTAGCCATCCACTGATTCACATTTACAACTGTTTACGGTGTAAAAATACCAAATTTAAGCCTTTAAGCACTCGCAGAAACATCTGATATTCACTACTGAAATCGACCCGCATTTGGCAGGTGTTAATGTCAAGCCCTTGTGTAGTAAACTTTACATCAGCAGAATTCATAAATATCCACACTGCGTGTTGCAGTTTCTCTCATTCATAAGTATAGGAGTGAACCGTCATTATGTTTCATTAGTCTTTGTTTTAAAATAACAAAATAAAACACTTACTAAAAAGATGAAATATTTGTATTTACCTGCATGCCATGTGAGCATTAATAAACAAAGAAACTGTGAACATGCAAATGTGCAACTTAATTATTGAAATATTTCTTTTAAAATCTCAGGGGCACTTAAAGTAAATATATTTGCTGAATAAGGTTTAGATGAGAAATAGTTTGGGAATGCCTGCATTGCGTGTAAATAAGAAATAACGCTGCATTTTAATGAGTATGAAAGACAAAAGCCTTCCAAAGACACAATAATACATCTACAGAGTGATAATTGAAATAAAAATGAATGTGTTTATCAGCAGCTGATGCAATGTTGAAACCCTTTTGTAAATCCAGTGAATAATGACTAGTCTGTGTGTGAATGACAACAAAACTAGTCTTTCTGAATGTATATAATCGGTAGGCTATTTTAGAAAGGAAAATGTAAAAATGAAAAAGAGAAATGAGGGGGAATCAGTGAATTATGAGTAATTATTGCTATTTTGTGAGTAATATGTAATCATGCGATCCATAAAAAAGTAACCGATTGTGAGTATTTTAAAATGCAATTTACTCCAATTACAAATACTTCATTTTTGGAATCGGATTATGTAATCCAGATTACATCTGATCACTTACTACCCAGCTCTGGTCACTATTAAGACATGAACGCTCCTCATCAGGGCCTGTCTGGAGCCTGAATATCTGTGTCAGTCACACTAAATCAATCTGTGTTTGTCTGTCTCTCACAGCATCAGCATTTCAACATGTGTTTCCGCTCATTCACAGCTCTGGAAATAAATCCGTCCTGACAGGACTTCGCTGTCGCTGGTCAATATCACGCGGGCCGCATCGAGCGTCGGTCACGCCACGAAAACGTGCGACGCTGAACACTTCTGCCGTCATTTAACAGACAAAAAGAACAAATGGTTCAATGTGACATAAAGCGCCGCTTTAACGAAACACCGAAAGGGCTGGAAAACCAGACGCCAAGTACAGCGTCCGCTTGACAGCCGTAAAGACTCATTGGCTCACACATCAATATCTGTTTAAATTCACTGCCAGCAGCCAATAAAACACTTTCCATTCGGTCATGGATTTGCCGTACAGTACCTTCCTGTGTGTAACTTCAATAGGAAAACGCCTCCATCTGAAAGCATGACTTTACTTGTGTTCGCGTTACGTAACGAGCCAAAACAGACCGCTTCAATCTAAACTACTTTAGCCAAAAAAAAAAAAAATCAGCCGCTTCAAACCACATGAAGATTATCTGGACCATCTTGCATGGTATTTTATGTATAATCATTTTTATTCCTGTTTTAATTCATTTAAAAAATTTTTAAATGTTTTCATTGTTGTGATTATTATTTTTTATTCTTATTTTAACTCATCTTATGTTTTTATGATTTTATTATATTTCCTTTTATGTAAAGTACTTTACGCAATGAGCCAAAACAGACCGCCTGAATCTAAACTAGTTTAGCAGAAAGCAAAAAAAACAACAAACAACAACAACGTCAGTCGCTGTTTTTTAATTCAAATAAAAAAATAAAATTAAAAAAGTTAATAAATGTTTTTATTGTTGTGATTATTACTTTTTTGCTTATTTTAACTCATCTTTTGTGTTTATGATTTTATTTATTTCCTTTTATGTAAAGCACAAGCACAGACCACTTGAATCTAAACTAGTTTAGCAGAAAGCAAAAAAAAAAAAAAAAAAAAAAAACAGCCGCTGGATTATCTTGCACTGTATTTTATGTATAACCATTTTTATTATTCCTGTTTTAATTCATTTAAAAAAAATAATAATAATTTTAAAATGTTTTTATTGTTGTGATTATTACTTTTTTGCTTATTTTAACTCATCTTTTGTTTTTATGATTTTATTATTTCCTTTTATGTAAAGCACTTTACGTAACGAGCCAAAACAGACCGCCTGAATCTAAACTAGTTTAGCAGAAAGCAAAAAAAAAAAGAACAGCTTCAGCCGTTGGACCATCTTGCACTGTATTTTATGTATAATCATTTTTATTCCCGTTTTAATTCATTTTAAATCATAATTTTTTATAATTTTAAATATTTTTATTGTTGCGATTATTACTTTTTATTCTTATTTTAACTCATCTTATGTTTTTATGATTTTATTATTTCACTTTTTGAGTCAAAACAGACCGCCTGAATCTAAACTAGTTTAGCAGAAAGCAAAAAAAAAAAAAAAAAACGAACAACTTCAGCCGCTGGATCATCTTGCACTGTATTTTATGTATAATCATTATTATTCCCGTTATAATTCATTTTAAAAAATATATAATAGTGTTAAATGTTTTTATTGTTGTGATTATTATTTTTTGCTTATTTTAACTCATCTTTTGTGTTTACGATTTTATTATTTCCTTTTACGTAAAGCACTTTGAATCACCATTGTGTATGAATAAACTTGCCTTGCCGGGGATCAGATTAATTGACAACCATTAATAAAAAAAAATAAAAAAAAAAGACAAACAGAAGAAAATAGCTTTGTAAAATCCCCCACAGCTCAACTCCATTCCCCACAATACAAACAGCTGAACAGATGTATTTATAGCAGCAGAAAACACTGGAGCAGTGTTGACTTACTGACAGCTGCTACACAAAGCACACAAACACGCTCAATAGCGACAGATCAAACATCTGCTTAAACGACAACATTCTTACACCCGCTTCAACTTCCAGCAGGTGAAAAAAAGTCAAAAACCTGCTTGTTTGTTTAATTACTCAGAGCCTGTTTACACTTGACCTTTCTCCGATTGGATAACGGTCCTTTCACAAAAGGACCAGGTGAAAATGCGCCCTGACACGCAAAAGCACTTCGGGAGGCGGTTTAAGACGCCTTCGGCTAAGTGTAAATTGCTGTTTAAACCGCATACATAAACTCCGCTCCTCCCAAAGATGGTTAAAAAAATAAAAAGCACCGAGAGCATGTTATAACGGCTCATCTTCACACAAGCAGAGCGTCTTCAGCAAACGCGAGCGCTCGCTCGTCTCCATTAGGAGCGTGAACGCCGCATTCTGGCCAGACTCGCTCAGATAATGAGCCCATCGCTCCCGATCTACAGTAAACAAACCTACAGTGAAACACAAGTCTGGTATTTACATAATATTTACATGCACTTTCAGTCACATAATACTGAATAAAAGAGGTTGACTAGGAGCACTAGTGATGCCCGAGACAAAACAAATCACTGTCATTTCCCCTCAGCTGTGCTTTATTCACTTTGCCGTCTCATGATTACTATTACTGCCGCAAAAATGCAGAATCACATCACATATCAGCACAAGATACAGTTGAAGTCAAAAGTTTACTGTTAATTATTTTAGCAAAATAAGAGGGATCATACAAAATGCATGTTATTTTTATTTACTACTGACCTGAATAAGATATTTCATTTAAAAGACATTCACATATAGTCCACAAGAGAAAACAATAGTTGAATTTATAAAAATGACCCTGTTCAAAAGTTTACATCCCCTTGATTCTTAATACTGTGTTGCTCCTGAATGACCCACAGCTGTGTTTTTTGTTTAGTGATAGTTGTTCATGAGTCTCGTTTGTCCTGAACAGTTAAACTGCCTGCTGTTCTTCAGAATTTCTTTGGTTTTCCAGCATTTTTGTGTATTTGAACCCTTTCCAGCAATGACTGTGTGATTTAGAGATCCATCTTTTCACACTGAGGACAACTGAGAGACTCATATGCAACTATTACAGAAGGTTCAAACACTCACTGATGCTCCAGAAGGAAAAAACATGCTTTAAGAGCCGGGGGTGAAAACTTTTGAAATTTGAAGATCATGGTAAATTTAACTAATTTTGTCTTCTTGGAAACATGCAAGTATCTTCTGTAGCTTCTGAAGGGCAGTGCTAAATGAAAAAAAATATGATATTTAGGCAAAATGAGCAAAATGTACACATTTTCATTCTGTTCAAAAGTTTTCACCCCCAGCTCTTAATGCATGTTTTTTCCTTCTGGAGCATCAGTGAGTGTTTGAACCTTCTGTAATAGTTGCATACGAGTCTCTCAGTTGTCCTCAGTGTGAAAAGATGGATCTCTAAATCATACAGTCATTGTTGGAAAGGGTTCAAATACACAAAAATGCTGGAAAACCAAAGGATTTTTCTGAAGAACAGCAGACAGTTTAACTGTTCAGGACAAACAAGGGACTCATGAACAACTATCACTAAACAAAAACAGCTGTGGATCATTCAGGAACAACACAGTATTAAGAATCAAGGGGATGTAAACTTTTGAACAGGGTCATTTTAATAACTTCAACTATTGTTTTCTCTTGTGGACTATATGTGAATGTCTTTTAGGTGATATATATCAGGCCAGTACTAAACAAAATAACATGCATTTTATACGATCCCTCTTATTTTGCTAAAAGAATTAACATTTTGCAGATTCTGCAAGTAAACGGTAAACTATGTTTTATTCATGCTCTGTTTCTTTAAAGCCCTGCTGCAAAATACAGCACGTTTCATACGGCCAACAGTCAAGTCTCAGCCGGTTATCTCCTGCATCTGCTCCTGAGAAGTGCTGCTGTATTTGCGTCCTTCACTCCGGAGCAGCGTTTGGCACCGGAGCGCAGCTCAAATGAGTGGAAACTACTGTTAAACGCTCGTGCGTCATAACTCGTCTCAAAGAGGCTTTTCTAAAACTTGGCATGGAAGCGTCTTACAAATACACTTAACTAGATAAACTGCCAAGTCATAATAGCGGGCCGGTGTCGTCAGAGAGCTAAATCGCAGTGCCTCCGGCTAAAGCTGCTCCCGAACTAACTAGTCCGCTGCCAGGACGCTCACAGGAAACACTGAGCGCGTTTCCGAACTTTGCGATCACCACTGAACCGGTTTTCAAACAGACCGATATTGCAAAACGAAAGCAGGTAGAGTTTTGTGTGTCTCAACAGGCCTTTCATCGCATGAGAGACACTGAGAGTAAAAGAGAAACACATTCTCAAGCACATCGGAGTCCGGAGGAAGAATGTAAACATCGCCTGGCCTTGTTTTCTCACAACTCTGAACTGCATGTACAATGATACAGCGAAGAGGCTGATCTTCAGATAGCGTTCCCCTCACATGCACCGCAGTCGCCAAAGGTCAAAGGTCACGGCGCTGCACGCCGACTCTCTGAAGTGTTATAGCATCATCACCAAGACAAACATTTGATACGCAGCCAGATGTTATCTAATATCTGACGAGATGAGAGTCTTGCTGCCTAACCCACATTCAGGCAATGAGAAATCATCTCAGACAAAACCATGAGCAATGCATTAGACACGACCAAACTAAACCGCTAGACTAGTGTCTGCTGTGTTTACAGCACTGACCCACAAAACTAGTGTCAAACATATGTTTTCAGTGCCACACCTCTCTATAATCACACTAAACTAGCGGCATGAGTCTTTTCAGCATTACGTTAACTAAACTAGAGCATGCATTTTATTTTCAGTACTAACTCACTAAACTATAGGATAAAAAAAAAATTAACTAATAGTTATCACCTTACTTACCCAGTTGATTGATTACATTGATAAATGCAAATATTTTTTGTATTACAAGTTTTCTAAAATGTTAGGTTTAAGTATGCAAATGAGCCATTGTTTATTGAAATATGCTCTAATTTGCATACATTTCTAGTACTAAAATCTAAATACTGGATGAAGTCCGTTTCAAAATTATCGTTTAATTTTTTTTAATTTAATTTCAAAGTCATTTTGTCACTCCATAACTACTTCGAACAGACAAAAAAAACAGTAGATTTTTTACAATTTTGGGGGAATAAAATGTTATACATAATCAAGCAAAAGTACATATGAACAAATCCCTCTGTAAAAGCTTTCAGGATATAGACAGGAATACAAATGTAAAGTTTGGTGTGTGTAAGTGCTCCCGAAGTGGAGATTTATGGCTCAGTGCAAGAGAAAAAAACTCATTTTGAGAAAACGGCCTTCAAAAATGTGAATTGTAATTGAAATTTTGACACAAGTAGATATAGTGCTATAAAAGAAACACTTAAGTGTCTCTTAGATGTTCTTCTTCCACTAGTCTGAAAACACTTTATGAAAAACCAAAAAGCCCAAAATCTCAAATTTGACAGGTGACTGGAAAAAAAAAAAAAAAAAAGTTTTTGCCTGCGTTAACTAAACTAGAGCATGAATCTTATTTTCAGTACTAACTCATAAACTAGCGTCTGGAGTGTGTTTCCAGGACTAAGCCAAAAACTAGTGTCAAACATGTGTTTTCAGTACCACACCTTTCTATAACCACACTAAACTAGTGGTATGTGTCTTTTCAGCATTAAGTTAACCAAACTAGAGCATGTATTTTATTTTCAGCATTAACTAAACTACAGCATGCATGTTATTTTCAGTACTAACTCACTAAACTAGCGTCCTGTGTCTTTTCAGCATTAAGTTAACCAAACTAGAGCATGCATCTTACTTTCATCATTACGTTAACTAAACTACAGCATGCATCTTCATTGTAGTGCCAACTCACTAAACTAGTGTCATGTGTTTTTTCATCATTAAGTTTACTAAACTAGAGCATGCATCTTACTTTCATCATTACGTTAACTAAACTACAGCATGCATCTTCATTGTAGTGCCAACTCACTAAACTAGTGTCATGTGTTTTTTCATCATTAAGTTTACTAAACTAGAGCATGAATCTTATTTTCAGTACTAACTCAAACTAGCGTCTGGAGTGTGTTTCCAGGACTAAGCCACAAAACTAGTGTCAAACATGTGTTTTCAGTACCACACCTTTCTATAACCAGACTAAACTAGTGGCATGTGTCATTTCAGCACTAAGTTAACTAGAGAATGTATTTTATTTTCAGCATTAACTAAACTAGAACATGCACGTTATTTTCAGTACTAACTCACTAAACTAGTGGCATGCGTCTTTTCAGCATTAAGTTAACTAAACTAGAGAATGCATTTTCATGTCATCATTAAGTTAACTAAACTAGAGAATGCATTTTCATATCATCATTAAGTTAACTAAACTAGAGCATGCATTTTCATATCATCATTAAGTTAACTAAACTAGAGAATGCATTTTCATATCATCATTAAGTTAACTAAACTACAGCATGCATTTTCTTTTCAGTGCCAACTCACTAAACTAGTGTCTGGCGTGTGTTTCCAGGACTAAGCCACAAACCTAGTGTCACACATGTGTTTTCAGTACTGAGCCACTAAATCAGTGTCCATCTGTGTGTGGAGTATCAGCAGCAAAAGGGTCTGCAGGACTGAGTTGTGCGTGTTCAGGACTGAGTGTACCTTGTCGAGCTCGTCGTGCAGCTCCGAGAGGGTGGGTCTAATGAGCTTCTCGCCCAGCGGAGCGGCGGTCTGCCGGTAGAAGTCGATGTTGGGCACGGCGTCGATGGTGTTGTGTCCGAACGTGCGGAGGTAGTAGGTGTTGGTGTGGGTGTCGTAGTGATGGTGCTGCTGGCCGCCGGTGGATGAGTGCAGGCTGCCCTCGCTCATCACCGTGTCCCCGTTCTGCGCGCTCTCCGGCGGCGCGGCGTCCGGGCTCGAGGCCGCGAAGTTCACAACCCGAAACCGGCCCTTGGCTTCCTCGCCGCCGGCGGTGGAATCCCGGTGCTCGGGAGGCTCGAGAGAGTACTCGGGCGGGGATAAGTCCAAGGCCAGGGGTGTTCCGGCGGACTCGGACACCAGGTCCACCTGGAAGCGGCTCTGGCTCGGTGTCGGACCGGCGGGTTTAAGCGCGTCAGGTTCGGACGCGGAGAGATAGTCGCACGCGGCGGTGGCGGCTGCGGGGGGCGGAGGCGACGCCGACATGTCGAGTCAGAAGAGCCTTCCCAGCGCTGATAGTGTCCGACGAAAGCGCACAGGAGCCGATGGATGTGACCGATGCTGCAGGAAGACTAAAACAACGCGCCGCGCTTCCCGCTGCGCGACGCGCACATGCGGATGCAAATGGAGAACAGCGGCGCGTCCACTCAACAACTCCTGACAAGTTGAACGCGCTCGAGGAATTATCCGGTGCGTGCGCTCACGAGGACTCTAAAGACACAGAGGAGCTCCGCGGAACGCGCTTTCCGTCGCTAATATACGCCGTGATGCTGCGCGACCTTGCCGCAACTCCTCCTCTCGTGCCCGCGACTCTCGCTGCTTTATACGGCACTGCAGCAGGGCAGCGATGCTGCGTGGCCTCGCGAGAAGAGGCGAGCTCGCGACATTTGCTCGCTCCATCTGGGTGGAGACTCGCGAACATCACACACAGGCAAATGAGGAGTTGAGTCACATTGTCCTTGTGTTGCGACACGAGGGCGAAATACGCGTTACGTTTGAGAAATGCAATCTTATGGACGCGAGTTACAGGATCTACATCTGAATAACAAATGTCATTATACACAACTTCCCTAGAGCAGCTCTGTTATGAAGGCAGATTTGTATTCTGCCAGCTCATATGACTCTCAAAGAAGAAGAAATATACACATCTTGTGGTTCACTTCAAATTAGATCTTTTCACGTGAGCTTTAATACTCCATATGTGAATGAAAAGTGATGTATATCAAATCCTACCTGTCACTAAATTGCCTGTGACTTATAAAACAGCAAAGAGATCATTCAGAGTGTTTAATGTCTCACAAAAGGTGTTGATATCTCCATAGAGTGCCTTCTTAAACCTCACAATAGTCAAAAATGTTGGTCTAAATTTCCCATTCGCCTCATGTTGTGATCAGCGTTGGGGGGAACGCATTACAAGTAACTTAAGCTACGTAATAATATTACTTTTTTCAAGTAACTAGTAAAGTAACGCATTACTTTTTAATTTCCAAGAAAATATCTGAGTTACTTTTTCAAAAAAGTAAATGCCAGTTTTGTTTCCTTTATGTATTTAATCCCATTTTGTTTTATGACTTTGCTGCTGACCTTTGATCCAATTCAACCGTACACTGCAAAAATACTTTAATTACTTACATTTTTTGTCTTGTTTCCAGCCAAAATATTTAAAAAAAAATCTTAAATCAAGAAGGATTTTGTAGACAAGTAAATAATTATTTTCTTGTTTTCAGAAAAAAAAAACAAGTCTAAATTAGGTGCGTTTTTGCTTAGAACAAGCAAAATAATCTGCCAATGGGGTAAGCAATATAATATTATTTCAAACAGAAAACAAGATTATTTTGCTTACCCCATTGGGAGATTATTTTGCTTGTTTCAAGCAGAACACTTAATTTTGACTTGTTTTCAGAAAAAAACAAGACAATTTTTACTTGTCTAGAAAATCCTTTTTGATTTAAGAATTTTTGGTTGGAAACAAGACAAAAAGTCTAAGTAAAAAAAGCTTTTTTTTTCTTTTTTTTTTGCAGTGTACTAATAAGCAAGACTTACTTTATACATTAAACATTTTTTTCTCATTGCTGAAGAGTGTTGAACTTCTTTTTTTCCTACAGTTCTACTTTTTCTACATTTTCATTGCGATATTAAGATGTAAATGATATTTTCTGGAAGGTATAATGTTCTTTTCCTAAATTAAAAATACATAAAAGATTATATAAAAGATTACATGGCTATATAAACCATGCATTTTAAAGAAACTCATACAATTTGCACATGCATTTTTTTCTTATAACTGTGATATCTGGATGCAGTTTTTATTATTTTAAAATATCAAGATGACAGGGTGGACACATAAAGCAGAAGACAAAAGCATGACAAAATATGATGATGAAACATCTACTGAACTTAGAAAAAATACATATAATAATTATAAATATAATTACATTCTCAGTCACATTTGGATTGATTTTTGAAAATTTGTCAGTTTAAAAGTCACCAACTTACTCAACACTTATTTAACAAAATACTAATAGGAGAACGAAATGTAAAAATGTAATGATTTGA
This sequence comes from Cirrhinus molitorella, assembly GCA_033026305.1. Classification (NCBI taxonomy): domain Eukaryota; kingdom Metazoa; phylum Chordata; class Actinopteri; order Cypriniformes; family Cyprinidae; genus Cirrhinus; species Cirrhinus molitorella. The sequence continues at coordinate 5,704,061 of CM065139.1, forward strand.
CTGACTCATTCAGATTTAATGGGCAGTGCATGGGACATTTGTTTAAAGTTTTTTTTTTTTGAATTATTGATATATTACTTTCCCATTTGATACTGTAAAGTTGCTTTGACACAATTTGTACTGTAAAAAGCGCTATATAAATAAAGCTGACTTGACTTGACATTTCAAAATAACATGCATCCTTCTACACAAAACTTAAAAAAAGTCTAGAAAATGTATCCAGTTGCTATTGTGGAAATGTACGGATCCTAAGATTCAAAGATTTTCACAGATTTTAGAACTATCACTCACTTGATATTTGATAAACTGACAGAGTGTGTCTGCCTCCCGAATAAAGTTAGGTAGATTGTTCCATAGTTTTGGCGCTAAATAAGAAAATGATCTGCCGCCTGCAGTTGATTTAGATATTCTGGGTATTATCAGATTGCCAGAGTTTTGAGAAGGCAGCGGGCGTGAGGGACTATAATGTGATAAGAGCTCGCTCAAGTACTGAGCTAAACCATTGAGGGCTTTATAAGTAATTAGCAAGATTTTAAAATCAATACGATGTTTAATAGGAAGCCAGTGCAGTGTTGACAGAAGCGGATAATATGCTCATACTTTCTGGTTCTAGTAAGAACTCTAGCTGCTGCATTTTGGACCAGCTGGAGTTTGTTTATTAAGCGTGCAGAACAACCAGCCAATAAAGCATTACAATAATCTATCCTGGAGCTCATGAACGCATGAATTAACATTTCTGCATTTGACTTTGAGAGCATAGGTCGTAATTTCAATATGTTTTTAAGATGGAAAAATGCTGTTTTGCAAATGCTAGAAATGTGGTGTTCGAAGGAAAGATTGCTATCAAATAACACACCTAGGTTCCTGACTGATGGTGATGAATTTACAGAGCAGCCATCAAGTATTAGACTGTGTTTTAAGTTATTACTTACTGAGGTTTTTGGCCCAATAATTAACACCTCTGTTTTTTCAGAATTTAGCAGCAAGAAATTTCTCGTCATCCAGTTTTTAATATCAACTATGCATTCCGTTAGTTTTTCAACTTTGTATGTTTCGCCAGGCCTTGAAGAAATATAGAGCTGAGTATCATCAGCGTAACAGTGAAAGCTAACACCATGTTTCCTGATGATATCTCCTAAGGGTAACATATAAAGCGTTAAAAGTAATGGTCCTAGTACCGAGCCTTGAGGTACTCCATACTGAACTTGCGATCGATATGATACCTCTTCATTTATTTCCATGAATTGATGGCGGTCAGATAAGTACGATTTAAATCATGCCAATGCACTACCGCTAATGCCAACATAATTTTCAAGTCTATTCAGAAGAATGTTGTGGTCAATAGTATCAAACGCAGCACTAAGATCCAGTAGCACTAAAAGAGAGATACAACCACGGTCAGATGATAAGAGCAGGTCATTTGTGTAATAATCTTATCAGAACTGCTAATGACATACAGACAGGTGCAAGTGATTAAAGGACTTAACGAGGGCAGGAACAGGAAAGCTAAATATGGACACAAGAGGGAGAAAACAACATAACCAGTCCACAGGGGTGTGACAAAAAGTAGCTCATAACTTAGCGATTTAGAAGAAAATATTAAAAATAATGTCCGTGTCAATCCTAAATTTAGAACTCCTACATTTATGCTCATAATGTTGTTTAATTAGTGACATTTAAAATTTTTATTTGTAAACATTTTTAAAACCTTATATATATATATATAGTAACATAATATCACCCTCTGCAATATTTCTGTTGCCTTGCCCAAATACACACACTTGTGGTTTTGGCCACTTGAGAGGAACAGGAAGTAAGTATGCAAGACTGTCCAAGGTCTTAAACACAACAAAGTGCAGTGCCCTTAATGCACAATAAATCCACACTTGAATAGCGCTCTGGAGATTAGTGTATCCCATCATGCATCATGTTCTGGAAACAACTCCTGAGACTTTTTGCGGAGATCTCGTGAGAGGACACAGAAACCCTTCCACTGTACTTGAAATATTAATATAATACTTAGATACATCTAATTTGGTAGAAACAAAGTGTTGCACGTTTTATGGGTGCAAAGACGAGTAGTGGTGATGTTTATTTTGCACAACATTTGCAACTGCATTTTATCACTTAATTAGAAGCACCACAAATTAAATGGAGTCATCTGTTATAGAGACACTTAGAAGTTGATTTTAAAACGCAAAGTATTGAAAATAAAGCTTTGGGGGGAAAAATAGCAACAAAAGTTCAACACACACTTGAGGTCTTCAGCCTCACTTGAACACTTGGGCCAAAAACAGGAAATACATCTCATAAGTAATCAAGCGGTCAAGTGCAAAGACCACAAGTATGGACAAATCTCTGACAGAAACCACTCCGCTATTAGCCAATCACAGTGTGCATAGTTAATGAGCTTGCTGACATCATCCATAGCAATGAGGTCAACCCCACCCTTACTCTTAGCTAAAGACTTCTCTCTGTTCCTCAGTAAACGTTTTTCTCAGCAGCTTTTGAAAAGGCCATTTAGGAGAACTCTTAGTGTGAAAATGTGTTGTGAATAAAGGCCCTGGTGTTTATTAGAAAATTATATCCACATATGTGACCCTGGGCCACAAAACCAGTCATAAGTGTCAATTTTTCGAAATTGAGATTTATATATCATCTGAAAGTTGAATAAATAAGCTTTCCATTGACGTATGGTCTGTTATAATAGAACAATATTTAGTTGAGATACAACTGTTTGAAAATCTGAGGGTGCAAAAAAAATTAAATATTGAGAAAATCGCCTTTAAAGTTGTCCAAATTAAGCTCTTAGCAATGCATATTGCTTATCAGAAATTAAGTTTTGATATATTTATGGTAGGAAATTTACTAAATATCTCCATGGAACATGATTTTTACTTAATATCCTAATGATTTTTGGCATAAAAGAAAAATGAATAATTTTGACCCATATAATGTATTTCTGGCTATTGCTACAAATATACCCCAGTGACTTAAGACTGGTTTTGTGCTCCAGGGACACATTTCTGAAGTCCTCTGTGACTGTATGTACAAAAACAGCAGGATTTGGATCTTTCCAGTCAATTTTAGATTAGGGGTGACCGGGGGCAATTGTAACATTTTCTGCATTTTCCTTCATAACTCACAGACTACTTGAAATATACCAGAGCCATCTTTTGATACAAGAAACAACTTAAGAGTACAGATAATGATACTGAGTGAATGCACTCGATACATGACAAAAAGATTTTGTTACAATGTTACCATTGCCCCTCATGTTGCAGCCATAATAAAATCTTGTGTGCTAGCTAGCCTCTATATTCATATGTTCATTTTTTATCAATAACCTAGAGATAAAATCAATGCAAGTTTAAATTCACAATCCTCTAAACTTTACACTGCACAAAAAGCTTTTCTTACTTAGATTTTTTGTCTTGTTTCCAGCCAAAATGTCTAAAAATTCTCAAATCAAGAAGGATTTTCTAGACAAGCAAACATTAATGTCTTGTTTTCAGAAAGAAGAAGTTAAAATGAAGTGAGTTTTTGCTTGAAACAAGCTAAATAATCTCCCAACGGGGTAAGCAAAATAACCTAGTTTTCTGCTTGAAATAAATTTATTCTTGGCATATTATTTTGCTCGTTGTCAGAAAAAAGAAGTCAAAATTAAGTGAGTTTTTGTTTGAAACAAGACAATAAATTTTACTTGTTTAGAATTTTTGGATATTTTGGCTGGAAACAAGTAAGAAAAGCATTTTTTGCAGTGTAGACAGCAGAAGAAAAATGCAGCGCATCTAAAAACATTTATTCCTCAAAATCAGTATTTTGTTTTGAGGTGAAATGCTCCTTTTTCACAGGCAGAAAAAGAACCTTACTGAGCATGTGCAGACCAAGTGCCATCTAGCTTGTTTCTGATTGGAGGAATTGAGTCTCCCCTATTGCAGAACATAAGCTTACATGTTTTGTTCATCTTGATAATCTTTATATAACACATATTTGATGAATTTTGCTATCATTCGGCTGCAACAACTCTTTCAGTTTTATTTTAGGCACTTAACCCAAAAAAAAAACATTCAAAACCCCTTTGACTTTTGGACAATGGAAACGGAAATGCTAAAATTGTAACTCATTTCCAGGCTTTAGCCAAAAATACGTCATGCCTGCAGCACATCATCTCTTGGACCAGTGAGGTATGCTGATAAAAAATGATTCTGTGGCAAAGTAAATAATATAGAAAATAATTTTAGTTCATGCAAGAATAAAAAAAAATAGTAAATTCAATATTAGCACTCAATTTAAGCTTGTAGAATTTAAAAGTTGAATTTTTGAGTATATTTTAGTTGGAATCGTTATTTTTACAAAGATTGTTTAAGTAAATATCAAAGTCATGATGCACCTGAGTATGAATAATTAATAAGGTTGTATTTTTTTTGCTGTTTTCAAGATGTATTTATTCTGTTTTATTGCTGATTTTTTAAGAAAGTTGCTGTTTTGTAACATCTAGAGTTCATTTTCTACTCAAAATGACCCCCAGCTGGGTGGGTTACTTAGAAATTGTAATCCGTTACTGATTCCAGATTACATCACAAAAATTGTAGTCTGTAATGTAATCAGTTACACATTTTAGGTACTATAATCAGATTACTTTTGGATTACTTTTAGACTACTTTTGATTTAACTCATTTATCACATTGATTTAAATAGGATTATTTTGTATGGTGTAAAAAATGCAAAGAGTAAGAACGTATGTTTCATTCGCTGTAATTTACAACATGAAGTGCATTAAACATTATATTACATCAAGGTTCCCCGTCTGTCGTTCACGTTCGACGTTGTGTCGAAGTGACGACTAGGGGTCGCTCTTGAGAGCCCGAACACCTCTGACAGCTTTGAGAAAAGGCCAATGAAATTGGTACGCAGTATTTGCATAGCCCGCTCCGCCCCGGAGATCCGGGCATAAGAGGGGGGGGCTAGGCAACACTCATTGTTCTGTTTCTTCGGAGCCGAATGCAGTATTCTCTTAGGGGAAAACAGCATTACTCACCTCTTCGTCGTTGGATCTATGGCACGAGCAGCGGTCTCTCCCTTTAACCCTTCTCTTGGTAAGCGAGAATACCCCTGGGTGCTTCGACGACGATCTCTAAAGAGCTTTTCCTCCTGAAAAGGAGTAATTTCTCTGAAAGAGCCGACACGGATGGATTGTGTTTACATTTGCCTTTCCGTCCGTGTCTTCCTGGTTGCGGTTTCCTCGTAAACAATAACAATCGGCACGATCGTTGTGCTCAGGGTTGAGCTAGTCTCACGCTGATACATCGCTTCGTTGATAGTTTGTGTTCTGCTTGCGGAAGGGAACATAACTATGGGTTGCTGCTCACGAGCCGCGAAGCCGCGGCTCACCGCGACCGCTTCCGTTCGGCCCTTCTACTTCCGGGTACGAGGGCCGCTGCGATGTGCGTCGATGGCGAGTAATAGGAAATGAGTTAGTTCCGCCGGGTTTCCCCTGAGCTCAGGCGATCTTCTGATGGATCCTTGTCTGTCGATTCCGATGGTCGATCCTCCCATGGCTGGGTCCCTCCGGGGTACCCAGCCACCAAAACACATCAAAGCATGCTCAACCGCAAAACTTGCACTTCTGCATACTTTGACAGAGAAACAAACACATCCGTCAGTCGATCCCCTGAGCTCAGGCGATCTTCTCACGGATCCTTGTATGTCGGTTATGGCCTTGTGTCCTCCGGGACAGCACGCCCCCGAACAAAGGGCTTTCACCGCAACTCAGTCACACTGTACCCACCCGAGGTACGTCGGTGGTCCCCCCGAGACCGTTAGCAGAGAGTTTTACAGCTTGGCTCGAGATACCCAACCTCTCTCGCTGGCTTCTCAGAACCATCCGACTCGGCTATGCTATCCAATTCGCACGCAACCCGCCCTAGTTCAGCGGCATCTTCTCTACCGCGGTTCGGGACGAGAATGCTGCGGTTCTTCGGGCGGAGATCGCGACCCTTCTGGTGAAGGACGCGATAGAGCGGTCCCCTCGGCCGACATGAAGAAAGGGTTCTACAGCCCCTACTTCATTGTACCCAAGAAAGGTGGCGGTTTAAGACCAATCCTGGATCTGAGGATTCTGAATCGGGCCCTTCACAAGCTCCCATTCAGAATGCTAACGCTCAAACGCATTCTCACGTGTATCAGATTCCAGGATTGGTTTGTGGCGATAGACCTGAAAGACGCGTACTTTCATGTCTCGATTCTTCCAAGACACAGGCCCTTCCTGCGGTTTGCCTTCGAAGGTCGAGCATTTCAGTACAAAGTCCTTCCATTTGGGCTCTCCCTGTCTCCCCGCGTCTTTACGAAAGTCGCAGAAGCAGCCCTTGCCCCTCTCCGGGAGAGGGGCATCCGCATTCTCAATTACCTCGATGACTGGCTGGTCATAGCACACTCTCAGGAGTTGGTATGCAAACACAGGGATGTGGTTCTCAACCATCTGGCCCATCTGGGGTTTCGGGTCAACTGGGAAAAGAGCAAGCTCGCCCCGGTACGGAGCATCTCTTTTCTCGGTATACAACTAGACTCGATTGCCATGAATGCACGGCTCTCCCCGGAGCGTGCACAGTCAGTGCTGAGCTGCATCCAGAATCTCTCACGCAGCCCGACGGTCCCCCTCAAACAATTTCAGAGGCTCCTGGGTCACATGGCATCCTCAACCGCCGTCACGCCGCTGGGCCTGATGCACATGAGACCGTTACAACACTGGCTGCGTTCCCGAGTCCCGAGATGGGCATGGCGCCAGGGTTCATACCGGGTGCACGTCACACCCGTATGTCTAAAAACCCTTGGTCCTTGGAAAGACATTTTGTTCCTACGGGCCGGGGTGCCCTTAGAACAAGTGTCCAGGCGCATTTTGGTTACGACAGATGCATCCAACACAGGCTGGGGCGCCGTATGCAATGGGCAAGCAGCTGCAGGGCTCTGGTCGGGCCCTTGGCTGCATTGGCATATCAATTGCCTCGAGCTGCTGACAGTGTTTTTGGCCCTGAAGAGGTTCCGACCTTTGGTTCAGGGCAAACACGTGCTGGTCCGCACAGACAGCACTGCGACTGTAGCCTACATCAATCACCAGGGTGGTGTACGCTCCTTTCGCATGTCACAGCTAGCCCGCCATCTCCTCCTTTGGTGTCGAAACAATGTCAAGTCTCTACGAGCTACCCACATACCGGGCGAACTCAACTGGGTAGCGGACGCGCTCTCCCGACAGACTTCGCTTCGGGGCGAGTGGAGACTTCACCCTCAGACGGTTCAGCTGATCTGGAGTCTTTTCGGTCAGGCCCAGGTCGACCTGTTTGCCTCGATAGAGAACACTCACTGCCAGTTGTGGTACGGTCTGTCCGAGGCGCCCCTCGGCACAGATGCACTGGCACACAGCTGGCCTCAGGGCCTCCTCAAGTATGCGTTTCCACCAGTGAGCCTAATTGCACAGACCCTGTGCAAAGTCAGGGAGGACAGAGAACAGATCCTGCTGGTGGCCCCCTACTGGCCCAACAGGGTTTGGTTCTCAGAGCTGGTGCTCCTCTCCCCCGTTCCTCCCTGGCGCATTCCCCTGAGGAAGGACCTCCTTTCACAGGGGAAGGGCACGATATGGCACCCGCGCCAGATCTCTGGAACCTCCACGCGTGGTCCCTGGACGCGACCAGGAGGATTTCAGAGATCTCCCACTGGCAGTGGTAAACACTCTGTTGCAGTCGAGAGCTCCCTCCACGAGGCGGCTGTACGACCTCAGATGGTGCAAATTCACAAACTGGTGTTCCTCCCGGGGGGAGAACCCACGGAGATGTGGCATCCAAACGGTGCTTTCCTTCCTCCAAGGAGGACTGGATAGACACCTTTCTGCTTCAACACTTAAGGTCCAGGTAGCCGCTTTTGCCGCTAACCACGACCTGGTGGAAGGTAGATCGGTTGGGAAGCACAATTTGGTTATACGATTCCTTAAAGGTGCACGCAGGCTGAACCCTGTCAGACCGCGCCTTGTCCCCTCTTGGGATCTGTCTGTGGTCCTCCGGGGCCTACAGTCAGATCCCTTTGAGCCGCTCCAGTCAGTCGAACTCAGTGCTCTCTCCCAAAAGACGGCTCTCCTGACTGCGCTCACATCGATCAAAAGAGTGGGAGACCTCCAAGCCCTCTCCGTCAGTGACTCATGCCTCGAATTCGGGCCGGCTAACTCTCACGTTATCCTGAGACCCCGGCCCGGTTATGTGCCCAAAGTGCCCACCACTCCCTTCAGGGACCAGGTGGTCACTCTGCAAGCTACCCCTTCTCAGGAAGGCGACCCCAACCTCTCCTTGTTATGCCCAGTCCGTGCCCTGAGCATTTACTTGGAACGTACTGAAAGTTTCAGACGGTCGAGTCAGCTCTTTGTCTGTTTTGGAGGACAGCAGAAGGGGAAAGCTGTCTCCAAACAAAGAATTTCCCACTGGATTGTGGATGCGATTCGTTTGGCCTACCAGGCCACAGGGGTGCCCTGCCCGCTGGGGGTGCACGCCCACTCCACCAGGGGCGTCTCAGCGTCGGTTGCGCTGGCGAACGGGATCTCTTTAACAGACATTTGCAGAGCTGCAGGTTGGGCTACACCTAACACGTTTGCCAGGTTCTACAATCTGCGTGTAGAACCAGTCTCTTCGGGAGTCCTGAACGCAAGCCCAGTAACTCCTGAAGCTGACACGGTGTAGAAGCTTGCTGAAGTGTCGTTCCCCACGGGTGATGACGCTTCCCCAGTTCAGTAAGTTTCCTGGCGCGAACCCTGAACGACAATTTCCATCATGTTGCACCCGCAACGTAGCTATGTTCAGCGGAGGAACTAGCTATCAGAATCTAATATGAGGTTAGGTTGCCTCTTGTGAACTCTCATATTAGGTTGGTGCCCCACATGTAGTGGCTCCTAATGCGGCCCCATGTGTGTATCTCCACCTATACTCCCAGAGATGCGGTGTTTCCCTTAAGACAAAACTTGTCTCCGACCCTGAGCTCAGCAGTCTCTCCTCATGCGGAGCCTGCCTCAGGATCGTCCCCTTGTTGTGCTCCCCTAGTGCGAGCCCTCAAGTGTATTCTCCACACGAATACCTCCCTCCGGGCAGGGTGTGGTCTCCGTAGTGCCCATCCCCCCCGGGGAGGACGGACACTGGCCCAATGTTCTCCAAGATGTTCAACCAAAGGTGAGGAAAGGCTGGCTGAAGCTCTTGGGCATTGGAAGGTCACGTAGAGGTGAGTGACATTTATCTAACACGCAAGACCTGTTAATATTTGCACTCCATGCACTCGTGACGCGGTCCGCTGGTTGTGGCGTTTTCAACTGGGACCCCTAGTCGTCGCTTCGACACAACGTCGAACGTGAACGACAGACGGGGAACGTCTTGGTTACGTATGGTAACCCTCGTTCCCTGATGGAGGGAACGGAGACGTTGTGTCCCCCTTGCCACAACCTCGGACCGCCTCTGAGTGTAGCCGGGTGCTTCGGCTCCTCAGATCAGAACAATGAGTGTTGCCTAGCCCCCCCCTCTTATGCCCGGATCTCCGGGGCGGAGCGGGCTATGCAAATACTGCGTACCAATTTCATTGGCCTTTTCTCAAAGCTGTCAGAGGTGTTCGGGTTCTCAAGAGCGACCCCTAGTCGTCACTTCGACACAACGTCTCCGTTCCCTCCATCAGGGAACGAGGGTTACCATACGTAACCAAGACGTTTCCCAGACTAGGGTTCGTAAAGGGACTTCAGGGGGTTTGTGAGTTTAATGAAAAACTAACAATTAACTAAATCATAAAAAAATGTGTGTGTGTATATATATATATATATATAATTTATTTTACACATTTTATTTTATACATTTTTTTATGATTTAGTTAATTGTTAGTTTTTCATTAAACTCAAAAACTAACAATTAACTAAATCATAAAAAAAGGTGTATATATATATATACACACACACATATATTATATATATATATATATATATATATAATTATAAAATAAATCAGTTCAAGGGAATTTCTAAAGTCTTAAAAAAAACAATTAAAATAAAATAAAAAACATACTGAAAATAATAAAATATTTTTATTTACCTGCATACCATATCACCATTAATCAACATCAAATAAAATCATGAACATCCAAATGTGATACTTTATTTTAATACCCCTGAGATTTAAAAAATAAATATTTCAAAAATTAAGTACATACTTAAAGTATATTTGGTGAATACGGTTTAGATGACAAAAAGTTTTGGAATGCCTCCATTACACATAAATAAGAAATAATGTGAATATATGCATTTTAATCATAAGTTTGAAATACAAAAGCCTTTTCCGAAAGACATAATATTACATGACTGAAAAACCTACAAAGTGATAATTCAAATAAAAATGAATGTGTTCATCAGCAGCTGATGCAATGTTGAAACACTTCTTAAACCTCAAAAGATTTTTGTAAATCCATTGATAAAATGCTGTGTCCCCACCTGAGACCACCAGACTTTCTGAATGTATTTCATCGGTTGGCTATTTTAGAAAGGAAATTTTAAAAGATAAAAAAAAATAAATCATGAATTATGAATCATTTATTGCTATTGTGTGAATAATATGTAATCATGTAATCCATAAAAAAAAGTAACTGTAGTCTGATTACAAGTATTTTAAAATGTAACTTACTCTAATTAGAAATACTTCATTTTTGGAATCTGATTACGAAATCGTTTGAAAAGTAATACTAAATAGTAAAGAACTTCATTTGGACAACTTTAAAGGCGATTTTCTCAATATCCTATCATAACAAACCATACATCAATGGAAAGCTTATTTATTCAGCTTTCAGATAAATCTGAATTTCAAAAAATTTACCCTTATGACTGGTTTTGTAGTCCTTGGTCACATATAATGGATATGAATGGTGTCCCCAAGTTTGAGCTTCCAAAATGTAGTTTAAATGCAGTTTCAAAGGGTTCTAAATGATCCCAGACGATGAAGAATGGTTTTATCTAGCAAAACGATCGGTTATTTCTAAACAAATTGACAGTTCATGTACTTTTTAACCACAAATGCTTGTCTTGTCCAGCTCTGTGATGCGCATACACTGCAAAAAATGCTTTTCTTAGATTTTTTGTCTTGTTTCCAGCCAAAATATCTAAAAATTCTTAAATCAAGAAGGATTATCTAGACAAGTAAAAATTATTGTCTTGTTTTCAGAAAAAAGAAGTCAAAACTAAGTGAGCTTTTGCTTAGAACAAGCAAAATAATCTGCCAATGGGGTAAGCAAAATAAACTTGTTTTCGGCTTGAAATAAGATTATTTATGAGATTATTTTGCTTACCCCATTGGCAGATTATTTTGCTTGTTTTAAGCAAAAACTTGCTTAATTATGGCTTTTTTTCTGAAAACAAGACAATAATTTTTGCTTGTCTAGAAAGTCCTTCTTGATTTAAGAATTTTTAGATATTTTGGCTGGAAACAAGACAAAAATCTAAGTAAGAAAAGCATTTTTTGCAGTGTGCTTTAATTTTTAGGTACAGGAGGTGTATTTATCAGTAGCATTCAAGAAATTGAATTAACAAATATACAAATAAAACACTATATACATAACTTATACATTGACTCTTATTAAAGCAACTGTATTAAAGTTCTTCAGTCAAGAGCAGTGAGTGATTTTCCTTCTTGATTTGCTTTATTAGCCTACCATCGGCCAAAAAATGACAATTCTGTCATTTACACTGCAAAAAATTATTTTCTTACTTAGATTTTTAGTCTTGTTTCCAGCCAAAATATCTATAAAATCTTAAATCAAGAAGGATTTTCTAGACAAGCAAAAATGATTGTCTTGTTTCAGACAAAATATGTTAAAATTAAGTGAGTTTTTGCTTGAAACAAGCAATAATCTGCCAATGGGGTAAGAAAAATAAACTTATTTCAAGCAGAAAACTAGATTATTTTGCTTACCCCATTGGGAGATTATTTTGCTGGTTTCAAGCAAAAACTCAGTTAATTTGAACTTCTTTTTTCTCAAAACAAGACATTGTGTACTTGTCTAGAAAATAATTCTTGATTTAAAAAATTTTAGATATTTTGGCTGGAAACAAGACAAAAAATCAAAGCTAGAAAAGCATTTTTTGCAGTGTAGAGCGCTGTAGTTCAATGAAAACTGCCCCTGCTCCTCTCTGACAGCTGATCTCTCTGACGTCTCTGTTGGAGGTGTTTTGCTGAAGCATGATTCCCTCAGGCCTTAAGCACTTCCTGTTCGACTTCTGCTTCCTTCTGCTAGTTTCCGTTTGGAGGTGTGCCGTGAAGCTCTGGCAGCGTCTTCCTTCATTGAGGGTCATCTGTGCTCCGCTAAATTCAATTGAGTGCGATCCAAGGGCCATTCGCTGTACCGCAGTACAAAGGTCTGCTTTATTCCCGAGGAAGATATGTTAAAAACACAGCATTTCCTAAACTATAGGCCTAAAATAGCAAACAGTTCACCCTGACAGACTGAACACCGATCTCTGATATTATCCCAGAAAGAGTCCACCGACTGCATTGTCTTCTGCAAACAAATGAAGGGCTTTTTTTTATGAAGCAGTACAGAATACTCAGACTCTCATTGGTCACTACACTGCAAAAAATGCTTTTCTAGTCTTGTTTCTAGACAAAATATCTAAAAATTCTTAAATCAAGAAGGATTTTCTAGACAAGTAAAAATTATTGTCTTGTTTTCAGAAAAAAGAAGTCAAAATTAAGTGACTTTTTGCTTGAAACAAGCAAAATAATCTGCCAATGGTGTAAGAAAAATAATCTTGTTTCAAGCAAAAACTCACTTAATTTTGACTTCTTTTTTCTGAAAATAAGAATAATTCTTGATTTAAGAATTTTTAGATATTTTGGCTGGAAACAAGACAAAAAATCTAAGTTAGAAAAGCATTTTTTTGCAGTGCATATTTGATGGGGCAGCATTAAACTGCAAAAAATGCTTTTCTTACTTAGATTTATTGTCTTGTTTCCAGCCAAAATATCTAAAATTTCTTAAATCAAAAAGGATTTTCTTGAGAAGTCAAAATTATTGTCTTGTTTTTAGTAACAAGATGTCCAAATTAAGTGAGTTTTTGCTTAAGACAAGCAAAATAATCTGCCAATGGGGTAAGAAAAATAATATAGTTTTCTGCTTGAAATAATTTTATTTTGCTTACCTCATTGGCAGATTATTTTGCTTGTTTTAAGCAAAAACGTCTTGGTTACGTATGGTAACCCTCGTTCCCTGATGGAGGGAACGGAGACGTTGTGTCGAAGTGACGACTAGGGGTCGCTCTTGAGAGCCCGAATACCTCTGACAGCTTTGAGAAAAGGCCAATGAGAATTGGTATGCAGTATTTGCATAGCCCGCTCCGCCCCGGAGATCCGGGCATAAGAGGGGGGGGCTAGGCAACACTCATTGTTCTGATCTGAGGAGCCGAAGCACCCGGCTACACTCAGAGGCGGTCCGAGGTTGTGGCAAGGGGGACACAACGTCTCCGTTCCCTCCATCAGGGAACGAGGGTTACCATACGTAACCAAGACGTTCCCCGTCTGTCGTTCACGTTCGACGTTGTGTCGAAGTGACGACTAGGGGTCCCAGTTGAAAACGCCACAACCAGCGGACCGCGTCACGAGTGCATGGAGTGCAAATATTAACAGGTCTTGCGTGTTAGATAAATGTCACTCACCTCTACGTGACCTTCCAATGCCCAAGAGCTTCAGCCAGCCTTTCCTCACCTTTGGTTGAACATCTTGGAGAACATTGGGCCAGTGTCCGTCCTCCCCGGGGGGGGATGGGCACTACGGAGACCACACCCTGCCCGGAGGGAGGTATTTGTGTGGAGAATACACTTGAGGGCTCGCACTAGGGGAGCACAACAAGGGGACGATCCTGAGGCAGGCTCCGCATGAGGAGAGACTGCTGAGCTCAGGGTCGGAGACAAGTTTTGTCTTAAGGGAAACACCGCATCTCTGGGAGTATAGGTGGAGATACACACATGGGGCCGCATTAGGAGCCACTACATGTGGGGCACCAACCTAATATGAGAGTTCACAAGAGGCAACCTAACCTCATATTAGATTCTGATAGCTAGTTCCTCCGCTGAACATAGCTACGTTGCGGGTGCAACATGATGGAAATTGTCGTTCAGGGTTCACGCCAGGAAACTTACTGAACTGGGGAAGCGTCATCACCCGTGGGGAACGACGCTTCAGCAAGCTTCTACACCGTGTCAGCTTCAGGAGTTACTGGGCTTGCGTTCAGGACTCCCGAAGAGACTGGTTCTACACGCAGATTGTAGAACCTGGCAAACGTGTTAGGTGTAGCCCAACCTGCAGCTCTGCAAATGTCTGTTAAAGAGATCCCGTTCGCCAGCGCAACCGACGCTGCGACGCCCCTGGTGAAGTTTGGAGACAGCTTTCCCCTTCTGCTGTCCTCCAAAACAGACAAAGAGCTGACTCGACCGTCTGAAGCTTTCAGTACGTTCCAAGTAAATGCTCAGGGCACGGACTGGGCATAACAAGGAGAGGTTGGGGTCGCCTTCCTGAGAAGGGATAGCTTGCAGAGTGACCACCTGGTCCCTGAAGGGAGTGGTGGGCACTTTGGGCACATAACCGGGCCGGGGTCTCAGGATAACGTGAGAGTTAGCCGGCCCGAATTCGAGGCACGAGTCACTGACGGAGAGGGCTTGGAGGTCTCCCACTCTTTTGATCGATGTGAGCGCAGTCAGGAGAGCCGTCTTTTGGGAGAGAGCACTGAGTTCGACTGACTGGAGCGGCTCAAAGGGACCTGAATGTAGGCCCCGGAGGACCACAGACAGATCCCAAGAGGGGACAAGGCGCGGTCTGACGGGGTTCAGCCTGCGTGCACCTTTAAGGAATCGTATAACCAAATTGTGCTTCCCAACCGATCTACCTTCCACCAGGTCGTGGTTAGCGGCAATAGCGGCTACCTGGACCTTAAGTGTTGAAGCAGAAAGGTGTCTATCCAGTCCTCCTTGGAGGAAGGAAAGCACCGTTCGGATGCCACATCTCCGTGGGTTCTCCCCCCGGGAGGAACACCAGTTTGTGAATTTGCGTCAACTGAGGTCGTACAGCCGCCTCGTGGAGGGAGCTCTCGACTGCAACAGAGTGTTTACCACTGCCAGTGGGAGATCTCTGAAATCCTCCTGGTCGCGTCCAGGGACCATACGTGGAGGTTCCAGAGATCTGGGCGCGGGTGCCATATCGTGTCCTTCCCCTGTGAAAGGAGGTCCTTCCTCAGGGGAATGCGCCAGGAAGGAACGGGGGAGAGGAGCACCAGCTCTGAGAACCAAACCCTGTTGGGCCAGTAGGGGGCCACCAGCAGGATCTGTTCTCTGTCCTCCCTGACTTTGCACAGGGTCTGTGCAATTAGGCTCACTGGTGGAAACGCATACTTGAGGAGGCCCTGAGGCCAGCTGTGTGCCAGTGCATCTGTGCCGAGGGGCGCCTCGGACAGACCGTACCACAACTGGCAGTGAGTGTTCTCTATCGAGGCAAACAGGTCGACCTGGGCCTGACCGAAAAGACTCCAGATCAGCTGAACCGTCTGAGGGTGAAGTCTCCACTCGCCCCGAAGCGAAGTCTGTCGGGAGAGCGCGTCCGCTACCCAATTGAGTTCGCCCGGTATGTGGGTGGGTCGTAGAGACTTGACATTGTTTCGACACCAAAGGAGGAGATGGCGGGCTAGCTGTGACATGCGAAAGGAGCGTACACCGCCCTGGTGATTGATGTAGGCTACAGTCGCAGTGCTGTCTGTGCGGACCAGCACGTGTTTGCCCTGAACCAAAGGTCGGAACCTCTTCAGGGCCAAAAACACTGTCAGCAGCTCGAGGCAATTGATATGCCAATGCAGCCGAGGGCCCGACCAGAGCCCTGCAGCTGCTTGCCCATTGCATACGGCGCCCCAGCCTGTGTTGGATGCATCTGTCGTAACCAAAATGCGCCTGGACACTTGTCCTAAGGGCACCCCGGCCCGTAGGAACGAAATGTCTTTCCAAGGACCGAGGGTTTTTAGACATACGGGTGTGACGTGCACCCGGTATGAACCCTGGCGCCATGGCCATCTCGGGACTCGGGAACGCAGCCAGTGTTGTAACGGTCTCATGTGCATCAGGCCCAGCGGCGTGACGGCGGCTGCGGATGCCATGTGACCCAGGAGCCTCTGAAATTGTTTGAGGGGGACCGTCGGGCTGCGTGAGAGCTTCTGGACGCAGCTCAGCACTGACTGTGCACGCACCGGGGAGAGCCGTGCACTCATGGCAACCGAGTCTAGTTGTATACCGAGAAAAGAGATGCTCCGTACCGGGGCGAGCTTGCTCTTTTCCCAGTTGACCCGAAACCCCAGATGGGCCAGATGGTTGAGAACCACATCCCTGTGTTTGCATACCAACTCCTGAGAGTGTGCTATGACCAGCCAGTCGTCGAGGTAATTGAGAATGCGGATGCCCCTCTCCCGGAGAGGGGCAAGGGCTGCCTCTGCGACTTTCGTAAAGACGCGGGGAGACAGGGAGAGCCCAAATGGAAGGACTTTGTACTGAAATGCTCGACCTTCGAAGGCAAACCGCAGGAAGGGCCTGTGTCTTGGAAGAATCGAGACATGAAAGTACGCGTCTTTCAGGTCTATCGCCACCAACCAATCCTGGAATCTGATGCACGTGAGAATGCGTTTGAGCGTTAGCATTCTGAAGGGGAGCTTGTGAAGGGCCCGATTCAGAATCCTCAGATCCAGGATTGGTCTTAAACCGCCACCTTTCTTGGGTACAATGAAGTAGGGGCTGTAGAACCCTTTCTTCATGTCGGCCGAGGGGACCGCTCTATCGCGTCCTTCACCAGAAGGGTCGCGATCTCCGCCCGAAGAACCGCAGCATTCTCGTCCCGAACCGCGGTAGAGAAGATGCCGCTGAACTTGGGCGGGTTGCGTGCGAATTGGATAGCATAGCCGAGTCGGATGGTTCTGAGAAGCCAGCGAGAGAGGTTGGGTATCTTGAGCCAAGCTGTAAAACTCTCTGCCAACGGTCTCAGGGGGACCACCGACGTACCTCGGGTGGGTACGGTGTGACTGAGTTGTGGTGAAAGCCCTTTGTTCGGGGGCGTGCTGTCCCGGAGGACACAAGGTGCTTTGATCGCCATAACCGACATACAAGGATCCGTGAGAAGATCGCCTGAGCTCAGGGGATCGACTGACGGATGCGCTTGTTTCTCTGTCAAAGTATGCAGAAGCGCAAGTTTTGCGGTTGAGCATGCTTTGATGTGTTTTGGTGGCTGGGTACCCCGGAGGGACCCAGCCATGGGAGGATCGACCATCGGAACCGACAGACAAGGATCCATCAGAATCCTTGAGCTCAGGGGATCGACTGATGGATGTACTTGATTCGTCAAAGCATGCCGAAGCGCAGGTCCTGCGGTTGAGCATGCTTTGACATGTTTTAGTGGCTGGGTACCCCGGAGGGACGCAGTCACATAGATTTTTTCGCCCAGAGAAGAAAATTGCTCTTTTATTGACCATGTGGTTCATCAACACGCGCCGCGGCAGCCTCGTACCCGGAAGTAGAAGGACGAGCCGCGGGAGCGGTTGATGCGAGCCGCGGTCTTTTAGTAAAGAACGCGACTCGCGAACGAAGTGTGCTGAGGGGCATGTCCTCGCAAGCAGGACATCCGCCCTCGCCGAACGCCGCTTCAGCATGGTCACGACCCAAACACTGAAGACAGAGCTCGTGCCGATCGTTTTGGGAGAGAAAGAAGCCGCAACCAGAAGGACACGGAAGGAAAGGCATAGTAAACACACAAACCCACCGTGTCTGCACTCTTTTAGAGAAATTTGCTCTTTAGATTTTATTAAGAGGAAATCTGCTCTTCAAGATTCGCCGTCGAAGCACCCAGGGGACTCTCACTGCTACTGCGTTCGAGAAGGAAGAGACCGCTGCCCGTGCCGTAGATCCAACGACGAGAGAGGTGAGTAACGCTGCTTCTCAATGAAGAGACGCTGCATTCGGCTCCGAAGAAACAGAACAATGAGTGTTGCCTAGCCCCCCCCTCTTATGCCCGGATCTCCGGGGTGGAGCGGGCTATGCAAATACTGCATACCAATTCTCATTGGCCTTTTCTCAAAGCTGTCAGAGGTATTCGGGCTCTCAAGAGCGACCCCTAGTCGTCACTTCGACACAACGTCGAACGTGAACGACAGACGGGGAACTCGCTTAATTTTGACTTCTTTTTACTGAAAACAATACAATAATTTTTACTTGTCTAGAAAATCCTTCTTGATTTAAGAATATTTTGATATTTTGACTGGAAACAAGACAAAAAATCTAAGTAAGAAAAGCATTTTTTGCATCTAGTTCCAAGATTTTAAATGTTAAAAATGATTATTATTGTTATTATAATTTGGGGAAATGCAAAGAAGGGTGAACAAACTAGATAAACGATGACTCTTCAGTGTAATGGCATGAGGTTATTACCATCATTGAGCAGCTGAAGGTGTTTGTATGTCCTATAGGCTTATTCAGTACACACTTCTCTTTTTTAAAGTTTTGTTTTTATTTACAGAGACAGACAGATGGCACACTGGTCTGACCACACTACACTTCCTCTGTCTTGCACTACAGTATATTATTACGTGACTGACAGTAGTATGAGTAGCATGCTGTTCTAAATTCAGCTTTTGCGTAAGGTTTCACAGTTAATATTTCCTGTCAGTATTTCTCTTCTCCAGAATGTGATTCCTGCATGAAGAGAAATTTGAAGATCAGGGTAAATTTAACCAATTTTGTCTTTTTGTAAACATGCAAGTATCTTCTGTAGCTTCTGAAGGGCAGTGCTAAATAAAAAAAAATATGATATTTAGGCAAAATGTACACATTTCCATTCTGTTCAAAAGTTTTCACCCCCGGCTCTTAATGCATGTTTTTTCCTTCTGGAGCATCAGTGAGTGTTTGAACCTTCTGTAATAGTTGCATATGAGTCTCTCAGTTGTCCTCAGTGTGAAAAGATGGATCTCAAAATCATACAGTCATTGGAAAGGGTTCAAATACAAAGAATTTGTGTGAGCTGAAGGATTTTTCTGAAGAACAGCAGACAGTTGAACTGTTCAGGACAAACAAGAGACTCATGAACAACTATCACTAAACAAAAACACAGCTGTGGGTCATTCAGGAACAACACAGTATTAAGAATCAAGGGGATGTAAACTTTTGAACAGGGTCATTTTTATAAATTCAGCTATTGTTTTCTCTTGTGGACTATATGTGAATGTCTTTTATGTAAAATATCTTATTCAGGTCAGTATTAAATAAAAAATAACATGCATTTTATATGATTGGTTAAATAACATTTTGCATATTCTTCAAGGGGTGTGTAAACTTTTGAGCACAACTGTACATGCAGATTACAACTGTAAATCAACACGTCAATGTTAATGACAATGAATTAATATTGAAATTCTTCTTCGTTAATGTTGAATTTTGAACAAAAATGTAAAAATAAATCAAAGAGTTTAAAGGTACAACTTTTTTCCAACTTTTTTAAATGGAAAGTAGCTAAACCTCGCTTGAAAAGTCGCCAAATGTCACTACACAACTAGATGTCACTAGATAATAAGCATATTCATAAGGTCAAATTGTCATATCGCCTCTCTGTGCTCACATACTGCATTTTAATGCAGTCAAATTCTCAATAAAAATTCATTGATATGTTTCATAGATATATTGACATATTTTGCTGTTTCTGTTGTCAGACAATGGGGTGAATATAAAATAGTGACTGAAACGCGGTCCATTAAGACTATATAACCATCTCTCAAAGATATTAATCTACGCTAAAATCTGGATTCATAATCACGCCATTATGAAATCAAAAACACATACGATTAAGACAATGGTTGTGCTTTGATTTCAGCTATACTTGGCTGCAAAATAGAGGTAGAAACAACAGAATATATATATATTATCTAAAATATTTATCTAAAAATACCGTTCCCAGTCCTCTGCTGCGACAAACACAGAAATGGTGCGTTTTGGCTCATATCCTAAAAGTGGCAATTAAATTTGTTATTAATTTGGAATTATTGATTAATTTCCTTCAACTAAAATGATTTATGGTTTCTTTTTGCATTAATAATGTATTACCTTCCTATTTGATACTGTAAAGTTGCTTTGACACAATCTGTATTGTAAAAAGTGCTATATAAATAAAGATGACTTGACTTGACTTATTTTACATCTTGTAAAAAGGGGCAAAATAGGTCCCTTTTAAAGAAAACACTAAGTCACAGTACTACACTGAAAAAAAAACAAAAAAAAAGTAAATTTACTTAATTTTTATTTGGCAATTTTTTTTGCACGCACATTTTTTTATTAAAATTTAAATATGCAATTAAGTAAAATCGACTTAATTAAGTTAAGTAAAAGTAGCAAAGGAAATAAGTATATTTAACATGTACAGTTAGATTTTGATGAGTCATTTCTACTTAATACCAGGACGACCAGCACCCCCCCATTGTGCAATAACAAAAAATGAAATTGAAAAATGAAATTTCAATAAGAAAAATCATCTTATTTCAGGATGAGAACTAGATTATTTTTCTTACCCCATTGGCAGATTATTTTGCTTGTTTTAGGCAAAAACTCATTTAATTTTGTCTTTTTTTTTCTGAAAACAAAACAATTTTGACTTGTCTAGAAAATCCTTCTTGATTTAAGATTTCATAGATATTTTAGCTAGAAACAAGACAAAAATCTAAGTAAGAAAAGCATTTTTTGCAGTGTATTCACTCAGCCAGTTTGTAAGCTTTACTCAAACATCATAGCACTGAAAGAAATGCCATTAAAGCATGCGGTTTACTTACAAACATGTCAAGTAGACGGCTCCTTGTTGTTTTTAAGGTTATAGTATAGTAGATAACCAAATGAACCAAATGAACACAGAAACCTCAATACTTGGAACATGATACACAATGACGCTAACAATCAGAGAACAGTTTTTGAGTATGAATGGGTCATTTTGAGTAGAAAATAAACTCTAGATGTTACAAAACAGCAAGTTACTTAACCTAACAACAAAAAACAGTGCAAATACATCTGGAAAACAGCAAATAAATGTAACCTTATTAATTATTCGTGCCCAGGTGCATGATGGGAACAACCGGATCATGACTTTGATATTTACTTAAACAATCTTTGTAAAACATAACAAACGTTTGCAAGTAAATATACTTATTATAATATATTAATATTAATAAATAATTAATAAATAAATATACTAAAGTTCAACTTTTAAATTCCACAAGCTAAATTTTGAATTTACTTTTTTAAAATCTTGCCTAAACTAAATTATTTAATGTAAAACTTACATTTGTTTTTCTGTGTTTTTTACTTACCACAAAATCATTTTTATCAGTGTATTTATATCACAATGCAGCACAATCAGTGATCAGATAATCATTCTTACTAAAGTAAAAGTGGAACAAAGAAGTCAAAAGCACTTCATCATTTAGTGTGTAGTCATTATGACTAGAGCAGTGCAGCGCTTCATGTTTTAAATGCTAGTTTACGTCAGATTACTGCCTCTGTTCCTCTGGGTTTTCTAAGAGCTGTGTGTTTCTCAGCCCAGTTCCTGGAGACACAACGCATTTCTGAACTCTTTCTAATCAAATGCACCTGACTGAAGTCATCAGCTTCTTAAAAGAGACTCCAGGGTCTGACTATAGGAAAAGAAACGTCCAAAAAAAGTACAATGTCTGCAGAATGCAAAGACAGGAAGAAGAGAAGGAACAGAAGAATAAGCTTACATGAAAGTGTACTTCTCATTCAGAATCAGAATCAGAAAGAGCTTTATTGCCAAGTGTGCTTGCGCATACAAGGAATTTGTTTTTGTGACATTAGTTTCCAGTATACAGACAAATAAAAATAAGATGACAATAAAAAACCACAAATGTAAATATAAATAGACAAAAAAATATATATATAGAAAAATGAATGAAGAAATAAGTGGTATGTACAGTTGTGCTAT
This sequence comes from Cirrhinus molitorella, assembly GCA_033026305.1. NCBI lineage: Eukaryota > Metazoa > Chordata > Actinopteri > Cypriniformes > Cyprinidae > Cirrhinus > Cirrhinus molitorella. The sequence continues at coordinate 5,726,107 of CM065139.1, forward strand.
ATATGATAGAATATAAAGAGATGCAGGGATGCATTAGGATCAGTGTTGGGGAAAGTTACTTTTAAAAGCAATACGTTACAATATTGCGTTACTCCCTAAAAAAGTAACCAATTACGTTACTTAGTTACTTTTTATGGAAAGTAATGCGTTACAATGTTGCGTTACTCCCTAAAAAAGTAACTAATTACCTTACTAAGTTACTTTTTAAAGTAATGCGTTACGTTGCGTTACTCCCTAAAAAAGTGACTAATTACGTTACTTAGTTACTTTTTACGGAAAGTAATGCGTTACAATGTTGCGTTACTCCCTAAAAAAGTAACTAATTATGTTACTCAGTTACTTTTTACGGAAAGTAATGCGTTACAATGTTGCGTTACTCCCTAAAAAAGTAACTAATTACCTTACTAAGTTACTTTTTAAAGTAATGCGTTACGTTGCGTTACTCCCTAAAAAAGTGACTAATTACGTTACTTAGTTACTTTTTACGGAAAGTAATGCGTTACAATGTTGCGTTACTCCCTAAAAAAGTCACTAATTACGTTACTTAGTTACTTTTTATGGAAAGTAATGCGTTACAATGTTGCGTTACTCCCTAAAAAAGTAACTAATTACGTTACTAAGTTACTTTTTAAAGTAATGCGTTACAATGTTGCGTTACTCCCTAAAAAAGTGACTAATTATGTTACTTAGTTACTTTTTATGGAAAGTAATGCGTTACAATGTTGCGTTACTCCCTAAAAAAAGTCACTAATTACGTTACTTAGTTACTTTTTACGGAAAGTAATGCGTTACAATGTTGCGTTACTCCCTTAAAAAGTCACTAATTACGTTACCTAGTTACTTTTTACGGAAAGTAATGCGTTACAATGTTGCGTTACTCCCTAAAAAAAGTCACTAATTACGTTACTTAGTTACTTTTTAAAGTAATGCGTTACAATGTTGCGTTACTCCCTAAAAAAGTAACTAATTACGTTACTAAGTTACTTTTTAAAGTAATGCGTTACAATGTTGCGTTACTCCCTAAAAAAGTAACTAATTACGTTACTAAGTTACTTTTTAAAGTAATGCGTTACAATGTTGCGTTACTCCCTAAAAAAGTGACTAATTGCGTTACTTAGTTACTTTTTACGGAAAGTAATGCGTTACAATGTTGCGTTACTCCCTTAAAAAGTCACTAATTACGTTACTTAGTTACTTTTTTCGGAAAGTAATGCGTTACAATGTTGCGTTACTCCCTTAAAAAGTCACTAATTACGTTACTTAGTTACTTTTTACGGAAAGTAATGCGTTACAATGTTGCGTTACTCCCTAAAAAAAGTCACTAATTACGTTACTCAGTTACTTTTTACGGAAAGTAATGCGTTACAATGTTGCGTTACTCCCTAAAAAAGTAACTAATTATGTTACTCAGTTACTTTTTACGGAAAGTAATGCGTTACAATGTTGCGTTACTCCCTAAAAAAGTAACTAATTACCTTACTAAGTTACTTTTTAAAGTAATGCGTTACGTTGCGTTACTCCCTAAAAAAGTGACTAATTACGTTACTTAGTTACTTTTTACGGAAAGTAATGCGTTACAATGTTGCGTTACTCCCTAAAAAAGTCACTAATTACGTTACTTAGTTACTTTTTATGGAAAGTAATGCGTTACAATGTTGCGTTACTCCCTAAAAAAGTAACTAATTACGTTACTAAGTTACTTTTTAAAGTAATGCGTTACAATGTTGCGTTACTCCCTAAAAAAGTGACTAATTATGTTACTTAGTTACTTTTTATGGAAAGTAATGCGTTACAATATTGCGTTACTCCCTAAAAAAAGTCACTAATTACGTTACTTAGTTACTTTTTACGGAAAGTAATGCGTTACAATGTTGCGTTACTCCCTTAAAAAGTCACTAATTACGTTACTTAGTTACTTTTTACGGAAAGTAATGCGTTACAATGTTGCGTTACTCCCTAAAAAAGTAACTAATTACGTTAGTTATTTTTTTATGGAAAGTAATGCGTTACAATATTGCGTTACTCCCTTAAAAAGTCACTAATTACGTTACTTAGTTACTTTTTACGGAAAGTAATGCGTTACAATGTTGCGTTACTCCCTAAAAAAAGTCACTAATTACGTTACTTAGTTACTTTTTAAAGTAATGCGTTACAATGTTGCGTTACTCCCTAAAAAAGTAACTAATTACGTTACTAAGTTACTTTTTAAAGTAATGCGTTACAATGTTGCGTTACTCCCTAAAAAAGTAACTAATTACGTTACTAAGTTACTTTTTAAAGTAATGCGTTACAATGTTGCGTTACTCCCTAAAAAAGTGACTAATTGCGTTACTTAGTTACTTTTTACGGAAAGTAATGCGTTACAATGTTGCGTTACTCCCTTAAAAAGTCACTAATTACGTTACTTAGTTACTTTTTTCGGAAAGTAATGCATTACAATGTTGCGTTACTCCCTTAAAAAGTCACTAATTACGTTACTTAGTTACTTTTTACGGAAAGTAATGCGTTACAATATTGCGTTACTCCCTAAAAAAGTAACTAATTACGTTAGTTATTTTTTTATGGAAAGTAATGTGTTACAATATTGCGTTACTCCCTTAAAAAGTCACTAATTACGTTACTTAGTTACTTTTTACGGAAAGGAATGCGTTACATTACTTTTGCGTTACTTTTTAAATCTGGGCAGGGCTTGCTTGTTTGTTTTTAATATAAAAAGATTTATTCATAACAAATGTAAAAGCCCTTTCACACCAAAATGAAATGAAGTGAATAAGGCTAAGGCTAAAGGAAAATTAAATTGACGCCTGTACAGTAGAACTGTAGGAAAAGAAAGAAAACACTCTTCAGCAATGAGAAAAAAACACAAATGTTAGTTCATCAAAAGTAAGTTTTGCTTATTGGTACACTGCAAAAAATGATTTTCTTTTTTTAGATTTACCCCAGCGACTTAAGACTGGTTTTGTGCTCCAGGGTCACATATTATACCATAACAGTTTGGATATATATATACACATTAGACATATTTCAGAGATTTAAGTATTGAATAACATGGGACACTTTCTTTTTTAAAAAAGTAGCTCTCGAATGAAAAAAGGTTGGAAACTCATGATTTAGAGTCATTTGAAGCTGCATTTTGTAAGTTCAAACTCAAGGGCACCATAGAAGTCCATTATATAAGAGAGAAATCCTGAAATGTTTTCCTTAAAAAAACAATGTCTTTACAACTGAAGAAGGAAAGACGTGAACATCTTGGATGACAGCGGGGTGAGGACATTATCTCTAAACATTTGCTCTGGAAGTGAACTACTCCTTTAAAGGACTGGTCTGGTCAGTGTAGACCAGAAGATCGAGCTGTCATTTCCCGCCAATAAGTGATGTCACTTCCTTCCGGATGATGCTGTTCAGGAAAGAATTTTACAAAAGACTGTGAGGATGGAGTGATTTGAACGTGGTCCTTGTCTTTTTCAGTCTGCTTCCTTAGAAAACACATGTAATGTTTTAGTCCATTGGCTGAGACTGATTTCATCTACACCCCTGCATTTATGATCAGGATATTCCTGAATGATCAACTGAGATGTTATGACCGTTTTTGGTTCAGTGTATATTCAAACTAATGAATACTTACTTTGAAATCAGTACCTTTTTGTCTTTTACAAAGAAAAACTGGATTCAAGATACAACAACTCTTATAAATGCCACTTGAAATATTGTTAAAAATGTAATTGTTATGGATTTACCTCTGAATTATTATTTTTTTTATAAAATAGCAAAAAAAAAAAATAAAATAAAAATTACAATCTAATTCAATATAACTCTTCTAATTAAATTCTATATCACTAGGGAGGACAAGAAATGACTTAAGTATAAATAAATGAATAAATGCATTAATAAATAAATAAATAAATGTAGAAATACATAAATGAATGAATGAATGAATGAATAAGTAAATATACATAAATGTAGAAATAAATGTATTATAACACAAATGGTACAAAAATAGCAAAATTACACTTTTGACAAAAATATTTATGCATTTCTGCATTCATTTATTTCAGCATTTAAATATTTATGTATTTCTACATTCATTTATTTACTTATTTTAGCAATTAATTGTTTATATATTCATTTATTTATGTATTTCTACATTCATTTAATTTTTTTTAGCATTTAATTATGTATTTACTCATTTATTTATGTATTTCTACATTTATTTATTTATTTCAGCATTTAATTATTTATTTATTCATTTATTTGTATTTCTACATTCATTTATTCCAGCATGCATTTCTACATTCATTTATTTTTTTAGCATTTCATTATTTATTTATTCATTTATTTATGTATTTCTGCATTCATTTATTAATTTTTTAGCATTTCATTATTTATTTATTCATTTATGTATTTCTACATTTATTTCAGCATTTCATTATTTATTTATTCAATTATTAATGTATTTCTACATTCATTCATTTATTTATTTCAGCATTTAATTGTTTATTTATTCATTTATGTATTTCTACATTCATTCATTTATTTATTTATTTTAGCATTTAATTGTTTATTTATTAATTTATGTATTTCTACATTTATTTATTTCAGCATTTATGTATTTTTAAATTCATGTATTTATTTATTTCAGCATTTATTTATTCATTAATTTATTTATGTATTTCTACATTTATTTATTTCAACATATTTATTCATTCATGTATTTCTACATTTATTTATTTATTTCAGCATTTAATTATTTATTTATTCATTTATTTATTTCAGCATTTATTTATTCATTCATTTATGTATTTCTACATTTATTTATTTCAGCATTTATTTATTCATTCATGTATTTCTACATTTATTTATTTCAGCATTTATTTATTCATTCATGTATTTCTTCATTTATTTATTTATTTCAGCATTTAATTATTTATTCATTTATTTCAGCATATATTTTTTCATTCATGTATTTCTACATTTATTTATTTCAGCATTTATTTATTCATTCATGTATTTCTACATTTATTTATTTCAGCATTTATTTATTCATTCATTTATTTATGTATTTCTACATTTATTTATTTCAGCATTTATTTATTCATTCATGTATTTCTACATTTATTTATTTCAGCATTTATTTATTCATTCATGTATTTCTTCATTTATTTATTTATTTCAGCATTTAATTATTTATTCATTTATTTCAGCATATATTTTTTCATTCATGTATTTCTACATTTATTTATTTCAGCATTTATTTATTCATTCATGTATTTCTACATTTATTTATTTCAGCATTTATTTATTCATTCATTTATTTATGTATTTCTACATTTATTTATTTTGCCATTTCATTATTTATGTATTTCTACATTTATTTATTTATTTAATTCAGCATTTATTTATTCATTCATTTATTTATGTATTTCTACATTCATTTATTTATTTCAGCATTTAATTGTTTATTTATTCATTTATGTATTTCTACATTCATTTATTTATTTATTTTAGCATTTAATTGTTTATTTATTAATTTATGTATTTCTACATTTATTTATTTCAGCATTTATTTATTCATTAATTTATGTATTTCTACATTTATGTATTTCAACATATTTATTCATTCATGTATTTCTACATTTATTTATTTATTTCAGCATTTAATTATTTATTTATTCATTTATTTATTTCAGCATTTATTTATTCATTCATTTATGTATTTCTACATTTATTTATTTCAGCATTTATTTATTCATTCATGTATTTCTTCATTTATTTATTTCAGCATTTAATTATTTATTCATTTATTTATTTCAGCATATATTTTTTCATTCATGTATTTCTACATTTATTTATTTATTTCAGCATTTATTTATTCATTCATTTATGTATTTCTACATTTATTTATTTCAGCATTTATTTATTCATTCATTTATTTATGCATTTCTACATTTATTTATTCATTCATTTCAGCATTTATTTATTCATTCATTTATTTATGTATTTCTACATTCATTTATTTATTTCAGCATTTAATTGCTTGTTGGGAATGATTGTTTGCTGGGAATTTCAAAGAATATATATTTTATACATATTACAGTTACCTTATGCTCTATGCAGCCATCAGATTTTTTTTTGTAATGCAGCTGCTTGTCTGGTTCTGTTTCCTGTGCTTTGTGTGACAGAGCCTAGCGAGGGCAGACGGTGCACGCTTTGACCTACAGCTCTCTGTGAGACACACAGCGGTGCGCTGGCATTTACAAGCTCTCGTGCTGCTAAAGTGAACATTCAAATGCAAACGCTAGTGATCAATAAAACTCTTGGACTGCGGTGATTAGGGAAAGGTTACTGTTGTTCTGTAGCGCAAGACAAAGCCTGAACCTGATCCAGCATCGAGCAAGTGTTTTACACTAAACCATTTAAGATGTATATTTTGCTCTAGTATGTCATTACAGTAATGTAGTTATACATCTAACACATTAAAAAGTGTCTTTCTGGATTGCAAATAACTTTATTTATTCATGCATATAAATTTATTTCATGCATATGAAAGATATTTCATTTTGGTCAGATTTCCTAATCAGTCCGTTTGACTTAGGACTTGTCGCCACCTACTGGTGGTTTTAGATTTGTTTGTTTTTTTTCTATTTAACAGAATCTCATACATTAATCTAATAATACTGTTATTATAAGTGATGGAAATGCATTAATGCTTTTGAATCAAACAAGTCTGTAAATCAAATCCAATCTAATGCCACTTCAGATGCAGATTCTTCTTCGGAGCACAGATTGTGCTGATATTTAATTTGATTGGTAACAGCCTATAGTGTCTTATTATTATAACTGAATTTAGTGATCATATTTATGAAATTAAGAATAGTTTTTGTGGATCTGTATATATATATATATATATATATATTACCAGTCAAACATTTGGACACACCCTCTCATTTAATGTTTTTTACATTTTTAAAGAAGTTTCTTCTGCTTAACAAGGCTGTTTTCACTTGATCAAAAATACAGAAAAAAATGTAATATTGTGAAATATTATTACGGTGTAAATCAATGTCTTTCTATATTAATATACATTAAAATTTAATTTATATCTGTCATTAAAGTTGAATTTTTCGAGAATCATTACTCCAGTCTTCAGTGTCACATGATCCTTCAAAAATCATTCTAATATACTGATTTATTATCAGTGTTTTTTTGATCAATAAAAGGTTAAAAAAGAACAGCGTTTATTTAAAATAGAAAGGTTTTCTTACAATATACACTACTGTTCAAAAGTTTGGGGTCAGTACATTTGTATCCTTTCTTTTTTTTTTTGACAGAAATGAATACTTTTATTCACCAAGGATGTGTTCAATTAATAAAAAGTGATTGCATAGATTTACATTGTTAGAAAAGATTTATATTTTGAATAAATGCTGTTCTTTTTAACTTGTTATTCATCAAAGAATCCTGAAAAAACAATCACAGGTTGCAAAAAAATATTTGATAATTCTAATAATAAATCAGTATATTAGAATTATTTCTGAAGGATCATGTGACACTTAAGACTGGAGTAACAGCTGATGATGTATATGTATATATATATGTTTTTGTAATTTTGTTTTTAAATAATTCTCTACTGCTCACCAAGCCTGCATTTATTTGATCCAAAATACAGCACATTTATAGAAAATAATACTTTTACTTAGCAAGGATGCTTTAAATTGATCAAAAGTGATGATAAACGCATTGGTAATGATACAGAAGGATATAAATGCTGTTCTTCTGACCTTTCTATTCATCAAAGAAACGTGAAAAGATTCTACTCAGCTGTTTTCAACCTAATAATAATAATAATTATAATAATATTAATAGTAACAACAACAACAACAACAACAACAATAATAATAATAATAATAATAATATAATAATAATAACAATAATAATAATAATAGATGTTTTTTGAATGATTTCTACACTCAAGACTGGAGTAATGATGCTAAAAATGTAGCTTTGAAATCACAGGAATAAATGACATTTTGAAATAGGATATTCAAATAGAAAACACTTATTCTAAATAGTAAATACATTTCACGTTTGCTGTATTTTGCTGTATTTTGGATCACATAAATGCTGACTTGGTGAGCAGAAGATACTTGTATAAAAAAAAATTACAATTTTACTGTTCAAAAACTTTTGCCTGGTAGTGTATATATAGGCAACTTTAATTTTTCTCTAATTTCTAGCTTTTAATTGGCTAAGAAATCAGATACACTGCTGGACAATAACCAATAATAATGATTTGTTTATATACTACAAATTTTTTTTTTTTCATTTTGATCACATAAGGCAGACTATTCTTCTATACTGTAATAAATGCTATGTCAATTAGCACTATATTGTTTATATACTTTATTTATTACCTGAAGATGACTTGAAAAACAAATAAACCATATATTGTTGCAATCATGTGTTGAATGTCTTCATGTTCAGTGTTTGAGAAAGTTACTTTTAAAAGTAATGCGTTACAATGTTGCGTCACTCCCTAAAAAAGTAACTAATTGCGTTACTTGGTTACTTTTCATGGAAAGTAATGCGTTACAATACTGCGTCACTCCCTAAAAAAGTAACTAATTGCGTTACTTGGTTACGTTTCATGGAAAGTAATGCGTTACAATATTGCGTCACTCCCTAAAAAAGTAACTAATTGCGTTACTTGGTTACGTTTCATGGAAAGTAATGCGTTACAATCTTGCGTCACTCCCTAAAAAAGTAACTAATTGCGTTACTTGGTTACGTTTCATGGAAAGTAATGCGTTACAATATTGCGTCACTCCCTAAAAAAGTAACTAATTGCGTTACTTGGTTACGTTTTATGGAAAGTAATGCGTTACAATCTTGCGTCACTCCCTAAAAAAGTAACTAATTGCGTTACTTGGTTACGTTTTATGGAAAGTAATGCGTTACAATCTTGCGTCACTCACTAAAAAAGTAACTAATTACGTTACTTGGTTACGTTTTATGGAAAGTAATGCGTTACAATATTGCGTCACTCACTAAAAAAGTAACTAATTACGTTACTTGGTTACGTTTTATGGAAAGTAATGCGTTACAATATTGCGTCACTCACTAAAAAAGTAACTAATTACGTTACTTGGGTACGTTTTATGGAAAGTAATGCGTTACAATCTTGCGTCACTCACTAAAAAAGTAACTAATTACGTTACTTGGTTACGTTTTATGGAAAGTAATGCGTTACAATGTTGCGTCACTCACTAAAAAAGTAACTAATTACGTTACTTGGTTACGTTTTATGGAAAGTAATGCGTTACAATCTTGCGTCACTCACTAAAAAAGTAACTAATTACGTTACTTGGTTACGTTTTATGGAAAGTAATGCGTTACAATGTTGCGTCACTCACTTAAAAAGTAACTAATTGCGTTACTTGGTTACGTTTTATGGAAAGTAATGCGTTACAATGTTGCGTCACTCACTTAAAAAGTAACTAATTGCGTTACTTGGTTACTTCTTATGGAAAGTAATGCGTTACAATATTGCGTTACTCCCTAAAAAAGTCACTAATTACGTTACTTAGTTTCATTTTTAATGGAAAGTAATGCGTTATAATATCGCGTTACTCCCTAAAAAAGTAACTAATTTCGTTACTTGGTTACGTTTTATGGAAAGTAATGCGTTACAATCTTGCGTCACTCACTAAAAAAGTAACTAATTACGTTACTTGGTTACGTTTTATGGAAAGTAATGCGTTACAATATTGCGTCACTCACTAAAAAAGTAACTAATTACGTTACTTGGTTACGTTTTATGGAAAGTAATGCGTTACAATCTTGCGTCACTCACTAAAAAAGTCACTAATTACGTTACTTAGTTTCATTTTTAATGGAAAGTAATGCGTTATAATATCGCGTTACTCCCTAAAAAAGTAACTAATTTCGTTACTTGGTTACGTTTTATGGAAAGTAATGCGTTACAATGTTGCGTCACTCACTTAAAAAGTAACTAATTGCGTTACTTGGTTACTTCTTATGGAAAGTAATGCGTTACAATATTGCGTTACTCCCTAAAAAAGTCACTAATTACGTTACTTAGTTTCATTTTTAATGGAAAGTAATGCGTTATAATATCGCGTTACTCCCTAAAAAAGTAACTAATTTCGTTACTTGGTTACGTTTTATGGAAAGTAATGCGTTACAATCTTGCGTCACTCACTAAAAAAGTAACTAATTACGTTACTTGGTTACGTTTTATGGAAAGTAATGCGTTACAATATTGCGTCACTCACTAAAAAAGTAACTAATTACGTTACTTGGTTACGTTTTATGGAAAGTAATGCGTTACAATCTTGCGTCACTCACTAAAAAAGTAACTAATTACGTTACTTGGTTACGTTTTATGGAAAGTAATGCGTTACAATATTGCGTCACTCACTAAAAAAGTCACTAATTACGTTACTTAGTTTCATTTTTAATGGAAAGTAATGCGTTATAATATCGCGTTACTCCCTAAAAAAGTAACTAATTTCGTTACTTGGTTACTTCTTATGGAAAGTAATGTGTTACATTACTTTTGCGTTACTTTCAAATCTGGACAGTCCTTGCTTGTTTGTTTTTAATATAAAAAAGTTTGCTTCTTAGCAAATTTTATTCAAAGCCCTTTCACACCAATTCAACGGTACACTGCAAAAATGCTTTTCTTACTCAGATTTTTTCTCTTGTTTCCAACCAAAATATCAAAAAATTCTTAAATCAAGAAGGATTTTCTAGATAAGTAAAAAATATTGTTTTTTTTTCTTGAAACAAGTCAAAATTAAGTGTGTTTTTGCTTGAAACAAGCAAAATAATCTCCCAATGGGGTAAGCAAAATAAACTTGCTTTCTGTTTGAAATGAGGATTGGAATGGGATTAAATACATAAAGGAAACAAAAAGTAACTGGCGTTAGTTTTTTGAAAAAGTAACTCAGATATTTTCTTGGAAATGAAAAAGTAATGCGTTACTTTACTAGTTACTTGAAAAAAGTAATATTATTATGTAACTTGCGTTACTTGTAATGCGTTACCCCCAACACTGCTTATGTTTCCAAAATGTTTCTGTGAAAACAACTGTTTTCATACAGCGACAGCTGGACCCTTTTGTCCATATTAGGGATTTCCCTGCATGACTTTCTGCGTGAGAGCGCCCTCCGGCTTCAAGTATTAATGAAACACACACTGCATGGAGTGTTTAGCTCCTGATGTTCATATTGCATCATTCTGGGTACGAATAAAACAACAGCTCATGCACAGACTATCCTGTCTCTTTCAATTTAAATCTATCTATATTTATTCACACCGGCCCTTGAAAGACTCTATACGAACACACTTGCCTGAAAAAGTGCGGGGGGTGAAATTACATGACATTAAACAGTTAAAGGCTGAATGCAAATGCAGCTGTAGGTTGAGTTATATTATCTGATGCTGCATTACAGTACTCTACTTCAGCCTTCAGTTTTCACGGAGGTGTGTTTAATTAAGACTAAAGCTAAACTCCACAGGCCTGTGGACACACAAACACAGATGTGTGGCAAAGCCCAGCTGCTGAGAGCGGAGATGTGTGTGAGGTGTGCATCAGATAATGACAATAACAGAAGCTGATGAAACAAAAGCCCTGTTCAGGCAGTAACCATTTCCTATGTTAACAGGGGCTACAGTTTGTGATTTTATTGCTGGCTCAAGTCACAATGTTTTTTCCTCTCCCACTGCCTGCGTGAAAATGTCTGTCTGATTTGTAAATGTACCTACTGTTTTCTAGTGGTTTAAATGAGTTTATATAAAGGAATCAATCCAAAAGTGGTTCTTTCCGGTCACTGCCAGCAGCGTACAGTAACTGTTTACATGCAGCATTGTAAATATGGAAACTTTTATTCCTGAAATGCCGGAAAGTCTTTATCAGAATAATGTTACGTCAGAGCTCCACTACAGCGAGTGGGAGCTATTGAGAAACTAAAAAAGAAATTGAAATCACATACATGTTTGAAATGGGCTTTTACTGTTAAATGTTTAAAATGTTTTATTATTTTGCACAGCTAATCATTTCACTAGTAGCCAGGTCAAATGTTTGTATGTAAATAGCACTTTTTTTCCAAGTAGTAAATAATAGTAGTAAATAATTATTTTCTTGTTTTCAGAAAAAAACAAGTCAAATTAAGTGAGTTTTTGCTTAGAACAAGCAAAAATAACCTGTAAGGGGTAAGCAGAAAAATCTTATTTCAAACAGAAAGCAAGATTATTTTTCTTACCCCATTGGAAGATTATTTTGCTTGTTTTTTTACTTGTCTAGAAAATCCTTGTAAGATATTTTGGCTAGAAACAAGACATAAAATCTAAGTAAGAAAAGCATTTTTTGCAGTGTACTAATAAGCAAAACTTACTTTAGATGAACTAACATTTGTGCTTTTTTCTCATTGCTGAAGAGTGTTGAACTTTCTTTTCCTACAGTTCTACTGTACAGACGTCAATTTAATTTTCCTTTAGCCTTAGCCTTATTCACTTCATTTCATTTTGGTGTGAAAGGGCTTTTACATTTGATAAGAATCAAACTTTTTTATATTAAAAACAAACAAGCAAGCCCTGCCCAGATTTAAAAAGTAACGCAAAAGTAACGCAACACATTACTTTCCATAAAAAGTAACTAAGTAACGTAATTAGTCAGTTTTTTAGAGAGTGACGCAATATTGTAACGCATTACTTTCCATAAAAAGTAACTAAGTAAAGTAATTAGTTACTTTTTTAGAGAGTGACGCAATATTGTAAGTAACGTAGTAACTAAGTAACGTAATTAGTCCGTTTTTTAGAGAGTAACGCAATATTGTAACGCATTACTTTCCATAAAAAGTAACTAAGTAACGTAATTAGTCAGTTTTTTAGAGAATAACACAATATTGTAACGCATTACTTTCCATAAAAAGTAACTAAGTAACGTAATTAGTCAGTTTTTTAGAGAGTGACGCAATATTGTAACGCATTACTTTCCATAAAAAGTAACTAAGTAACGTAATTAGTCAGTTTTTTAGAGAATAACACAATACTGTAACGCATTACTTTCCATGAAAAATAACTAAGTAACGTAATTAGTCAGTTTTTTAGAGAGTGACGCAATATTGTAACGCATTACTTTCCATAAAAAGTAACTAAGTAAAGTAATTAGTTACTTTTTTAGAGAGTGACGCAATATTGTAAGTAACGTAGTAACTAAGTAACGTAATTAGTCAGTTTTTTAGAGAGTAACGCAATATTGTAACGCATTACTTTCCATAAAAAGTAACTAAGTAACGTAATTAGTCAGTTTTTTAGAGAGTGACGCAATATTGTAACGCATTACTTTCCATAAAAAGTAACTAAGTAACGTAATTAGTCAGTTTTTTAGAGAGTGACGCAATATTGTAACGCATTACTTTCCATAAAAAGTAACTAAGTAAAGTAATTAGTTACTTTTTTAGAGAGTGACGCAATATTGTAAGTAACGTAGTAACTAAGTAACGTAATTAGTCAGTTTTTTAGAGAGTAACGCAATATTGTAACGCATTACTTTCCATAAAAAGTAACTAAGTAACGTAATTAGTCAGTTTTTTAGAGAGTGACGCAATATTGTAACGCATTACTTTCCATAAAAAGTAACTAAGTAACGTAATTAGTCAGTTTTTTAGAGAGTGACGCAATATTGTAACGCATTACTTTCCATAAAAAGTAACTAAGTAACGTAATTAGTCAGTTTTTTAAAGAGAATAACACAATACTGTAACGCATTACTTTCCATGAAAAATAACTAAGTAACGTAATTAGTCAGTTTTTTAGAGAGTGACGCAATATTGTAACGCATTACTTTCCATAAAAAGTAACTAAGTAAAGTAATTAGTTACTTTTTTAGAGAGTGACGCAATATTGTAACGCACTACTTTTAGAAGTAACTTTCCCCAACACTGGTGAATAGGAGTTTCCAAGACAGAAAACCATTAACACCATTTAAACGACTTGTTTCAATAGCATATCTACATAATCAAATAATAAAGAGGATATTATGATCCTTTTGTTACATTTTAATTTTTAACAAACACAAAGCATCAAAGAACTCGCTCTTCCACTGTGAATAAATCAGCATCTGAATGCACAAGTTTTATCAGTGAGGTGCCATGCTAATATTATTCCAGACGTCCCCATGAGAAACAATTAGCATCTGAGAGATCACACAAACACACTACCTCTCACAGAAAACTTTCTGCATTTTTACAGTAAAAAAAACAAAACAAAACTTTGTTTACTTTATTTTTATGGCAGTTTTACAAATAGGGATGTTCCCAAAGGGAGGTTTTTGGTGATTTTGCTCAATTTGAGTGCACATTTGTCCCCAAAATATGTTTAAGTAGCTGGAATATATGGATGAATCTTAGCAAGACTTGCTTATATATGTAGTATATGCATATGAAATAATTAAATCTTAATTCTTTTAATTTACCTTTTTTTCATTGTAATTTTTCAGCACTTTTCATACTATTTTTTTCGTCACTTTTTAATAATAACATTTTTAATTAGACCTGGGTGATATGTCCAAAAATAGCCTAATTATGTCAATATTTTGTCCAGATTATATCAATATTTATCTGAATATTAATTTACCATTATTATGGAAGGAAATACTTTGAGAATGCATGTAAACACACACACACACACACAATAATAATAATAATTATTATTATAATTATTAATATAATTAATTATATATATAATAATTATTATATATATATATTTATATGAATTTTTTCAAGCCAACTTTTAATTTAGGGCCCCATTACGTTCACTTTATTTTTCTCTAAATTCTGTTTAACATTGTATTTATTTAGTGTTTTATTATTTATTTTGCATTATTTATACAAATTGATCATGAAAAATCCTGTCTAAACTTTAAAAATGTATTCAATCTTTTAAAATATAATAACATTTAATATAATTATAATATAATATATAACAATAGATAACTTTTTCATAATAAAATGTTTAATTAGGCCTGGGCGATATGTCCTGAAATAGCCTAATTATGACAATATTTTTTTCAGATCATATCAATATTTATCAAAATATTAATTTACCATTATTATGGATGGAAATGCTTTGAGAATGATAATGCATGTAAACACACACACACACACACACACACAATAATAATAATAATAATAATAATAAATAAATAAATAAATATTATATATATATATATATATATAAATTATTATTTATAATAAATTATATATATACACATATACAAATTCTTTCAAGCCAACTTTTAATTTAGAGCCCCATTACATTCACTTTATTTTTCTCTAAAATCTGTTTTCCATTGTATTTATTTAGTGTTTTATTATTTATTTTGCATTATTTATACAAATTGATCAAGAAAAAATCCTGTCTAAACTGTAAAAATGTATTCAATCTTTTAATATAGTATGTAACAATTAATTAACAATTGCATTTTCAAAATAGGCCAATTGTGTGAAAATATCCTGTTTATGTGAGTCCTGGAGGACCACTGCTGCCCTCTTGTGTTCTGTAGACAGCAGACACATATATTATACACACAAGCATTTCATAAACCCATTAACAACCAACATTAGTGTTGATGAAGAGTTTCTGTATTCTATTTAATAAACTTAGAAACCAATTGCATGTCACTGCTCTACATATAACTTTACACAAATGATTATGTACAGCTGTCTGTAGTTTCCTACATTATCAGTTGCTATTGTCATGTTGCTTTTTGTAAAAATACACTAGCAGTCGAAAGTTTGGACACAGCCTCTCGTTTAATGATTTTTCAAAGAAGTCTCTTCTGCTCATCAAGGCTGCATTTATTTGATCAAAAATACAGAAAAAAACTGTAATATTGCAAAATGTTATTGCAATATAAAATAATGTTTTTTATTTGAATATACTTTACAATATAATTTATTCCTGTGATGCAAAGCTGAATTTTCATCAGCTGTTACTCCAGTCTTAAGTGTCACATGATCCTTCAGAAATCACTCTAATATACTGATTTATTATTAGAGTTATCAATGTTGGAAACAGTTGTGCTGACAAATATTTTTTTGCTTTTTTCAGGGTTCTTTGATGAATAACAAGTTAAAAAGAATGGCATTTATTCAAAATATAAATATTTTCTAACAATGTAAATCTATGCGATCACTTTTTATTAATTGAACACATCCTTGGTGAATAAAAGTATTAATTTCTTAAAAAAAAAAATGTACTGAGCCCAAACTTTTGAACAGTAGTGTATATTGTTAGAAAACCTTTCTATTTTAAATAAATGCTGTTCTTTTTAACCATTTATTGATCAAAACATCCTGAAAAAAACTGTTTCCAGCACTGATAATAAATCAGTATATCAGAATGATTATTGAAGGATCATGTGACACTGAAGACTGGAGTAATTCAACTTTAATTACAGATATAAATTAAATTTTAATGTATATTAATATAGAAAAACATTGATTTACATCGTAATAATATTCCACAATATTATATTTGTTTTCTGTATTTTTGATCAAGTGAAAACAGCCTTAAAAAGCATAAGAAACTTCTTTAAAAAATATTAAATGAGAGGTGTGTCCAAACTTGTGACTAGAATAGCTCAAAGGTACACCTCATGAACCTTCAATTGGAAATTATATATAGATAGAGGACAACACAAGAGTTTCAAAGTCTGACAGTGGATTTTCTTATTTTATTGTCTCCTTTGTGCCCATATTTATATTTTTTTTTCTCTATTTCACAGTGACTTTGTAATGTGTCTTTTTAAATAATTAGACATGCTAAAACCAGAAATTGGTAACAATAAAATATTTCATAGGGCCCTAAACATGTCATTTCTATTTAAACCTTTAATAAATTAATGTTAAATTGTATAAGCTTCATGATTTTAATTAATTAGACACGCTTTTTGATTAATAAGATTTTATTTAACCATTAAAAAAGAAGTCCAGAAAAATTAAAATGGATTTCATAGGGCCCTAGGTTTGTTTATATAAACATACACTACAAAAAATGCTTTTCTTACTTTGATTTTTTGTCTTGTTTCCAGTCAAAATATCTAAAAAAAAAAAATCTTAAATCAAGAAGGATTTTCTAGACAAGTAAAAATGATTGTCTTGTTTTCAGAAAAATTGAGTCAAAATTAATTTTTGCTTAAAACAAGAAAAATAATCTAGTTTTCTGCTTGAAATAAGATTTTTTTGCTTACCCCATTGTCAGATTATTTAGCTTTTTCTAAGCAAAAACTCACTTAATTTTGACTTCTTTTTTTCTGAAAACAAGACAATTGTCTAGAAAACCCTTTTTGATGTAAGAATTTTTAGATATTTTGTCTGGAAACTAGGCAAAAAAAATCTAAGCAAGAAAAGCATTTTTTGCAGTGTATTTAATGTAGTAGAATAAAACATGAGAAAATCTTTCTGTTTTCACCACAGACCTTACGTTTTTAATCATCCTGCATGGCCACATCAAAAACGACATCCATACTGCTTTGGAAATGTTTTATTAATCATCTCTTTGAAACATGAATGAGGTTGTGACACTTAAAACAAAGCATCGTAATTCAGACTCGTGGTGTGTTTGAATATACTGGTGCTCTGTTTTCTAGTTTTATTATTTTACAGCACAAACATTTATTTCTAAACAGTATGAAGGTCTAAATATGATCTGAGGCTCACAGACAGAGCTGTTTAGTGCTTTGTATCATCTAAAGAGCAGCAGCGCTTCATGAGGAACGATGGAAAACACATCACTTTTCGGTCTTTCAAACAAGAGCAGCTATGAACATGAGCGATTGTTGAATCTTTATCCCGACACACGCGGTCTCACGTCCTTTACTAAGAGCTCTAAAGCTCGGCTCTTTCACAGTGACAGCAGGTACGATGAAGTAGTGCAACAAAAATCATCAATGAGCTACGATCCACAGAGGAGCGTTCACATCAGCATCAGTAAGTGATGATCAGCTCAAAACATGGGTTTTTTCAAGATTAGTGCTCTAACTTCACATTGCGGCGTTCTCCTGATGGCAGCTTCACGGGTTAAGGCTTACAAAACTACAGCCTACGAACAAACAGGTAGAGACGCCATCTAAGATCAGAGTATTAATTGTGCTAAGGCTGACAAATCCTCTGGCTTCTACCACGAATGAGCTTTCAGATGTACAGACAGAGCTGGGCAGTAAGTGATCAGATGTAATGTGGATTACGTAATCAGACTGCAAAAATGAAGCACTTGTAATCAGAGTAGTTACTTTTTCATGGGTTACATGATTACATATTATTCACACAATAGCAATAAATTCATAATTCATTGATTCCCTCTCATTTCTCTTTTTTATTTTTAAATTTTCATTTCTAAAATAGCCTACTGATTATATACATTCAGAAAGACTAGTTTTGTTGTCATTCACACATAGACTAGTCATTATTCACTGGATTTGCAAAAGGGTTTCAACATTGCATCAGCTGCTGATGAACATGATTTTTATTTCAATTATCACTCTGTGTTTTTTTTAACCATGTGTTATTGTGTCTTTGAAAGCCTTTTGTCTTTCATACTCATTAAAATGCAGCGTTATTTCTTATTTAAATGCAATGCAGGCATTCCCAAACTTTTTGTCATCTAAACCTTATTCACCAAATATATTTACTTTAAGCGCCCCTGAGATTTTAAAATAAATATTTCAATAATTAAGTTGCACGTTTGCATGTTCACCGTTTCTTTGATGTTGATTAATGGTCACAGATTAATGGCATGCAGGTAAATTAAAATATTTCATCTTTTTTAGTAAGCGTTTTATTTTAATTGTTATTTTAAAGACTAATGAAACACAATGACGGTTCACTCCTATACTTATGAATGGGAGAAACTGCAACCGCAATATGCAGGAATAGTCCCACCTTATAAATAAAAGAGACAAATTTCCCATAGAAACCTGAGGCTAGACCAGACAATGCACATAAGTACATTATGGCTGTGCATGCGCATTTTCTGGTTTAGCCTCAAAAATAAGCCTTTTAAACACTATTTGAGCATTTTGGGGCAATTAATTTCAGATTTTTGTTGCTAATTTGATATATGTCATTTAATTGTGAGTTCAGCAAGCAGGTTTTGATATTTCAGGATTCCCCCATTCATTAAGATGGACTTGGTCTTGTATGAGTTGCAAATATGGCCACAGTGTAGAGAGACATTCCTTGTTTTAAAATTATTTATTTTAATTTTTTTTTTTTTTTATGATTTAATTAACTGTTAGCTTTTCATTAAACCCACAAACCCTCTGCAGTTCCTGTTCGAACCCTAGTTTGGGAAACCTTGATGTAATAAAATGTGCTTCAAGTTGTAAATTACGATGAATGGAACATTTTCTTACTCTTTACATTTTCTACATCATTATGCTACAAGACGATCCTATTTAAATCAATGTGATAAACGAGTTAATTCAAAAGTAATCTAAAAGTAATCTGATTAGATTACCTAAAATATGTAACTGATTACACTACTGACTACAATTCTTGTCATGTAATCTGGAATCAGTAACTGATTACAATTAGTAAGCAATCTACCCAGCTCTGTGTACAGAACCTGTGAGGTGAGCCACATATTACACACAATGATTCAGCAGCTCATAAGGGCCTTTACTAACTGTGTATTCACATCAGATAGAGGTTTCTACAGAGGCCCAGAAGCACTGCAGTAATTGCCAGAGATGGATCATGTAAACTTTGACAGTGGCCGATTGCAGTGCACGTTTTTTTTTTTTTTTAAGGCTATTTCGACAAAAGCGTCTTAAGTGTTTATGAAGTGCTTATAAACGTCTTAGAAAGAGCTTCTCTTCTAGAGATTTGTACTTGGCAGTTAACGACAGCACGGATACGTGAGGAAACGAGGGATGGGTTTTTGGGGAGGGTACAAAAGAGGGCTACCCTGTGTCTCAGCGCTAACAAGAGCTCAAGATCCCTTCGGCCTGGAATAAAGCACTGCACACTCATTTTCTCAAACAACATCGTGTGTGTATGTGGATGGCAGTGAGTGCAGTGTGTGTGTGTGTGTGTGTGTGTGTGTGTGTGTGTGTGTGTGTGTGTGTGTTAAGCCCCGTTCAGACTGTCAGCCCAAATCCGATTTTGTGCAAATCCGGATGGATTTAAATAACTGTCTGTCCACAACTGTTCAAATCTGATTTGTGTCCATAAGCATTCTTTCCTTTAACGGAATGTCTGTTGGTTTCTATGGCAATGCCGTTGCGTTGTTATGCCAACGCTAAAAACAGCAATTCAGTTTGCAGTACAGACGCAGTCATACTTCTTTATTATCTCAGACTAAATATGATCAGATTTAAATTGAATTTGCATAGAAATCGGATTTAGGCTGACAGTCTGAACGGGGCTTGAAATGTACTTCCAGAAATCCGATTTGAATAGGATTCCAAACCACATAAGCCCCGTTCAGACTGTCAGCCCAAATCCGATTTTGTCCATATCCGGATGGAATCTGGTTTAAATAACACTGTGCATCATAACTGTTCAAATCTGATTTGCGTCCATAATCGCCCTTTCCTTTAATGGAATGTGTGTTGGTTTCTATGGCAATGCCATTGTGTTGTTATGCCAACGCTAAAAACAGCAATTCAGTTTGCAGTACAGACACAGTCATACTACATATCTCGTTGCCGTTGCGTTGGATTATATTTCGTCTTTAATGCAGGAAGCAGAATGTGCGACTTTACTCTGCTGCCGTATCAAAGAGGTGTGTATACTAGCCTTATTGTCTTTTGCTGGTTGACTTATAGTTTGCAACAACAAGCATGTTTCCTGCAAACATATTTATGATGTTTTCAACAAAAACGCCTAATGCGTTTACGTTTTTCGTGGCGTGAAAATGTGAAAAAGCTACGCTAAATCCGTTCAGACTGAAACGCATTTACAGAAATCCAATTTGAATGGGATTCCAAACCACATACGAATGTAGCTTGAATCGGATTTGCACAAATCAGATTTCATGTAGATCTAAATATGATCAGATTTCAATTGAATTTGCATAGAAATCGGATTTAGGCTGACAGTCTGAACTGTGGTTTGGAATCCTATTCAAATCAGATTTCTGGAAATGAGTTTCAGTCTGAAGGTCAGATCGAACTTAGCATAGCTTTCCCACGTTTTCACGCCACGTAAAACATAAACATGTAAGGCGTTTTTGTGGAAAACATCATAAATATGTTTGCAGAAACATGCTTGTAAGTCAACCGGGAAAAGACAATACGGCTAGTATACGCACCTCTTTGAGCTTTGAAACCAGCAGAAACGGCAGCCAAAGTTACTTTTAAAAGTAATGCGTTACAATGTTGCATTACTCCCTAAAAAAGTAACTAATTATGTTACTTTTCATGGAAAATAATGTGTTACATTACTTTTGCGTTACTTTTTAAATCTGGGCAGGGTTTGCTTGTTTGTTTTTAATTTAAAAAAGTTTGATTCTTAGCAAATGTAAAAGTCCTTTCACACCAAAATGAAATTAAGTGAATAAGACTAAAGGAAAATTAAATTGACGTCTGTACAGTAGAACTGTAGGAAAAGAACGAAACACTCTTCAGCAATGAGAAAAAAACACAAATGTTAATTAATCTAAAGTAAGTTGGGCTTATTAGTACACTGCAAAAATGCTTTTTTTACTTAGATTTTTTGTCTTGTTTCCAGCCAAAATATTTATTAAAAAAATCTTAAATCAAGAAGGATTTTCTAGACAAGTAAACAATTATTTTCTTGTTTTCAGAAAAAAAAAAAAAAAAAAATTCATAATTAAGTGAGTTTTTGTTTAGAAAAAGCTAAATAATCTGCCAATGGGGTAAGAAAAATAATAATTATCTAGAATCTAGAAAATCCTTCTTGATTTAAGATTTTTTTAATAAATATTTTGGCTGGAAACAAGACAAAAAATCTAAGTAAGAACAGTATTTTTGCAGTGTACGGTTGAATTGGATCAAAGGTCAGCAGCAAAGTCACTGGTTAATAAAATGGAATTAAATACATAAAGGAAACAAAAAGCAACAGGCGTTACTTTTTTTTTAAATTGGAAATTAAAAAGTAATGCGCCACTTTACTAGTTACTTGAAAAAAGTAATATTATTGCGTAACTTGCGTTACTTGTTAACAAAATCGCATTTGGGCTGACAGTCTGAACGGGGCTTTGGTCGTCTTCACAAGCTTGTGGTGGAGCTGCTCGTATGCAGAATTAATGTATTCTTAATGCATTTCTACACAGTGTCATGTATTTGAGTATGACTTCGGGATATCCAGCGCTCTGTTTGTCTTCATCAATGTGTGTCTCTATGCCAGCGTGTAATCAAACTGGCCCTTCTCGAGGCCGTCCAGACCGTCAGCCCACGTGGAGGTGGGCATGCTGCGGTACGGGTCCAGCAGGATCCGGAAGCAGCGCACGATCAGCATGCAGAGGAAGACGAAGAGGAAGATGACGAAGGCAAAGGTGGTCTTCTGCTCCAGGGTCATGCCGGCGCCCGCCACAGGACCCCCCGTCTGGAGCGAGGAGGTGAACGGCTCGGCCTCCATCAGCCAGGAGATCTGCAGCGGCTCGTCCCACAGCAGACGCTCACGCATCCTCACGCGCCCCACATCCTCCACATGGACCTCATCTACACACACACACAGACTGAATGATCACACCTGTGACACACGTCTCTTCTCCAATATACAGTGACGGAAAAATGATTTGATCCCCTGCTGATTTTATACGTTTGATAAAGAAATGATCAGTCTATAATTTTAACCCTAACAACAAAATCCAGAAAAATGCATTTAAAAAAAAGTTATAAATTGATTTGCATTTTAATGCGTGAAATAAGTATTTGATCCCCTATCAATCAGCAAGATTTCTGTCTCCCAGGTGTCTTTTATTCAGGTAACGAGCTAAACTCTCTTAAAGGGAGTGCTCGTAATCTCAGCTTGTTACCTGTATAAAAGACACCTGTCCACAGAAGCAATCAATCAATCAGATTCCAAACTCTCCACCATGGCCAAGACCAAAGAGCTGTCCAAGGATGTCAGGGACAATGAGTGAAATAAGTATTTGATCCCCTATCAATCAGCAAGATTTCTGGCTCCCAGGTGTCTTTTATTCAGGTAACGAGCTGAACTCTCTTAAAGGGGGTGCTCGTAATCTCAGCTTGTTACCTGTATAAAAGACACCTGCAATCAATCAATCAGATTCTAAGACCAAAGAGCTGTCCAAGGAGGTCAGGGACAAGATTATAGACCTACACAAGACTGGAATGGGCTACAAGACCATCCTCAAGCAGCTCGCTGAGAAGGTGACAACAGTTGGTGCGATTATTCACAAATGGTCCTCAAAAAACTTTGGTCTGAGGCTTCATGCAAGATCTCACCTTGTGGAGTTTCAGTGATCATGAGAACATTGAGGAATCAGCCCAGAACTACACAAGAGGATCTCAAGGCAGCTGGGACCATAGTCACCAAGAAAACAATTGGTAACACACTACATAGAGAAGGACTGAAATCCTGCTCAAGAAAACACATGAACAGCCCAATGAACATCTGAATGATTCAGAGGAGAACTGGCTGAAAGTGTTGTGGTCAGATGAAACCAAAGTCCAGCTCTTTGGCATCAACTCAACTCTGTGTTTGGAGGAGGAGGAATGCTGCATATGACCCCAAGAACAACATCTCCACCATCAAACATGGAGGTGGAAATGCTTTGGGGGTGTTTTTCTGCTAAGGGGACAGGACAATGCACCACATCAGAGGGACAATGGACGGGGACATGTACCATCAGGGCCAGAGCATTGAAAATGGGACGTGGATAGGTATTCCAGCATGAAAATAACCCAAAACACACCAAGGAAACAAAGGAGTGGCTCAAGAAGAAGCACATGAAGGTCCTGGAGTGGTCTAGCCAGTCTCCAAACATTAATCCACTAGAAAAAGATGTGGAGGGAGCTAAAGTTTTGAGTTGCTAAACTTCAACCTTCAAACCTTAATGACTTGGAGAGGATCTGCAAAGAGGAGTGGGACAAAATCCCTCCTGAGATGTGTGCAAACCTGGTGAACAACTACAAGAAACATCTGACCTCTGTGATTGCCAACAAGGATTTTGCGTAGTCACTCATTAAAATGCGAATCAATTTATAACTTTTTTGAAATGCATTTTTCAGAATTTTTTGTTGTTATTCTGTCTCTCACTAGCCAGTTTTCCACCCAAAGTTGCGAATTTAAGTTATGCACAGAATAATCGCATACAACATTTGTTATTCGTTTCCATCCAGCACTTCCTGATAAAGTGGCACTATGTGTGTATATATATATATATATATATATATATATATATATATATATATATATATATTCCATTCTATAGCACAAAGTCACATGATTTTTCGATGCGTATGGAGGAATTTATTCGGCAAAAGCGTTTCCATCTCCCATTATTCGCATTAACCCTTAGCTGGTCAAAAGCCACCTCAGGCTAGTGTAAAAACTTTTTTGCAAATTAAGGGATTTTTATTCTAAATGTTGCGTTTCCATCACTCGTTTCTGATGCGATAAAATGCTTCAAAATGTGTATAAAAACAGGGTGATGGAAACATAGCTACTCTTACAAAATGGTACAAAATCAGCAGGGGATCAAGTTATTTTCTTCCTCATTGTAACTTGCTCACTAAACAGCCTCAGGTAGCTATTAACCCTAAGCAGAAGACTGATAGAAGTCCACATTGAAGCGTGACCTAAAGCAGATGTTTTAGTTTTAGTTTTGTGCGGTGGCATGCTTCAACTTCCTTTATCAGTCTCAAGTGTTTTCTGGAGTAAATGGTTAGTTTCTGTAAAAGGAAGCCAAGTTCAATGGACACTAAAATCTGGCTTGATGTTTTTAACTTTAAACTAAACATCCAGCATATGACCCATTGTCCATGATCCATTTAAAGTGTCTTTTTGTTAAATGAATGAAATCTGTTGGGATATTCTTTCCATCATAGCAATGAATATGCACTGTTCGGATTTCAGTGCTGTACTGGTTATAACAAAATACACTTGCTTATTGCTTGTTTACCCCCAAAACTACAAAATATATTTGATGAAAACTACCTTGTCTATCAAAGTTTTATTGCGGCGTTACTATATCTGAAGCAGTTAAATGTAATAATTCATCTGTTGTTGTGTTTAACCTTTCATAATAATGTACCAAATGAGAGGGTTTTATAGCATTAGTTGGGAAAGATTCTTTTCAGCCTTTTTCAACAGTTGTAGCACTTGTTATTCTCAAGACAGATAAAAACTATTACTGATGTATTTTATGTGTGCACTAGAATAAAATATGAAAGTATCCTGAGCTTGTGTTCATCACAGACCTTATTTCAGGCATTTGTGTCATGACAATCCTTGGAGAGTTCAGCATGGTAATGCACAAGGCAATGTTAATGTGTTTGGTCTTGGCAGAACAGATCTGCTGCGGCTTGCTGCTGTCAATACATTCAAAGACATGCTGCATACATGAAATAACCCTCATATATAACATACATGAATCACCCTCTAGCAGATCTATACAGGTGGAGCTGGGGAAGGTGGAGGGTTTCTAAATATTGAGCAGGAAGTTCATTGGCTGCTTATGCATAAAGAGCACTACATGATTTTGCATCCAATGTCCCCTTTACTATAAATATATGTTCTGTCCAATTTTGTTGTTTTAGTTTCAATAAATGTGTCTTTTTGTATTAGCTTGTATTTTTAGGGGCCAAGCACTGAAGGTTCTTCTTCCGTTTCGTCTGCATTGAGTCTATGGCAGCCCATAGAACCACTTGCAGGAAAGTTGTGAAATTTGGCACACTGATAGAGGACAGTCTGAAATGTCTTCATAGCAAATTTTGAGTCTATATTTCAAACTCTCTAGCGCCACCACTTGTTCAAATTTTCACTCATGTTTATGCTAATGGCTTTTGAACCATAAGGCACAAATAAATATTCATTTTTTTCTCAGAATCCTTGGCGCACGCCAAATCGAAAGAACACCTAAATATAAAAACCATAAGGTTTTTAGTTTATTTTTAATATTTAGAAAAACCTACACGCAAACCAATTTTACAAAAAGCATGCAAAAATGGATGCAAGGCTATATCTCTGCAAAGGTTTGCCGTATTGAGACTAAACTTGGTGTGTGTTATAACAAGCATGACCTGAGACTACCTGCAGTGTTTCAGCACAGTGCCACCTAGTGCTCAGGAGATACGAAAATGGCTATTTGTGTTTATAACTTCTGAACGGTTTGGTCAAAAATCACAAAACAAAATCTCTTTAGATTCGGTGCACTATGCCGAGTCGAACCATACCCAATTTTCCCATGTCAGCCATTTTGGGCGTTGACCAATTAGAATTTTATTGTAAAATGCTATATTTTATGAGCGCATTGACATATCGTTACGAAACTTGGTATGGATCATCAACACGATGCCCAGAAAGAAGCCTGAGAAGTCTCAAACTAGTGGTAAAATCAAATATTCACATGCTAATAGCTTTGTGTGTGGACCTTTTTAGACTCCTGAATCCTGAGTCCAGCGATACCAAAAATGCCAGGTTTTGCCTTATGGTTTGTGCAACGTTGCATTTTAGTTCTTGAAAAACATTTGCCAATATCTTAGAAACTGTTACTCCGATCGACACAAATCACTGTAGGAAGTTTGGAAACATAGCATGCCGGCTTCATGCCAATGCCCAATTGTGAAAATTTTGATAGTAAGTGGCAAAAAATAATGCAAACAAAGTAAGCTATTACTCCAAAACAAAATCAGATATTTTCACCAATTCAACACACATATGTCTCAAGACACATGCAAATTTGGTGAGATTGTGCCTCTTGGTGGCCCCATTATTGAACAAAGCATGAAATTGCCATTGACTACAATAGAGCAGTGGTTCTCAAACTGGGGTACGCAAACAAAATGCTGAGCTCTGCCATTCATTTAATTCTACCACAATTTAAAGTAACATTAAAGCCGAGCATGTATTTCTGACAAGCTTTTATTATAAAACAGGAAAATGTGAGTGCCGTGAACAGTCAAATGACATCAAAATACCTCATCTCTTTCAGTCAAAACTGGCTGTATCCACAGCAGCAGTGTGCATATGATAGGATGCCCTCAGAGTATGCTGCTTTAGCAAAACACACTGCTGTTCATTGTGTCTTTAAAGTAGCTCTGTAGCACTTAATAGCAACAAATACTGACAGACTGTAGGCTACATAAAGATCGATTTAAGAAACTCATTTCGATACAGATGTCCGGTGCAAGTGTTTTTTTTATGTTTAAAATAAGAACGCACTTTTCTCTGATTATACATATGTTAACTATATTTTGATGTTATATAACAGTTAAACAAAAAAGTATTATTAAGTGAGCATTTTACATTTTAAATATAGCTTACATTACAGTTTGTTATATTTTCAACAAAACAGTTGCAACGAAATCCGCAGCAGAACTGGTGTGTTTTGTTAAAGAAGAAATCTGCAGCTTTGAATGATTTGGAGACGGTTTGCTTCCTTACTGAATGAAATACGCGACGTCTCACTCATTAAGATGCTCATACTGCCACCTACTAGCAATTTATTAATATTATCATTAATATTGGACAATATTTGGCATAATGCAAAAATTTTAAAAGCTTATATTGAGAAAATCACATTTAAAGTTGAAAATCAAGCTCTTAGCAATGCATATTACTAATCAAAAATTAAGTTGAGATACATGTACGATATATTTGATAATTTTACAAAATATCTTCAGAGAACATGATTTTTACTTAATATCCTAGTGATTTTTGGCATGAAATTAACATTGGTCATTTTGACCCGTACAATGTATTTTTGGCCATTTCTACAAGTATACCTGTGCTACTTAAGACTGGTTTTGTGGTCCAGGGTCACATATTAATAATACACTTAATGGAATATTAAGATGCCTCTATAAAAGCTGAAATTCATGTGTACATCAATTTAAAGGGGGAAATTTTTATCCCTTAACGGAAAAGGTATGACTTAAGTCTGGTTAAATGCACCAGGAGGTACACCACTGTAAAAAGTTTGAGAACCACTGCAATAGAGTATTATGATATAAAATGCTACATTTTACGAATGCATGGGCGTACCATTAAGAAACTTTTTATGTACCATCGAGACCTGAAAGTGCTCAAAAAGTTTAGACAGTGCCACTTTGTGGTCAATAGTTATAATGAAATTCAAATAAATGCTAATAGATTTCTATGAATTTTGCCTATTGCAATGAGTCGAACTCCTCCTCGACTATTGCTCCGATTTTCACCAAAATCTAATCATTTTACGGAAGCTTACTTAAAAACCCCATGTGGAGCAGGGGAACAGGACTGTAATGACAGCTCATAGTGACTGCATGACAGGGTTAGTGGTTTATCCTATCTGAAGTGCATATGAATATAAATATTCAGCCTAATGTTTTGTATGTTGTAATGTATTTCCATAATTACTGTTCTCCATGCCAGCTCTGTCTGTTGAGATCTGGATTTTTTTTAACTTATTAGAGATGCAGAACGACACACAGCAACTTTTCGGCACTGCATCATGCCAAAATCAATCGAAAAAACAAATAGTGGATGAAACCCATCTGGTAAATGATTAAATGCAAGTGAACATAAACAATAATTGGATACTTGTCAATTTATTAAATCTGTGCATTCAAAAATCAATTTGATTTCTCAATTTTATGACCACTAAAAATGCTCGGAAGAGTCCACTAGGTAGTGCACTTGTGTTGAATGTGCATTGTGTAATCAGCTACCTGCTATCAGATAATATTGCGTTTTAAAATAATCATGATTCGATTACAGTTACTTTTTATTGACGACATCTTATTGTTATTGAGTTATTGTCATAATTTGCATTTAGATGCTCGTTTTCACAACACTGCATTTTGAATCAACATAACCTTAACCAGTATATGCATATTAAACATTTTATGTAGTTTGGAAATCTGTGCCAGGCTATAAACATGACCCTAGACCACAAAACCAATCATAAGTGAGAGATCTGAGATTGAATAAATAAGCTTTCCATTGATGTATGGTTTGTTAGAATATGACAGTATTTGGCTGAGATGAAACTATTTGAAAATCTGCAATCTGAGGGTGCAAAAAAATCTTGATAAAAATCGCCTTTAAATTTGTCCGAATAAAGTTTTTAGCAATGCATATTATTAAACAAAAATTAAGTTTTGATATATTTACAGTAGGAAATTTACATTTACATGGAACATGATCTTTACTTAATATCCTAATGATTTTTGGCATAAAAGAAAAATCTATAATTTTGACCCATACAATGTATTGTTGGCTGTTGCTACAAATATACCCCAGCAACTTAAGGCTGGTTTGGTGCTCCAGGGTCACAAATGACATCGGTGACAGATTTAGATCATTAGCTCAATTTCTTTTTGCCCCATTGTGGATGACACTATTTAAGGGTAAATATTTATACACCTTTATCCTGATATCCGCTCTCACACAGCTTCCAGGATCAGGTGAATATAGCTGAACCTGTTCATGACCCGTTTCACTGCAGCAGGATATCAAACTAAATCTACCTTCATTTCTGACCTCTGGAGGATAAAAATCCAGCTGCTGAGCTCTAATAAAGATCACAAAATGGACAGTCTATATCTGTTAAAAGGTGTGATACTCCAAAAATGAGTATTTTCAAAGGGTTTCCTATAAGAATTGGGGAACACATGCAAATTGTACTGCAGTAAGGGGAAGCAGGAGAGAGAGAGAGATGTAGTGTAATTCACTTCAGTATCGCAGGAGTCACTGCGTCTCTGTTAGAGGCAGAGATGAACATTTCTTCTGTACAGATACTCACATGCAGTTTAAAACAGGAGAATCGAAAAGTGATCAACATAAGCATACTGCACACACATCTTATATAGGTTATGTGTGTTTATATCACTGCAAAATCTGCGATTCAGTTTTTAATTACTTTTTAAGTTAAGATTTTTAAGTTTTACATTTTCTAAAAAATATTTTTTTTTTCCCTTTTTTTCTTGGTTAATTTTTTAATATGCAAACTAAATGTGGATGCATAATGATGATGCTTAGTCTCATAATTGTGAAAGGAAATCAAACAACCTGATCAAATATCCATTAGTCTGAAATTATAGAGTGAAGTTGATATTTCACACAAGGTTTATCAGGTCCAGAGAGAGACTCTAATTGTGATATAGCAGAGCATGTATGGCAAGCCG
The DNA here is from genome assembly GCA_033026305.1 of Cirrhinus molitorella. Taxonomy (NCBI): domain Eukaryota; kingdom Metazoa; phylum Chordata; class Actinopteri; order Cypriniformes; family Cyprinidae; genus Cirrhinus; species Cirrhinus molitorella. Next base: position 5,756,453 of record CM065139.1, read on the forward strand.
TTTTGACTTTTATTCATTTGCAGGATATGAATTCTTGATATCAACAATTCAGTTTTTACTAGTTAAAATGATAATTCTCGTTATATTAGAAATTGGATTTTTACTAGTAACAATGGCAATTGTTGATATCAGGAATTACATTTCCACTAGTAAAAAGGTTAATTATTGACATCAACAATTGAATTTCAACTAGTAAAAACTATAATTGTTGATATCAAGAATTGTATTTCCACTAGTTAAATGTCACCATAGACTCCCATTCAAATTTAATTGTTGATATCAATAATTGATTTCTTACTAGTTAAAATGTCAATTTCACATATCAGAAATAATTCTCACTAGTGAAAACCTTTATTTTTGATATCAATAATTACATTGTTAGTAAAAATGCAAATTCCTGACATCAAGATTTCAATTGTCACTAGATGAAATGTTAATTGTTGATATCTGTAATTGTATTTCAACATGTTACATTTCTCAATTCTGATATCTGAAAATGTATTTGTGTTATCAATAATTAGGAGAGTAATTTCAGATATCTAAAATTCATTCTTACTAGTAACAATCGCATTCATGATATCAGAAATGAACATTGTCACCAAGAATGGACATCTGCACTAGTAACTAATTATTAATATCAAAAATAAAGGTTTTCACTAGTGAGAATTATTTCTGATATGTGAAACAGATTATTTGATATCAACAATTAAATTTGAATGGGAGTCTATGGTGACATTTAACTAGTGAAAATACAATTCCTGATATCAACAATTATAGTTTTTACTAGTTTAAATAATTTTTGATATCAGTGAACCTTTTTACTAGTGGAAATGTAATTCCTGATATCAAAAATTGTCATGTTACTAGTAAAAATTAAATTTCTGATATCAAGAAGTAGCATTTTAAATATTGTCGATGTCAAGAACTCATATCCTGCGATGAATAAAGGCTAAAACAGCTTGCCATAGAGCATGAATCATATTAGAGACATGTGAAGTTGTGCTGAGGCGACACCCTTTTACTGCAGTCAGTCAGATGTTGTAAACATGAACTAGTGTGATCTTCTGCGGTCTCATCTCCACCGAAACACTGCGCTTTTCTATGGAAATAAGAGCGTTATTGATCAGCGAGGATCAATGGATCAGCGCTGAATGTCAATGCGGCATCTGCTCGTGTCATGATCGATCAACAAGTGAAATGACAAGAGTCGGCACAAACAGCAATCCTCTGCAATGAAACAGTCACATATCGATGAGCGCTATGTGAATGATATTTCATGATGTTTGACTCGCACCTTTGTCTCCCTGTGAGAATGTGGGATCCATTTCCACAGTTAGTCAAATCCAGCGGAATTCGCCCATTCTAGCGTCACATCACATCCACAGACTGCGGACAGCGACCCGACCCCGAACGACTCGCCTTTGTCACTTTGAAATAATCAAAGATATAATACCGCTTCCTCTTGCAGAAGCGTGAACGCGACGCTGCGGCGCACACGGTCGCGCCTCGCGCCTCGGCTGTGTGTGTGCGCGCGCGAGAGAGAATCTTGACGTAGGGTTGATTCCGAACCGAACTGATTCGTTCGAATCGTCTCGGTTCTGAACCGAACGGCGAGCAGTCGCCAAACGCAAACTAGTATATTTCAATCTGCAACAGGTATCTCAGAAAGTAGCATAATATCCCAAAGGCAATTTGTTTTTACCTGTTAGAGGAGTTCAAGCTAACAAAACTTCTCACACCATCAAAACCAATGTATGCTAGACCTTAAAATCATAAGCTAGTGAAAGAAATGCTGTAGGGGAGAGTGGGGTAAGTTGAGCCACCAACTGTATCTTGGCTACTGTACACTTTTACTGTCATGTGAGCATGTATTTTGCAATCACAAATAATTTCTGTTAGACTGTGAATTTGCCTTGTCAACGTAAAAATTTTGCATCACAGATGTAATGGCTGTTACATCAAAGCAAATTTATCCTGGTCTAAAAATATTTATGATGCATATAGGCAGTGTTTGGGGGTTTACAAGTAACGCAAGTTATGTAATAATATTACTTTTTTCAAGTAACTAGTAAAGTAACGCATTACTTTTTCATTTACAAGAAAATATCTGAGTTACTTTTTCAAAAAACTAACGCCAGTTACTTTGTTTCCTTTATGTATTTAATCCCATTTTATTAATCAATGGCTTTGCTGCTGACCTTTGATCCAATTCAACCGTACACTGCAAAAATACTGTTCTTACTTACATTTTTAGTCTTGTTTCCAGCCAAAATATATATATAAAAAAAAATTAAATCAAGAAGGTTTAAAAAATAAATAAATTATTATTGTCTTGTTTACAGAAAAAAAAGTCAAAATTAAGTGAGTTTTTGCTTTGAACAAAGAAAATAATCTGCCAATGTGGTAAGCAAAAAAAATCTTCAAACAGAAAACAAGATTATTTTGCTTACCCCAAGCAAAAACACTAAATTTTGACTTGTTTTCAGAAAAAAACTAGAAAAATTGACGTGTCTAGAAAATCCTTCTTGATTTAAGATTTTTTTTTTTTTTTTTTTTTATATAGATATTTTGGCTGAAAACAAGACAAAAAATCTAAGAAAAGCATTTTTTGCAGTGAACTAATAAGCAAAACTTTATATTAACTAACATTTGTGCTTTTTTTTGCTGAAGAGTGTTGAACTTCCTACAGTTCTACTGTACAGACGTCAATTTAATTTTCCTTTAATTTTCATTTCATTTTGGTGTGAAAGGGCTTTTACATTTGCTAAGAATCTAACATTTTTATATTGTGTGTTTTTCCAAAATGCCAGCTATGGGGCAAGTTGAGCCAACATTTTAACTTTTAAGTTTAAGTTTAATCTCTGAAATATAAACTAGTATTTTAATATGATATTAGTTTATTATATTTATATATATATATATATATATATATATATATATATATATATATATATATATATATATATATATATATATATTTATATTTATATATATATATATATATATATATATATATATATATATTTGTTGTTTATTTGATAGGGACAGTATACAATTGCACCATATCCTTCTCTGAGAACCAAAAGAAGCTTTTCATCTCATTATAATCAAATATATCTTTCCTCCTATAGTCCCTAATGGTCTGTTTGATATTGCAAAAAAGCTACCATGAATCAAGAATCTTTTGACAAAAATGTTTATTAGTTTCAGCAACATTTATTTTTTAAATTTAATTAAGTTATCATCTAATTTCACTCAGCAAACTCTGTTTAGTCTGTTTTAGGGAAGGTGAAAACTTTGGTGTTCTAGGTATTGTTTCAGAAATGCAAACAATTAAAGATTTGATTGGTTTTATGTTAAGTTAGCTTTAAGGTACGAAATATGACTGTTTCTAAAATGAAATTGGATTATTAAGTTAGTTTTTAAAAGAGAGAAATTATCTTTAAAAATTTCACATGGGTTTAAATCAGATTCGGTCAGAAGGTCAGTTGGTCATCTTGAACACTTTTTTTATAAAAACCCTTTGTCATAGATACATTCTGTTCATTTAAAATGATAGGAAGGATCCTGAAATGACTGTAGATACATGTATTGTACTCCTGCCTCATTTTCCCTTATCTTGAGCACCACATAAGTAAAAAAATAGCTCATCTTACCTCACTGTCCCCTACATTTAAGTAATCCAAGATGAGTGGTGTAGACAAATACAGGGATTCCAGTAAAATAAGTAGAAGAAAATAGTCTTTTTAACAACAAGACTAGTTCTCACTATGTGAGTGAAGTCTCAAACTCAATTCCTGGAGGGCCACAGCTCTGCACAGTAACTCCAGCCCTAATCAAACACACCTGATGCAGATAATCAAGGTAATGCCGAGTTCACACTGCACGATTTTCAAAGTCATCGGATCGCCGTTGTTTTCACACTGAACGACTATCTGGGGTAGCATTCAGTTGCTGCTGTGTTCACATTACAGCACGACAGGAGTTTACACACTGCATGACCTTACAATAGGAAGAATCGCTGACAATGCCGTGTGGTCCGCAAACTCAATGCACACGGGAAGTGATGACGAAATAATGCAAGATCACGCTGAGATCTAAGGTCCTTCCCGGACACAAAAGCATTAACACAAATTACTTCAGTGTTAACAACATATTCTACCGTGAAAATTTTATGTAGGCTACACAATAAGCACTTGAAAATGAAACCAACGTTTTGTGCATTTTATTATGAGTTTAGCCTATTTCTTAAAGCTTACAAAAGTTCTAACATTGATGAAAACAAAAGATGCTATAAATCTTCTCTTTTTTATAGAAGATTATTTAAAGGAAAAACCCTAGCCCCCTCTTATGTTTAATTACTTTTTATAGCCTAAGCTTTTTCGTATTGAACTGTTCGATGCGAGGTTTATTTATTTATTTATTTTTCTATGCAGTACAAACCAAAGGATTCTTTAGACTAATCGGCCACATTTGAAAAATAAAAGAGCTTAAAGTGTGAAATATAATGTTTACCAGGATGTGACGGTGAGTTCGTTAGAGTGTTTCCCTCTTTTCCTCGCTTTTATTAGCTTTTAAATCGCTTAAATGCATCAAATCGCATTTTACTTTCACTTTTGATTTAGTGGCTTTTCAGCCTCTATTGATTGACAACGACAAAACTATATATATAACAGAAGCTTAATATATTAACAAAACCATGATGATAGGCATAATTTAAAATAAAATAAAATAAAATAACTTACACAAAGTTTAAATAAAATCAGCACGGTGGAACCAAATAAATAAGAAAGGAATGTTTAAAAAAGTCCAAAATCATCTTCAATAAACAAAAATCTCAACGAACTTCCTGCTGCCCTGTATCTTGCTCTCTCATTGGCTGTAGGTCATCGCCGATGAATGTTTCAGTCATGCCGAGTTCACACTGCACGATTTTAAGCCCGATTTTCACTCGCCGACAGCTTTTGCGAAATCGCCGACAAATGCCCAAAATCGGAGGCAAATCGGTGCTCGTTCCCGCGAGTGACAATCACACAGTGTGAATTACCAAAGACGTGAACTGAGAGAATCGCCGACGCGTCGCCGATGTCCGTTAAATATTTGGCAAGCTAAATATCTAGACCTGTCGGCGATTCAAAATCCTGCTGTGTGAAATGAGCTCTCACTGAAACATTCATCGGCGATGACCTACAGCCAATGAGAGAGCAAGGTACAGGGCAGCAGGAAGCTTTCTGTTATGTAGTTTTGTCGTTGTCAATCAATAGAGGCCGAAATGCCACTAAATCAAAAGTGAAAGTAAAATGCGATTTGATGCATTTAAGCGATTTAAAAGCTAATAAAAGCGAGGAAAAGAGGGAAACACTCTAAGGATCTCGCCATTCCATCCTGGTAAACATTATATTTCACACACTTTAAGCTCTTTTATTTTTCAAATGTGGCCGATTAGTTCAAAGAATCCCTTGGTTTGTACTGCATAGAAAAAAAAAAATAATAATAAAAATAAAAAAAAAACTCGCACCGAACAGTTCAATACGAAAAAGTGTAGGCTAAAAGTAATTAAACATAAGAGGGGGCCAGGGTTTTTCCTGTAAATAATCTTCTATAAAAGAGAGAAGATTTATAGCATCTTCCTTTTCATCAATGTGAGAACTTTTGTAGGCTATAAGAAATAGGCTTAACTCATAATAAAATGCACAAAAGGTTGGTTTCATTTTCAAGTGCTTATTGTGTAGCCTACATAAAATTTTCACGGTATAATGCTGTTAACACTGAAGTAATTTTTGTTAATGCTTTTGTGTCCGGGAAGGACCTTAGATCACAATATATCAGCGTGATCTTGCATTATTTCGTCATCACTTCCCGTGTGCATTGAGTTTGCGGACCAGACAGTATTGTCAGCGATTCTTCCTATTGTAAGGGCATGCAGTGTGTAAACTCCTGTCGCCGATCCGTCGTGCAATGTGAACACAGCAGCAACTGAATGCTACCCCAGATAGTCCTGCAGTGTGAAAACAACGGCGATCCGATGACTTTGAAAATCGTGCCGTGTGAACTCGGCATTAGAGCTCATTTTACACAGCAGGATTTTGAATCGCCGACAGGTCTAGATATTTAGCATGCCAAATATTTAACGGACTTTGATGAAATATTTAGCATGCCAAATTATTCTCTCAGATGCGTCTTTGGTAATTCACACTGTGTGATTGTCACTCGCGGAAACGAGCACCGATTTGCCTCCGATTTTGGGCATTTGTCGGCGATTTCGCAAAACCTGTCGGCGAGTGAAAATCGGGCTTAAAATCAACATGTCCTCCAATTTATACGACCGACTAAAGTCGTTTTCACAAATCCTCAAATACGTCTCTGTAAAGCGTATTCAACATTTGCTCCCTTATCAGTAACAGGTATCTAACTCAACCTTAGCATTATGTGTGGGTCAATTAGTAGCGCGTTGCACTGCGGAGTGATATAATCATATGAACACAGGTTCGATTCCAGAGAACACATATGTTTTCATTGTATGTTTCTTTTTTTTTTTTAAATATGCACTAGAAATCATGATTTTGCACTATTTCTGTAAGGGGTAGGTTTAGGGTAGGGTTAGGTGTGGTCATATACGAATTAAACCTAGTAAAACACGTTTAAATTACCCTGAAATCGTATAAAAACTCATACGTCATTCGATGACGTCAGATCCAACGCGACACTGTCATTATTTTTACGACCGCTAGAGGGCGCTTAACTTTAAAACGTAAGAATGGATCGTATTTGGTCGATTCAAAAACGTACAACTGGGTCGTATTTTCTTTGAGGACAGTCTCATTTACTCACCCTCAAAGCATCCTAGGTGTTTATGACTTTCTTCTTTCAAACGAATCCAATCAGAGTCACAATAAAACTCAGCATCAGTGCTCAAGAAAGACTGCACAAGAAGCCTGGCAAAGGATCCTTGTTGAGACCATAGATTTTTTTTTCTTTTTTTTTATGCAGTAAAGAACATCAAATACAACAAGGACAATATAAACAAAAAGACAATGAGGGTTACAAACGATAATCCAAAGCATATTAAATTAGCTTATACAATTTACACAATGAAAGAGTCTTACAAGCAATAGAATTATTAGAGTTTCTTAAAAAGTTGACATAAACATCAAATTCTTTCCTGAAAATAAAAAAGTAAGGGGTTTTCTTTCAAAATTTACATCTATGAATGTAGAATTTAGCAAGAAATAATAGTAAGTTAATAATAAAATTACAATGAGAAGGGATTAATTTCAGAGAGTAACCAAAAAGCACATTTTCGGAGGTTATACAGAAGTTTCGATGCAGGTATTTTTTAACAAAATTTGAAAAGTCAACCCAAAATACTTCACAATAAACACAGTCCCAAAATAAATGACTGATTGTTTCTTCAGACAGAAGACAAAAAGAACAATTGGGGGAAATGCTATTATTAAATTTAGCAAGTTTGTAATCAGCCGGGTAGCAATTAATGAATAATTTTAATAGAGACTTCAACAACTTTATTAGATAAGAAGAATTTTTGTCGAAGAAGCCAAAACTCCTCCCATTCTATATCACCAAATATATTATTCCAAAAACTCACACAGGCAGGTAAAGAAATCTGAGATCTATTAATAATTGAACGAATGTCTTTGTTTGACATGGTACTGAGAAGCCTTTGATTAACAAATAAATTGGTGTTTTCAAAAACTGGAGAGACTAAAGAACCTTTTGGGCCAGATTTGACTAAAGATATAATACAGTCAGGGATTGCACCAAAAACAATAGCATATTCCTTTGGGGGGATTGGAAATGAAAATTCTTGCATAAAATGTGAAAAGAGCACCACAGTCATCTAAAAGTTGACTCACTAAAAGTATATTTTTATCAAACCAATTATGAAAAAAAAAAATATATATATATTTTTATATCTAATATTTTTATTGTTCCAAATAAAGTAGCTACATGGAGAAAAGTTATAATTATATATACCAACTAATTAAAGCCTGTTTATGAAAACTGGATAACGTTAAAGGTATTTTAGAGATGTCAAAATTGCAACGCAACAAAAAATGCAAACCTCCAACTAAATTAAATATATGATTTGGAATAAAATTCCAACAGGATGTGGGGTTAGTTAAAAATGTTTTTATCCATTTAACTTTAAACGAATTATTCAGAGTGGAAAAATCCACTAACTCAAATCCCCCCATAGACCGATCAGCTAGCATAACGCTTTTTTTAATTAAGTGAGTTTTAGAGTTCCAAACAAAATACAACAACGATAATTTTGTCCAGTGTTCTACAAATTTCCACAGAAACATCCAGTGCCATTGCAGGATAAATAACCCTAGATAACCCATCTGCTTTAGAAAGCAACACTCTACCGATTATTGACAGATCACGCTGCAACCAAGAATTGAATTTGCGTCGGACAGAGAGAATGAGAGGTTCAAAATCTCTTTTTCTGATCTTTACATACAATTATACCTAGATATTTAACTTCAGATTTTACTGGGATGTCACAAATTTTAATATCAGTAGAATCTTTTATAGATAAAAGCTCACATTTATGAATATTAAGACATAAACCAGAAGCAGAAGAAAAAAAATGTAATTTTGTCTAAAGCTAAAGGAACTTGATCTTTATCTTTCAAAAAAAGAGTTGTGTCATCAGCCAATTGACTTATTAATACTGATCTATTTGCCACAGAGATACCTTTCAAATTACTATTTTGAATATAGATGGCTAAAAGTTGCATAGGAAGCAAAAAAAGATAAGGCGATATAGGGCAGCCTTGACGGATGCCTCTATCGATGTTAAACCATGTTAATTTAACTGAAGCATTGGCACTATTGTACAAAGTTTGAATTGCATTAATAAAATTAGGGCCAAAACCAAAAATACTCAAAGACCTAAGAATAAAAGGAAATTCAGTAGAATCAAAAGCTTTATAGAAATCAAGAAAAAGGAGAAAACTATCATCCGGGATTAGATCGGAGTAATCTAAAGTATCAAGCACAAGTCTAATATTGTTGGAAATAAGTCTGTCTGTCATAAAGCCAGATTGACATTCATCTATTATATCATCTAGAACATGTTTAATCTTCTTAGCAAAAATCATGGCTAATATTTTATAGTCATTATTTAGAAGGCTTATAGGTCTCCAATTTTCCAACTGAGAATGGTCTTTTTGAGGTTTAGGGATCAAATTTATAACACCCTGAGTCATAGAGGGTGGGAGAACACCCTTTTTAAGGCTTTCTAAATAAACACTGAAGAGAAATGGTGAAAGATAATTTGAAAATTTCTTATAAAACTCCGTGGTCAAACCATCATTACCAGGTGATTTATTTAGTTTTAACTTGTCAATCGCCTCGAAAATATCTTCCATTTGAATAGAAGCTTCACACAAACTCTTGCCATTCTCATCAATTTTAGCAATAAGGTCCGTATCAAGGGCATTAAAGAATAAGTCCAAGTTCTGTTGAGAATATCTAGAACGATAAAGGTCTTTATAAAACTCCTCACAATAGTTAGAAATTTCTTTATGATTCTTTAAATCCACTCCATTTACCTTAAGGCAACTTACAGAATTTTGACGATTTCGCTGTTTCTCTAGTCTGAAAAAATAGCTGGAATTACGTTCTCCTTCCTCCAACCACCTCTTTCTTGAGCGAACACAGCACCTTTTGCTTTTCGGATATACAAATTATCTAATGAATTCTGAAGTTCAACCAATTCTGATTTCTGGTCAATAGATAAATTCTCAAAAGGGGTGCTGGAGAGGCAGACACGTTTTTTAACAATATCAAGTTCCTCTGCTTTACATTAGCCTACTTAGCTTTTTGAGTACCAGCTTTAACTAAAATTAATCTAATATTATATTTTAACAGCTCCCAGTTAGAACCAAAATTATCCTCGGCTTGAGCTTTGTTAAGAAAAAAATTAATCCTAGATATCACAGACCGACAAATTTCCGCATCATCTAATAACACAGAGTTAAGTTTCCAGTATGAATTATATGTTCTTGAAGAAGCAGATGGGTTATCGAAAGATAGAATGATGGAATTATGATCAGACAATGGAGAAGGCAAGATTTCAACCCTAGTAACATAGTTGGATAAAGAGTCCGATATTAACCAAAAATCAATTCTTGACCTAAGTAAACCAGAATTATTAGACCAAGTAAACTGTAAGGCATTAGGATGTTTTTCTCGCCAAATATCAATTAGGCCAAATCTGGAAATCAAACCACAAAGGCCTGATGAACTATCAGACAGTCTAGGTGGTGATCTGTCCAAACTATTATTTAAAGTCTGATTAAAATCTCCACCCAAAAGAATAAACAAATTAGGATATTTAGATTTAAAATATTCTAAATGTGTTTCTACTGAATGAAATAATTTGAGATTATTTTTTGTAGCATTAAAACCGTAAATGTTACCCAGGACAAAAAAAAGATCATTTAAATAAACCAATAAAAAAAGAAAATGGCCATCAGGATCAGAAATTGTCTCTATTATCTTACCCCTAAATTTGTGCTTCAATGTTAAAACACCTGCTGCAAAATTTGAACCAAATGAAGAAAATAACTCATCACCCCACTGTGATTTCCAAAACTTAATATCACTAGAATTTCCATGTGACTCTTGTATAAAACAAAAATCAGTATTAAGCGATTTTGCATATAAAAAAATAGCTTTACGTTTAACATCATTACGCAACCCTCTTGTGTTAACTGAGCAAATAGAAAAATGTGGAAACATTGAACAATATGACACCAGAACTGTAACAAGTGAATCAGCCTTTAAGATCCTATGAATAAAAAAATCTTGTAAACAAAACAAGATAGGGATCTTGGAGGAAAAGAATAAATAAATAACTAAATAAATATACCAATTAAAATAATTAATTCTAAAAATAACAAATAACACATATAACGTGAAGAAAACAATACATATAATAAAAAAGAAAACGAATGTAAAAATAAATGTAAAATAAAAACTCGTACCTCAAAGTATCTTTTAATGTCTTGAAGTATAATGTCTAACTTTTATGTTAGCATTTCAAAGGTAAAACACATTCTCAGTCCAAAAAATGTGCTCAGAAAAGCAGACCAAGGCTTCAAACTGGAGACCTGTTCACTCGGTGACCTCCATGTCCTGTAAAACAAGTTCTTTACCATCAATATACGCCTTTGGTCCAACGAAGTGAGCGCGGCGTCCTTGCTGCCGAGCTTTCTCAACAAGTGGCCAAAGCTTGTTGCGCTGTTCTCGATCCTCAGGGGACAGATCTTCTACGAAACGTAGGTGGTGCTTTGCTAGATAAGGAGAGTTCTTTGCAGCTTTCCACAGCGCGTCGCGTCGAGGTTTCTGACCGGAGGATAGAGCACTCTCGCTCCTCACTTTCCCCAAACGGTGTACCACATCGATGAACTCATGAGATTTGCCAGCAAAGGTTGGAATGACAGCCTCACAAATATCCAAAACTTTCTGTCTGACGTTTTCTCCTTGTTGTTCGGGCAAACCATAAAGCCGCAGATTCCACCTCCTCTGATATCTGGAAAGATCCTGTACTTTGTTTTCCAGCTCACCAATTCTTTTTTCCGCAGTAGTCATTCGTTTGTCAACTCGCTCCACTTTTCCTTTCACATCCTTAATTTCTTCTGTCAAAAATTCAACGATGCCTTTATCAAGGATGTCGGCTCTTTCATTAATGACGGATTTGAGGGACGTTATAATCACCGTGGCTAAGGGTGACTGCAGATCTCCATCACCATCATCATTCCTTCCCCTTTTTGTTCTTTGGTTCCTTCAACGGAGTTTCAGGTAGTGGAACCAGTGCACCTGAATCTGAGTCAAAGTCCACCGTAACACAGGCACCGAGACTTAACGATGAATCCATTGATTTAGATTTCCGTTTTTTATCTTGTGTCATAGTCCAAAAAGTCTTTCTAAAAGTTCAAGGAAGTTTAATCACGGCACTGACGATGAAAGTAATAACGAGAATGAGCAGTGTTAACGAATAGGCCTAGGTAAACAAACCACATGAACTTCACAAAACACAAAAAATAAAAATGAAAATATAACCAAAAGATCCCTTAAATGATCAGAAAGTACTTAATTGATAGACGGTAACCTCGGATACCTGTCAGTAATCGCAGGGGGTCTGCGTCAAATAAATGCATGTTATATTAATATTCTGTATCCTCAGACACCCTTCAGCCTCCACAGGATTTTGTCAAATGCATTTTCTTCTAATTTAGGCAATTTTTACATGCCTATCAGCAACCGCGGGTTGTTTGCGTCAAATAAATACGTTTTCTGTTCAAATAAAGTAAATTCAGATACCCCTCCGCAATCGCAGGAGTTTCGTTTCAAATAAATACATTTCATATTTTTGTGCTGTAATGTCAATTATGTCTTAGCGGTCTGGTGCGTTTGGAGTCAAAGCCATTTTTAATTGATAGACGGTAACCTCTGATACCTATCAGTAATCGCAGGAGGTCTGCGTCAAATAAATGCATGTTATATTAATATTCTGTATCCTCAAACACCCTTCAGCCACCATAGGATTTTATGTCAAGTGCATTTTCTTTTTAATTTAGGCAATTTTTACATGCCTATCGGCAACCGAGGGTAGTTTGCGTCAAATAAATACGTTTCATATTTTTGTGCTGTAATGTCAGTTATGTCTTAGCGGTTTGGTGCGTTTGGAGTCAAAGCCATTTTTAATTGATAGACGGTAACCTCGGATACCTGTCAGTAATCGCAGGGGGTCTGCGTCAAATAAATTAATATTATATTAATATTCTGTATCCTCAAACACCCTTCTGCCACCATAGGATTTTATGTCAAGTGCATTTTCTTCTAATTTAGGCAATTTTTACATGCCAAACAGAAACCGAGGGTTGTTTGCGTCAAATAAATACCTTTTCTGTTCAAATAAAGTAAGTTCAGATACCCGAACGCAATCGCAGGATTTTTGTTTCAAATAAATACATTTCATATTTTTGTGCTGTAATGTCAATTATGTCTTAGCGGTCTGGTGCGTTTGGAGTCAAAGCCATTTTTAATTGATAGACGGTAACCTCCGATATCTGTCAGTAAACGCAGGGGGTCTGCGTCAAATAAATTCATGTTATATTAATATTCTGTATCCTCAAACACCCTTCTGCCACCATAGGATTTTATGTCAAGTGCATTTTCTTCTAATTTAGGCAATTTTTACATGCCAAACAGAAACCGAGGGTTGTTTGCGTCAAATAAATACCTTTTCTGTTCAAATAAAGTAAGTTCAGATACCCGAACGCAATCGCAGGATTTTTTTTTCAAATAAATACATTTCATATTTTTGTGCTGTAATGTCAATTATGTCTTAGCGGTCTGGTGCGTTTGGAGTCAAAGCCATTTTTAATTGATAGACGGTAACCTCGGATACCTGTCAGTAATCGCAGGGGGCCTGCGTCAAATAAATGCATGTTATATTAATATTCTGTATCTTCAAACACCCTTCAGCCACCATAGGATTTTATGTCAAATGCATTTTCTTCTAATTTAGGCAATTTTTATATGCCTATCAGCAACCTAGGGTAGTTTGCCTCAAATAAATACCTTTTCTGTTCAAATAAAGTAAGTTCAGAGGTCAAGTTCAAGGTCGCAGGATTTTTGTTTCAAATAAATACATTTCATATTTTTGTGCTGTAATGTCAATTATGTCTTAGCGGTTTGGTGCGTTTGGAGTCAAAGCCATTTTTAATTGATAGACGGTAACCTCGGATACCTGTCAGTAATCGCAGGGGGTCTGCGTCAAATAAATTCATGTTATATTACTATTCTGTATCCTCAAACACCCTTCAGCCACCATAGGATTTTATCTCAAGTGCATTTTCTTCTAATTTAGGCAATTTTTACATGCCTATCAGCAACCGCGGGTTGTTTGCGTCAAATAAATACCTTTTCTGTTCAAATAAAGTAAGTTCAGATACCCCTCCGCAATCGCAGGAGTTTTGTCTCAAGTAAATACATTTCATATTTTTGTGCTGTAATGTCAATTATGTTTTAGCGGTCTGGTGCGTTTGGAGTCAAAGCCATTTTTAATTGATAGACGGTAACCTCGGATACCTGTCAGTAATCGCAGGGGGTCTGCGTCAAATAAATGCATGTTATATTAATATTCTGTATCCTCAAACACCCTTCAGCCACCATAGGATTTTATGTCAAGTGCATTTTCTTCTAATTTAGGCAATTTTTACATGCCTATCAGCAACCAAGGGTAGTTTGCGTCAAATAAATACCTTTTCTGTTCAAATAAAGTAAATTCAGATACCCCTCCGCAATCGCAGGAGTTTTGTCTCAAATAAAGAAATTTCATATTTTTGTGCTGTAATGTCAGTTATGTCTTAGCGGTCTGGTGCGTTTGGAGTCAAAGCCATTTTTAATTGATAGACGGTAACCTCGGATACCTGTCAGTAATCGCAGGGGGTCTGCGTCAAATAAATGCATGTTATATTAATATTCTGTATCCTCACACACCCTTCAGCCACCATAGGATTTTATGTCAAGTGCATTTTCTTTTTAATTTAGGCAATTTTTACATGCCTATAAGCAACCGAGGGTAGTTTGCGTCAAATAAATACATTTTCTGTTCAAATAAAGTAAGTTCAGATACCCGAACGCAATCGCAGGATTTTTGTTTCAAATAAATACATTTCATATTTTTGTGCTGTAATGTCAATTATGTTTTAGCGGTCTGGTGCGTTTGGAGTCAAAGCCATTTTTAATTGATAGACGGTAACCTCGGATACCTGTCAGTAATCGCAGGGGGTCTGCGTCAAATAAATGCATGTTATATTAATATTCTGTATCCTCAAACACCCTTCATCCACCATAGGATTTTATGTCAAGTGCATTTTCTTCTAATTTGGTCAATTTTTACATGCCTATCGGCAACCCAGGGTAGTTTGCATCAAATAAATATGTTTTCTGTTCAAAAAAAGTAAGTTCAGGTACCCCTACGCAATCGCAGGAGTTTTGTCTCAAATAAATACATTTCATATTTTTGTGCTGTGATGTCAATTATGTCTTAGCGGTCTGGTGCGTTTGGAGTCAAAGCCATTTTTAATTGATAGACGGTAACCTCGGATATCTGTCAGTAATCGCAGGGGGTCTGCGTCAAATAAATGCATGTTATATTAATATTCTGTATCCTCAAACACCCTTCAGCCACCATAGGATTTTGTCAAATGCATTTTCTTCTAATTTAGGCAATTTTTACATGCCTATCAGCAACCGCGGGTTGTTTGCGTCAAATAAATACGTTTTCTGTTCAAATAAAGTAAGTTCAGATACCCGAAGGCAATCGCAGGAGTTTTGTCTCAAATAAATACATTTCATATTTTTGTGCTGTAATGTCAGTTATGTCTTAGCGGTTTGGTGCGTTTGGAGTCAAAGCCATTTTTAATTGATATACGGTAACCTCGGATACCTGTCAGTAATCGCAGGGGGTCTGCGTCAAATAAATTAATATTATATTAATATTCTGTATCCTCAAACACCCTTCAGCCACCATAGGATTTTATGTCAAGTGCATTTTCTTCTAATTTAGGCAATTTTTACATGCCTATCACCAACCGCGGGTTGTTTGCGTCAAATAAATACGTTTTCTGTTCAAATAAAGTAAGTTCAGATACCCGAACGCAATCGCAGGAATTTTGTCTCAAATAAATACATTTCATATTTTTGTGCTGTAATGTCAATTATGTCTTAGCGGTCTGGTACGTTTGGAGTCAAAGCCATTTTTAATTTATAGACGGTAACCTCGGATACCTGTCAGTAATCGCAGGGGGTCTGCGTCAAATAAATGCATGTTATATTAATATTCTGTATCCTCAAACACCCTTCAGCCACCATAGGATTTTATGTCAAGTGCATTTTCTTCTAATTTAGGCAATTTTTACATGCCAAACAGCAACCGAGGGTAGTTTGCGTCAAATAAATACATTTTCTGTTCAAATAAAGTAAGTTCAGATACCCCTCCGTAATCGCAGGAGTTTTGTCTCAAATAAATACATTTCATATTTTTGTGCTGTAATGTCAATTATGTTTTAGCGGTCTGGTGCGTTTGGAGTCAAAGCCATTTTTAATTGATAGACGGTAACCTCGGATACCTGTCAGTAATCGCAGGGGGTCTGCGTCAAATAAATTCATGTTATATTAATGTTCTGTATCCTCAAACACCCTTCAGCCACCATAGGATTTTATGTCAAGTGCATTTTTTCTAATTTAGGCAATTTTTATATGCCTATCAGCAACCTAGGGTAGTTTGCGTCAAATAAATACGTTTTCTGTTCAAATAAAGTAAGTTCAGATACCCGAAGCCAATCGCAGGATTTTTGTTTCAAATAAATACATTTCATATTTTTGTGCTGTAATGTCAATTATGTCTTAGCGGTCTGGTGCGTTTGGAGTCAAAGCCATTTTTAATTGATAGACGGTAACCTCGGATACCTGTCAGTAATCGCAGGGGGTCTGCGTCAAATAAATTCATGTTATATTACTATTCTGTATCCTCAAACACCCTTCAGCCACCATAGGATTTTATCTCAAGTGCATTTTCTTCTAATTTAGGCAATTTTTACATGCCTATCAGCAACCGCGGGTTGTTTGCGTCAAATAAATACCTTTTCTGTTCAAATAAAGTAAGTTCAGATACCCCTCCGCAATCGCAGGAGTTTTGTCTCAAGTAAATACATTTCATATTTTTGTGCTGTAATGTCAATTATGTTTTAGCGGTCTGGTGCGTTTGGAGTCAAAGCCATTTTTAATTGATAGACGGTAACCTCGGATACCTGTCAGTAATCGCAGGGGGTCTGCGTCAAATAAATGCATGTTATATTAATATTCTGTATCCTCAAACACCCTTCAGCCACCATAGGATTTTATGTCAAGTGCATTTTCTTCTAATTTAGGCAATTTTTACATGCCTATCAGCAACCAAGGGTAGTTTGCGTCAAATAAATACCTTTTCTGTTCAAATAAAGTAAATTCAGATACCCCTCCGCAATCGCAGGAGTTTTGTCTCAAATAAAGAAATTTCATATTTTTGTGCTGTAATGTCAGTTATGTCTTAGCGGTCTGGTGCGTTTGGAGTCAAAGCCATTTTTAATTGATAGAAGGTAACCTCGGATACCTGTCAGTAATCGCAGGGGGTCTGCGTCAAATAAATGCATGTTATATTAATATTCTGTATCCTCACACACCCTTCAGCCACCATAGGATTTTATGTCAAGTGCATTTTCTTTTTAATTTAGGCAATTTTTACATGCCTATAAGCAACCGAGGGTAGTTTGCGTCAAATAAATACATTTTCTGTTCAAATAAAGTAAGTTCAGATACCCGAACGCAATCGCAGGATTTTTGTTTCAAATAAATACATTTCATATTTTTGTGCTGTAATGTCAATTATGTTTTAGCGGTCTGGTGCGTTTGGAGTCAAAGCCATTTTTAATTGATAGACGGTAACCTCGGATACCTGTCAGTAATCGCAGGGGGTCTGCGTCAAATAAATGCATGTTATATTAATATTCTGTATCCTCAAACACCCTTCATCCACCATAGGATTTTATGTCAAGTGCATTTTCTTCTAATTTAGTCAATTTTTACATGCCTATCGGCAACCCAGGGTAGTTTGCATCAAATAAATATGTTTTCTGTTCAAAAAAAGTAAGTTCAGGTACCCCTACGCAATCGCAGGAGTTTTGTCTCAAATAAATACATTTCATATTTTTGTGCTGTGATGTCAATTATGTCTTAGCGGTCTGGTGCGTTTGGAGTCAAAGCCATTTTTAATTGATAGACGGTAACCTCGGATACCTGTCAGTAATCGCAGTGGGTCTGCGTCAAATAAATTCATGTTATATTAATATTCTGTATCCTCAAACACCCTTCAGCCACCATAGGATTTTGTCAAATGCATTTTCTTCTAATTTAGGCAATTTTTACATGCCAAACAGCAACCGAGGGTAGTTTGCGTCAAATAAATACGTTTTCTGTTCAAATAAAGTAAGTTCAGATACCCCTCCGTAATCGCAGGAGTTTTGTCTCAAATAAATACATTTCATATTTTTGTGCTGTAATGTCAATTATGTTTTAGCGGTCTGGTGCGTTTGGAGTCAAAGCCATTTTTAATTGATAGACGGTAACCTCGGATACCTGTCAGTAATCGCAGGGGGTCTGCGTCAAATAAATTCATGTTATATTAATATTCTGTATCCTCAAACACCCTTCAGCCACCATAGGATTTTATGTCAAGTGCATTTTCTTCTAATTTAGGCAATTTTTACATGCCTATCAGCAACCGAGGGTAGTTTGCGTCAAATAAATACATTTTCTGTTCAAATAAAGTAAATTCAGATACCCCTCCTGAATCGCAGGAGTTTTGTCTCAAATAAAGAAATTTCATATTTTTGTGCTGTAATGTCAGTTATGTCTTAGCGGTCTGGTGCGTTTGGAGTCAAAGCCATTTTTAATTGATAGACGGTAACCTCGGATACCTGTCAGTAATCGCAGGGGGTCTGCGTCAAATAAATGCATGTTATATTAATATTCTGTATCTTCAAACACCCTTCAGCCACCATAGGATTTTATGTCAAGTGCATTTTTTCTAATTTAGGCAATTTTTATATGCCTATCAGCAACCTAGGGTAGTTTGCCTCAAATAAATACCTTTTCTGTTCAAATAAAGTAAGTTCAGATACCCGAAGGCAATCGCAGGATTTTTGTTTCAAATAAATACATTTCATATTTTTGTGCTGTAATGTCAATTATGTCTTAGCGGTCTGGTGCGTTTGGAGTCAAAGCCATTTTTAATTGATAGACGGTAACCTCGGATATCTGTCAGTAATCGCAGGGGGTCTGCGTCAAATAAATGCATGTTATATTAATATTTTGTATCCTCAGACACCCTTCAGCCACCATAGGATTTTATGTCAAGTGCATTTTTTCTAATTTAGGCAATTTTTATATGCCTATCAGCAATCTAGGGTAGTTTGCCTCAAATAAATACCTTTTCTGTTCAAATAAAGTAAGTTCAGATACCCGAAGGCAATCGCAGGAGTTTTGTCTCAAATAAATACATTTCATATTTTTGTGCTGTGATGTCAATTATGTCTTAGCGGTCTGGTGCGTTTGGAGTCAAAGCCATTTTTAATTGATAGACGGTAACCTCGGATACCTGTCAGTAATCGCAGGGGGTCTGCGTCAAATAAATTCATGTTATATTAATATTCTGTATCCTCAAACACCCTTCAGCCACCATAGGATTTTGTCAAATGCATTTTCTTCTAATTTAGGCAATTTTTACATGCCAAACAGCAACCGAGGGTAGTTTGCGTCAAATAAATACGTTTTCTGTTCAAATAAAGTAAGTTCAGATACCCCTCCGTAATCGCAGGAGTTTTGTCTCAAATAAATACATTTCATATTTTTGTGCTGTAATGTCAATTATGTTTTAGCGGTCTGGTGCGTTTGGAGTCAAAGCCATTTTTAATTGATAGACGGTAACCTCGGATACCTGTCAGTAATCACAGGGGGTCTGCGTCAAATAAATTCATGTTATATTAATATTCTGTATCCTCAAACACCCTTCAGCCACCATAGGATTTTATGTCAAGTGCATTTTCTTCTAATTTAGGCAATTTTTACATGCCTATCAGCAACCGAGGGTAGTTTGCGTCAAATAAATACATTTTCTGTTCAAATAAAGTAAATTCAGATACCCCTCCTGAATCGCAGGAGTTTTGTCTCAAATAAAGAAATTTCATATTTTTGTGCTGTAATGTCAGTTATGTCTTAGCGGTCTGGTGCGTTTGGAGTCAAAGCCATTTTTAATTGATAGACGGTAACCTCGGATACCTGTCAGTAATCGCAGGGGGTCTGCGTCAAATAAATGCATGTTATATTAATATTCTGTATCTTCAAACACCCTTCAGCCACCATAGGATTTTATGTCAAGTGCATTTTTTCTAATTTAGGCAATTTTTATATGCCTATCAGCAATCTAGGGTAGTTTGCCTCAAATAAATACCTTTTCTGTTCAAATAAAGTAAGTTCAGATACCCGAAGGCAATCGCAGGAGTTTTGTCTCAAATAAATACATTTCATATTTTTGTGCTGTGATGTCAATTATGTCTTAGCGGTCTGGTGCGTTTGGAGTCAAAGCCATTTTTAATTGATAGACGGTAACCTCGGATACCTGTCAGTAATCGCAGGGGGTCTGCGTCAAATAAATTCATGTTATATTAATATTCTGTATCCTCAAACACCCTTCAGCCACCATAGGATTTTGTCAAATGCATTTTCTTCTAATTTAGGCAATTTTTACATGCCAAACAGCAACCGAGGGTAGTTTGCGTCAAATAAATACGTTTTCTGTTCAAATAAAGTAAGTTCAGATACCCCTCCGTAATCGCAGGAGTTTTGTCTCAAATAAATACATTTCATATTTTTGTGCTGTAATGTCAATTATGTTTTAGCGGTCTGGTGCGTTTGGAGTCAAAGCCATTTTTAATTGATAGACGGTAACCTCGGATACCTGTCAGTAATCACAGGGGGTCTGCGTCAAATAAATTCATGTTATATTAATATTCTGTATCCTCAAACACCCTTCAGCCACCATAGGATTTTATGTCAAGTGCATTTTCTTCTAATTTAGGCAATTTTTACATGCCTATCAGCAACCGAGGGTAGTTTGCGTCAAATAAATACATTTTCTGTTCAAATAAAGTAAATTCAGATACCCCTCCTGAATCGCAGGAGTTTTGTCTCAAATAAAGAAATTTCATATTTTTGTGCTGTAATGTCAGTTATGTCTTAGCGGTCTGGTGCGTTTGGAGTCAAAGCCATTTTTAATTGATAGACGGTAACCTCGGATACCTGTCAGTAATCGCAGGGGGTCTGCGTCAAATAAATGCATGTTATATTAATATTCTGTATCTTCAAACACCCTTCAGCCACCATAGGATTTTATGTCAAGTGCATTTTTTCTAATTTAGGCAATTTTTATATGCCTATCAGCAACCTAGGGTAGTTTGCCTCAAATAAATACCTTTTCTGTTCAAATAAAGTAAGTTCAGATACCCGAAGGCAATCGCAGGATTTTTGTTTCAAATAAATACATTTCATATTTTTGTGCTGTAATGTCAATTATGTCTTAGCGGTCTGGTGCGTTTGGAGTCAAAGCCATTTTTAATTGATAGACGGTAACCTCGGATATCTGTCAGTAATCGCAGGGGGTCTGCGTCAAATAAATGCATGTTATATTAATATTTTGTATCCTCAAACACCCTTCAGCCACCATAGGATTTTATGTCAAGTGCATTTTTTCTAATTTAGGCAATTTTTATATGCCTATCAGCAATCTAGGGTAGTTTGCCTCAAATAAATACCTTTTCTGTTCAAATAAAGTAAGTTCAGATACCCGAAGGCAATCGCAGGATTTTTGTTTCAAATAAATACATTTCATATTTTTGTGCTGTAATGTCAGTTATGTCTTAGCGGTCTGGTGCGTTTGGAGTCAAAGCCATTTTTAATTGATAGACGGTAACCTCGGATACCTGTCAGTAATCGCAGGGGGTCTGCGTCAAATAAATGCATGTTATATTAATATTCTGTATCCTCAAACACCCTTCAGCCACCATAGGATTTTGTCAAATGCATTTTCTTCTAATTTAGGCAATTTTTACATGCCTATCAGCAACCGCGGGTTGTTTGCGTCAAATAAATACGTTTTCTGTTCAAATAAAGTTCGTTCAGATACCCGAAGGCAATCGCAGGAGTTTTGTCTCAAATAAATACATTTCATATTTTTGTGCTGTAATGTCAATTATGTCTTAGCGGTCTGGTACGTTTGGAGTCAAAGCCATTTTTAATTTATAGACGGTAACCTCGGATACCTGTCAGTAATCGCAGGGGGTCTGCGTCAAATAAATGCATGTTATATTAATATTCTGTATCCTCAAACACCCTTCAGCCACCATAGGATTTTATGTCAAGTGCATTTTCTTCTAATTTAGGCAATTTTTACATGCCAAACAGCAACCGAGGGTAGTTTGCCTCAAATAAATACATTTTCTGTTCAAATAAAGTAAGTTCAGATACCCCTCCGTAATCGCAGGAGTTTTGTCTCAAATAAATACATTTCATATTTTTGTGCTGTAATGTCAATTATGTTTTAGCGGTCTGGTGCGTTTGGAGTCAAAGCCATTTTTAATTGATAGACGGTAACCTCGGATACCTGTCAGTAATCGCAGGGGGTCTGCGTCAAATAAATTCATGTTATATTAATGTTCTGTATCCTCAAACACCCTTCAGCCACCATAGGATTTTATGTCAAGTGCATTTTTTCTAATTTAGGCAATTTTTATATGCCTATCAGCAACCTAGGGTAGTTTGCGTCAAATAAATACGTTTTCTGTTCAAATAAAGTAAGTTCAGATACCCGAAGCCAATCGCAGGATTTTTGTTTCAAATAAATACATTTCATATTTTTGTGCTGTAATGTCAATTATGTCTTAGCGGTCTGGTGCGTTTGGAGTCAAAGCCATTTTTAATTGATAGATGGTAACCTCGGATACCTGTCAGTAATCGCAGGGGGTCTGCGTCAAATAAATTCATGTTATATTGCTATTCTGTATCCTCAAACACCCTTCAGCCACCATAGGATTTTATCTCAAGTGCATTTTCTTCTAATTTAGGCAATTTTTACATGCCTATCTGCAACCGCGGGTTGTTTGCGTCAAATAAATACCTTTTCTGTTCAAATAAAGTAAGTTCAGATACCCGAAGGCAATCGCAGGATTTTTGATTCAAATAAATACATTTCATATTTTTGTGCTGTAATGTCAATTATGTCTTAGCGGTCTGGTGCGTTTGGAGTCAAAGCCATTTTTAATTGATAGACGGTAACCTCGGATACCTGTCAGTAAACGTAGGGGGTCTGCGTCAAATAAATGCATGTTATATTAATATTCTGTATCCTCAAACACCCTTCAGCCACCATAGGATTTTATGTCAAGTGCATTTTTTCTAATTTAGGCAATTTTTATATGCCTATCATCAACCTAGGGTAGTTTGCCTCAAATAAATACCTTTTCTGTTCAAATAAAGTAAATTCAGATACCCATACGCAATCGCAGTTATTTTTGTTTCAAATAAATACATTTCATATTTTTGTGCTGTAATGTCAATTATGTCTTAGCGGTCTGGTGCGTTTGGAGTCAAAGCCATTTTTAAAGCAAAAAATATATGAATATATCTACGAAATGCACTGAAATTTACAAGCAAAATCGATAAATGTTCAAGGACTGATTCACCAACGCTGCCCCCGAGACCAATAGACTGTAAAACACATGGACGTAGTGTCAGTGACGTCACCCGTAGGTTTCTGAAGAGCGTTTTTGAAGCAAAAGTTGGGCGGGGCCTGTCGTCTCCGTTTTGGAAGCACGTCACTCCAGGAAAATCGAAAATGGACAAAGAGTCGGGATGTGGGTGGAGCTAAGATGTCTGGTTTTTAAATGTATTAAAATAGTCCTGATAAAGTAACACCCTAAGAAAAAACAAACGCAGTAACACAGCTGAGATGCCAAGTTCAACTGCTGGAATAAGCTGAGGTAATGTGACGGCTGCCTGACACCTGTCACTCAAGTGACCACGCCCTTAATTATGCAGAATTTTAATGCTTAATATAATTTAAACGGGTGAGTTAAGAATATTCACCCCCCTCACAGTTGTCATGAAGGGCAAAACTAGCTGTACAAACCAAAACCACTTTTTGCACCAGGCTGTAAACATGTTTTTATCTGTTATAAAGTTGAGCATTTTAACACCAGAGTCTATAGGGATTTGCTCCCTTTTGCAGCCAGCCGATGAACTGCAACTTCAGTCACTGGATTATTGTTTCAAGAGCGAGAGCGGGAGGTTGCCGCTTAGTTGAGATGAAACAAGAGTGTCAGGAAGTGAAGCTTGAGCAGAGGATGCAGGCATTAGGAAAAGCTAATTTTTTTAAACAGAGATGAACAGTTCAAGGCCAAGATACCCCTGCAAACATGTCCTTGCGGGGCCCATGCTGGCTTTTTGCGGCAGTGGCCACAAGAAAGTGTTTTTTTTTTTTTTTCGCGGAAGAACGCCATCTTGTGACCATCATGCGCTCCTACACACCCATCAGCAAAATGATTACTGACAGTAGGGGTCTGCATTGCCGCGGTTTTCCCGCAGGACCCGCGAGACCCGACTAGATTTCTTGCGACGCGGGAATAAATTTCCAAATAAAACGCGGTAGCGGTCGGTAACTCTGGTGTAATTTGAACGGATTACTATCAGATCTTGTAAAACACTTCAGGACAGGAGGTGGTCTGCACGCATTCCTTAAACAACTGGATAAGTGTAAATATATCTGGTTGTTGAATGTTTTTTTATTTTTGAAGGTATTGCACACAATAGGCTGAAACTTGCCACAAAGCACCGGCAAAAATAAATAACAATGAACTTGTCGGGGGAAATAGTAAGGAGATATTTGAATTATTTAGTGTATTCTGAGTCAGCGTCGCAAAGATCCTGACTGGCAATCTTCTTTTTGGATGCGCCTTTATAGAGAGAAATCTTTACGGATTATTGCAGAATGAAAGAGCTATTGTTTTCGATTTGTTTTATTTCGTTAAGTAACAATTTAAAGCTTTCTAAATATGTATTTATGTTTGTGCATCGTTTGTTTTCTTTATTTTATAAAATACTGTTTGTAACGTTTTGTTGATTTTGCACACAAATAAAAGTAGACCCTTTTCAGTTCCGAATGATATTTTACTCTTATGTTTTTGAGAAAAAATGTCGAATCATTTTAAATTGTTTCCACTGAAAAAAATGCAAGTGATCGCGCTGGCGCCTACTGCAAAGCGGCTTTACCTTTCACTCTCCGCACAAACGATTGTATCTGCGCCTAATAGCGCACATTTATCTAGGTTTAACGTTTAAATTGTTTTATACTTGAACTGTTCTAGATCTATAGATTTTATTTTAGTCAAGTCGTGATGATTTGAGAAGGCAAATTGACCAAACCAACTATGAACAATCTTCCGCTGACCGCTGTTACTTTAAAAAACAAAAACTTATATTTAACGAACAAAAGATGCTTCAAACTTTTTCTAAATGAACTTTATAAAAAAAAAAAAAAAAAAAAAGAAACAAAATACAATCACTTTGCCATTGCATACAAAACTGAACTATTTTTATAGGGGCTCTAGTTACAAGCCAGCGGTTTTGTTCTTTTGCTTATAATGGAAAATGACAGATGTCATGTTTTTTTTTCTCTCAGAAAAACGTTACATTTTTATTTTGAATAAAAATAACAAATAGGCTAGAATTTTTGTACCTACATTTATTTTCTTCTGCAACACATTTTCCTTAAAGATGTTATAAGCAACTTGACAATAAAAAAAAAAAAAAAAATGTACAGCCTACAATTTTATTTGTTCTCTCTCTTTCGGTAGTATTTAAATGTGAGATTTTAGCGGGAATGGTCTGGTCGGGAAGAAAATTATTTTAAGTGGGCAGCGGGTGAACAAAGAATGAATATATAGCGGGAGCGGTTGGGTGCGGAATAAAACCTCGCGGGAGCGAGCGGGACTAAAAAAACAGTCCCGTGCAGACCTCTAACTGACAGTTAACAATTTTAGTATCATATTGGTTAGTCAGTTATATAATAAAGAAGGAACACTCTTTTCTTATGATGAACTCCTTTCTTATTATAAAATACCAGTTACTGGTATTACTCAGTGAGATTTTGCAATTGTATTTGGTTCAATTCCTTCAGGTACTCATATGCTGTTTAGAGGTATTGATAAAGACCATTCTCCCGATTTTGTGTCTTTTAATGTTACTAAATCTTATGTTGGTAAAAATCAGTTTTTCCTCAAACCTCAAGAATAATAAGAGAAACTGTTACTGTACCTTAGGTTTTGTCTCATTGGGTCTCTTTATTGAATGGGAAATGTATTTGCAGGAGAAGAGTGTGGTTGCTACCACAGAAATATTGTCTTAGAAATAAGATTAAAGAAGTTTCTTACAAGCTCATTCACAGATTTCATCCGGCAAATCATTATTTACAAAAATTAAAAAAAGGAATAAATGGAAATGGCATTTTTTGTAGGGCTGTCAAACGATTAATCGCGATTAATCACATCCAAAATAAAAGTTTATGTTTACATACTATATGTGTGTTTACTCTGTATATTTATTATGTACATATAAATACACACACATACATGTATATATTAAAAAAAAATAATTATATGTATATATATATTTACGCCTGTATACAATTTAGATAAATATAAATATTTTAGATATAAATCTAAAATGTTTTTCCTTAATATATACATGCATGTATGTGTATTTATATATAGCTACATAATAAATATACACAGTGCACAGACATATAGTATGTAAACAAACTTTTATTTTGGATGCGATTAATCGCGATTAATCGTTTGACAGCACTAATTTTTTGTAATGAATACGAAACTGCCTTGCACTTGTTTTGGCATTGTATACTCAGTTGCACTATGGTGTAAGGTCCAAAAATGTATTAATGAAAATTTTATTTTTAATTAATTGAATTAATATTTAATTAATTTACTTATTATATTGAGCAAATTTCACATTCATAAGTGCAAATTTACTAATAAAAAAACTAATTTTGATTTTGTCGACTGAAATATGTATTTATTTTGACAGTATCAAGACTCAGTATAAGAAAGCTTTAAAAAGTTTTTGAATTTTACAATACATTTATTTGATTTGATATATGCATACATGTGTATATATGAATATCTTGTTTTTCTGTTTTGAAGTCATACATTCTCCTCCCCCTGGCAAATATTTTTTTTTCTCTCTATTTCTACCTTTTTTCTTTTCTTTTTCTTTGTACAATGTTGTTTCTTGATAACATTATTGTTCTTTGAATAAAAAAAGTTAACAATTTTAGTACCGATCGATCATCATCGTAGTGATTAAAATAATGTTAGAATAAAATAAAATTGACATCAACGAAAAACCATAAGATTGCTCCTGGCTTGCCCAGGAGAGGCCCACAGATCAAAAAAAAAAAAAAAAACATTGGTGTATAACGTCAAATCTTATTGGTGTAGACTACTATGGTGTATAACTATCAAGCTGTAAATCTGCGCAATAGGTACGTGAGCACATTTATTAAGTAAAAGAGACCTTCACTGTGATTCATATTTTTTTATTTATTAAAGACTACTAAATATCTAAAATGGTACTCCTATTCAGTAAAGCCTATATAGCTCTATTTTACAGTGATTCCTGGTTCTTTTTAAAGAATTGAGAGACCAAAACCAGTCATTTAACTGCCTATATATAAGTCTAAATAAAAATGTAGCAGAGAAAAGATATGAACATTTATTGCTTAAATTTACGCACATTCATAATAATATTTGCTAGGTCAGTAAACAAAAACACTTAAAATATATGCAAAAAAAAAAAAAAGTTTATTCCCATTTTCCACACATAAAACCCCACTTTATGCTGATGGTTAGGGCTATTTGGTATTAATGTCTTATTTGTCACCGCGGTAGTTCTTTAAAATAAAACCAGACTCGTGATTTGTCCCATCTAAACTACTGTGAATTATCATCATATCCTAATTTTGTGCTTATCCACCGATTCTACTGCAAATATAAAGAACATACAAATAAATATGTGACCCTGGACCACGAAACCAGTCTTAAGTGTCAGTTTTTCAAAACTGAGATTGATACATCTTCTGAAAGTTGAACAAATAAGCTTTCCATTAATGTATGGTTTGTTATGATGGGACAATATTTGACTGAGATACAACTATTTGAAAATCTGCAATCTGAGGGTGCAAAAAAATACAAATATTGAGAAAATCACATTTAAAGTTGTCCAAATTAAGTTCTTAGCAATGCATATTACTTATAAAAAATTAAGTTTTGATACATTACACTGCAAAAAATGCTTTTCTAGCTTAGATTTTTTGTCTTGTTTCCATCCGAAATATCTAAAAATTCTTAAATCAAGAATTATTTTCTAGACAAGTACCCGTTGATGTCTTGTTTTCAGAAAAAAGAAGTGAGTTTTTGCTTGAAACAAGCAAAATAATCTGCCAATGGGGTAAGCAAAATTATCTAGTCTTCTGCTTGAAATAAGATTATTTTGCTTACCTCATTGGCAGATTATTTTGCTTGTTTCAAGCAAAACCTCACTTAATTTTGACTTCTTTTTTCTGAAAACAAGACAATAATTTTTACTTGTCTAGAAAATCCTTCTTGATTTAAGAATTTTTAGATATGTTGTCTAGAAACAAGACAAAAAATCTTAGCTAGAAAAGCAGTGTAACGGTACAAAATTTACAAAATATCTTAATGCAACATGATCTTTACTTAATATCCTAATGATTTTTGGCATAAAATTTTTTTTGATAATTTTGACCCATAAAAGGTATTTTTGGCTATTGCTACACATATACCCCAGCGACTTAAGACTGGTTTTGTGCTCCAGGGTCACATATATATTATAAAAAACAGCTAAATCTCAAACAGTGAATCACTTTTATCAACATTGCCCAGCTCTAAAACTGCTCAGTGTTAAAGCATATGTCTGCTTCGTGTACTACTGTGAAAAATGCAATAAAATCTGAGTTTAACATGCTATAGCATAGGTATAGGACTATATCGTGACCATGAATGAAAATTAATTCCCCAGAATTCGTGAACCGCACATATTACAGTGTTGTTCTGCCTGAAGTACTCAGAGATGCTATCACCAAGTGTTTGATTAACTTAATCGAAATAAATATTCTTAATTAAACATGTAACCTCAGCCTCATTCACTGATAGTGGCCCTTGATTGTAATGCCCCTATCAAAATTTAGTTTTCAAAATTTAACATTCAAGATGGAAAAGAGCCGATAGTATACCTAGAGAACGCTTCCATCTGACTGGTGATTAGTGGATTGCATAGAAAGTACAAACCTGAGCTCAATTTAAGACCATTTTCTTACCTGTTGACCACAGAGTAATGAAATGAAAACAAAAAAATTGAGATACCAGAAACACTTCATTGTGCCTAAGACTGAAACCATCTATGATGAAAAGAAAGTCAACAAGGCACTCTTAGAAACTGCAAACCTTGTATTGCTAGTGTACTGAAAGTCCTATAACTCCTCTGACTTTACCCTTAGTTATTTGTGGCCTTTCCTTTGAAGCTTTAATAGATACAGGCAGCACTTACTCTTTAATGCAAGAATCCCTTTGGCACAACGTCAAGGAAAGACAGGAACATTGGCAATTTCCTAGAGGACACTAGAGGACCTTGCCTTTTCTAGACAGCTCAGGTGCCTCAGTTTTCATCACTTTAGATCTGAAAAGCAATTATCACCAGGTTTGTATGGAGGAAAATAGCTTCTCCAAAAAATGCTTTTGTTACCAAGTAACAACATGACGTCATGCATGTACCTTTCGGATTGACAAAAGCTGCTGTGACCTTCCAGTGATTAATGAAAAATGTACTCACCCAATGTTCAGGATCACTTTGGCCGTTTAGGGCAGCTGTTCACAAAGCTAGAAACTTCTGGTCTGACTTTGAACTTCTGTTGTCTCAGAAAAAAAGAATAAAGACTGAAACCTCTAAGATCAAAGCTGTCTTGAATGGAATGTGAAGGAAGATTTCAGTCAGCCCTTCAGAGTGCAAACAGATGGCAGTCGGCTTAGGAGCCTTATTAACGCAGGAAATGGAACAAGATGAAAATGTTGTAGTATATGCAGAGAACGAGAGACTCTCTGTGGTATGGTCTCTGGAAAAGTGGGAGGACTACCTCAAAGTATGACATTTTGATGTGCTTACAGACGGTGTTAATTTCGTTGACGAATAATTTTCGCCAAACATTTTTTTCACAGATGAAAACGAAATGATAACGAACTAAAATTCTTCTTGAATGACAAAAACTGACAAAAATATACTAGCATTTTCGTCAACGAATAAAAACGAGACAAAAATGTTAGGGAGGGACAATTTGGAAATACTCATTCAGAAAAATCTGTTGCGTAGTAAGAGTTTAGATGCGTACAAACCGGCGGGACACAAGCTAAAATACACTTGCTGCATGTCTAATAAAACAAAAAAAGTCATTATGTGGGAGAAGTGCAGACATATGGATAAATTTGACGACGCAAGAGAGAACTCAATTGGGTCTTGTTTTCTGAGCGCAGACACTGAAGCAAACACACAGAAAACACACCTCACACTCTTTCGCGTTCATGAACTGAGAAATACACACAAAATGATCTGGAATTGTCTGTTTTGATGAGTATTCATGTAAACACAGATGATTATGTCTTAAATGAACATAAACAGTTGAGAGAAAAGTGTATCAGTGCATTGCATTGGGTTTTAAAGGGACAGCAGCCACATTTAGTGTCTATTGTCCGAGTCACTGATGTTCATCAAACAACAAAAGAAAGACAGAAAACCACTCACTGCTCTTGACTGAATCACTTACACAGCCCTAAAGATGAATCTAAACTCATTTATAGAAATAAACATGTCTGTCTGAAAGAATGAAGAATATGGTAAACAAGTGACTATAAAGAATGCATCATTAGCCGATATAACCATTGAGATTACATTCAGAAGAAGACCATGTTCTTCATGAGAAGTGGTTTTACTTCATTTTAATATTTAGGCATGTTGTGTATCACTGCAGTTAAATTGTGTGTTTATCATGATTAAACCTTAATATCAAACCTATATGAGTTTGGACATTTTAGAGAAATGCTTAATAAATGCATTGCACTGTAATTAAACCCACTGAGTTTTAGCCGACTACATTTACTGTAGATTCAGTCGACTAAAATTGTATGATATTTTGTCAACTAAAACTAGACTAAAATTAAAAACAATTCAGATGACTAAAATATGACTAAATGGCACTTTTAATCATCCAAGATCATTCCAGTTAACGAGATGGGTTGTTAGGCTCCAGAGTTTTGACTTTATCCCAAAGAAATTAAGAGGACAGCACATTGTGGTTCCTGATACAGTCTTAAAATATGGAGGAGGAAGAGGACAAGTATTTCAAATTATTCCTACACAATATCAGATGCAGTTGGGGGTTCAGTATTAAGAAGATAACAGTATCGCCACCTGCTCTAAGAACTATAGAGCATCTCATCCTCATGGACACACCTGGTAAACTCCTTTCTTTTGTCCTACATGAATATTATATTATATAATATGTAATTTCCCCCCCACCAGCGTCATTAAATGTGTTTAAAAATAACAATTGTTGAAGGTTTCTAAACTGCAGCAGTGGGCTGCTCAAACAAACAGATGAACAACTTCCATTTAAACCAAATGTGACCCTGGAGCACAAAACCAGTCATAAGTCGCTGGGGTATATTTGTAGCAATAGCCAAAAATACATTGTATGGGTCAAAATTATAGATTTTTCTTTTATGCCAAAAATCATTAGGATATTAAGTAAAGATCATGTTCCATAAAGATATTTAGTAAATTGCTACCGTAAATATATCAAAACATAATTTTTGATTAGTAATATGCATTGCTAAGAACTTCATTTGGCCAACTTTAAAGGCGATTTTCTCGATATTTAGATTTTTTTGCACCCTCAGATTTTCAAATAGTTTTATTTCAGACAAATGTGACCCTGGTCCACAAAACCAGTCTTAAGTGTCAATTTTTCAAAATTGAGATTTATACATCATCTGAAAGTTGAATAAATAAACTTTCCATTGATGTATGGTTTGTTAGGATAGGACAATATTTGGATACAACTATTTGAAAATCTGTAATCTGAGGATGCAAAAACATCTAAATACTGAGAAAAAGTTCTTAGCAATGCATATTACTCATCAAAAATTACGTTTTGATATATTTACAGTAGGAAATTTACTAAATATCTTCATGGAACATGACCTTTACTTAATATCCTAATGATTTTTGGCATAAAAGTAAAATTGATAATTTTGACCCACACAATGTATTTTTGGCTATTGCCGCAAATATACCTGTGCAACTTAAGACTGGTTTTGTCGTCCAGGTGGACAAATATTGTCCTACCCTAACAAACCATACATCAATTAAAGGCTTATTTATTCAGCTTTCATGTGATGTATACATCTAAATTTAGAAAAAGTGACACTTACGACTGGCTTTGTGGTCCAGCGTCACAAATCTACATCAAAAACACGACAGAAAAACATGATGCTTTACAAAAACATTTTACTCGTTTGCTGGTCAAAGGCACATTTGTAAAATGCTATGGCATTAAATCACCCACAGTTGTTCTGGAGAAATATTACAAACATATACACTTTTAAAGGCAGTTCTAGATTTCTTACGGACCGCATGTTTTTTAATGTGCTACACGTCACTCAGAGGTCATGCTCAGGCGGCCGTGTCCCGTGTCGCTCTGAGCCCATCTGCAGTATTTGAGACTATTTAGACGTAAGACTGCATTATGTAACAACATCTACAGTAACTGCTTTGTTTATATATGCAGCAGAGCTGGTGATCCGATTTCATCCGACCGCAGTAAACGCTGACTAACACACACTGAGCTGAGAAAGAAACAAACGTGCAGACAAAAAACAAAGACGGATCGACGATTAGCCGGAAAAGGCTATAAAATGAAATCCAAAACCGTAACATCAAAATCATATATTCACAATATCGATTTCAACAATTCAATTTAAAAATCTGCAAGTTCAAAGCATCTGATTGTAAAGGTAAACACAGGCGTTATAAATCTGTGAGATCTGATCATTTGTGTTCGTGCTTTCGTTCCTGGGACGTTGTCAATTATTATCAAACTCAAATATAACATCAATCAATAATTTAAAAGTTAGATATTTGTTATTCTGCCCTGTAACTGGTTTACTTCAGACCTGACGCACAAACTTTTGGCATTTCGGCTCAGTCTTGACCAGAAAAAGACACAGGACGTCGGACTGGAATGAGGATTCCTGTGTGATTCTGGGGAGCCGTGTGTCCGTATATCGTGATGCTCACAGTGTCCTGGAGGGCAAACGCAGTTTATACATGCCAGCCAGAGCCTTGGCAGCAGAGTAGATCATCTGTCGGCGGGACATGCCGGTGAAGGCCTGATGCCAGTCTGTGCGGCTGACGTTGGGCCCGTTTCTCTCCAGAATCTCCCCGACTGTCACCAGCAGACCGGACCAGCGCAGGTTATAGTCTGGAGGAGTCTGCGCCTGCGCCTGCAGCAGAACAGCGCAGACATGACCAACCAGCGCTAAATAACGCCAGTTACTTTTTGTTTCCTTTATGTATTTAATCCCATTTTATTAACCAAAGACTTTGCTGCTGACCTTTGATCCAATTCAACCGTACACTGCAAAAATACTTCTCTGACTTACATTTCTGTCTTGTTTCCAGCCAAAAAAATCAAAAAAGTTCTTAAATCAAGAAGGATTTTCTAGACAAGTAAATTTTCAGAAAAACAAGTCAAAATTAAGTGAGTTTTTGCTTAGAACAAGCAAAATAATCTGCCAACTGGGTAAGCAAAAAATCTTATTTCAAACAGAAAACGAAATATTTTGTTTACACCATTGGGAGATTTTGTTGCTTGTTTCAAGCAAAAACACACTTAATTTTGACTTGTTTTCAGAAAAAAACAAGACAATAATTTTTACTTGTCTAGAAAATCCTTACTAATTTAAGAATTTTTAGATATTTTGGCTAGAAACAAGACACAATCTCTAAGAAAAGCATTTTTCACAGTGTACTAATAAGCAAAACTTACTTTATATTAACTAACATTTGTGTTTTTTTCTCATTGCTGAAGAGTATTTCTTTCTTTTCCTACAGTTCTACTGTACAGACCTCAATTTAATTTTCCTTCAGCCTTAGGTTTATTCATTTCATTTTGGTGTGAAAGGGCTTTTACATTTGCTAAGAATCAAACTTTTTAATATTAAAAACAAACAAGCCCTGCCCAGATTTAAAAAGTAACGCAAAAGTATTGTAACGCATTACTTTCAATAAAAAGTAACTAAGTAACATAATTAGTGACTTTTTTAGGAAGTAACGCAATATTGTAACGCATTATTTTTAAAAGTAACTTTCCCCAACACTGGAGTTGACTGCTATTTGTCGCATTTGCCCTTTTTCAGACCTGCAGATCATTTGCTCTTTTGCGTTTGCAGATCGTTTGTGTTTACTATCTTGCCAAAATGAGTCTTTACAAGTCACACATGATTAAATCTGTCCTTGCATTGGTCATTTATTCAACAGGTTGTGCCAGAGTTAGCTATAGAGCATCTGCAGTCCATGCATTCCCTGTTTAATGGCGTCATCTACGAAGATTTATTTACTTAAATGCACTGCCACTCAAAAGTTTGGGATCAGTAAAATTTTTTTTTTTTTTAAGAAAGTCTCTTATGCTCTAAGTTCCTTTTATTTGATCAAAAATGCAGAAAAAAGTAATATTATTGCAATTTTTAATTTTAATATACTTTAAAATATAATTTATTCCTGTGATGCAAAGCTGAATTTTCATCAGCTGTTACTCCAGTCTTAAGTGTCACATGATCCTTCAGAAATCATTCTAATATACTGACTTTATTACTTTTATTATCAATGTTGAAAACAGTTGTGCTGACAAATATTTTTTTTTTGAATGATATACTCTTTTAAGGATTCTTTGATGAATAAAAAGTTAAAAAGAACAGAACTGATTCAAAATATAAATATTTTCTAACAATATAATCTTTACTATCACCTTTTATCAATTTAACACATCCTTGATGAATACAAGTATTAATTTATTTCAAAGAGAGAAAGAAAGAAAATGTACTGACCCCAAACTTTGAACGAGGTGTTTATTGTTACAAAACTTTTCTATTTGAAATAAACGCTGTTCTTTTTAACATTCTATTTATCAAAGAATCCTGAAAAAAGCATCACAGGTTCCAAAAAAAGTGTTTCCAGCTCTGATAATAAATCAGTATATTTCTGAAGCACCATGTGACACTGAAGACTGAAATAATGGCTGATGAAAATTCAGCTTTGCATCACAGGATTAAATTATATTTTAAAGTATATTAATATAGAAAACCACTATTTTAAATTGCATTAACATTTCACAATATTACAGTTATATTTTGTATTTTTAATCAAATAAACAGCCTTGATGAGCCTCCTTTAAAAAGCATTAAAAATCGTACTGATCGCAAATGTTTGAGCAGCAGTGTATAAATACACATATGATGTTGTTTTACCTGCTGTACATGCTCCAGTGACACAGGTGTGGCCTGAGTGAACGTCTCGATGTGAATCCCGTTTCCTGGATCATCCAAGATCAGACAGCCGATGTCAAACCACCTGATGGACAGAGCAAGAACACAGACGCTCAGCTTCTCCTATTATGACGTGATACACAGGACAGATTTCTCAGAAATCTCTCAAGTCTTCAGAGCTCAACGTGAACATTTTTCAGGAACATTTGCTTTATTAGAATCACAACATGAGACACTCATTGACTGAATCCCACACTTTCTCAAATTTTTCTCTCATCATAAACATGATGTGATATTTCAGTTGGAATTTTGTGACTGAAGTCACAGACAGCTTCAATGATGGAGAACTTTCTTTGCTCGCTTCCTGCAAGTTATTCCCAGTTTGAATACCTATAATGATTTTTTAAGGTACTTACTAATTTCCCCATATGTTCTATTAATCAAAGTTAATCACTGTTATTACAATATAAAGAGCAATAATAGACAATGCAGTCCTACCCTCTAATGAGTTCTTGTTTTTTTTTTTTACAATTTATATACTTTTTTATTATTAATAACTTTTTAAATTTATTATTATTTAATAAATTATTATTTATTATTTAATTTTGCATTACACAGACATAAAAACGTGAGGTCATATGCTTAGTTAGTTTTAAGTTGATAAGTTATTTTTAGTAGTTAGTTTAAGACATCAAGATGTTGATAATATTTTTTTTTGTTAACAGTATATGTGACCCTAGACATTATACATCATCTGAAATAAATAAGCTTTCCCTTGATGTATGGTGTGTCATAATAGGACAATATCCAGCCAAGATAAACTATTTAAAAAATCTTGAATCCAAGGGTGCAAAAAATAAATAAATAAATCAAAATATTGAGAAAATCACCTTTAAAGTTGTCCAAATTAAGTTCTTAGCAATGTATATTTCCAAGTTTTGATACATTTACGGTAGGAAATTTACTAAATATCTTCATGGAACATGATTTTTACTTAATATCCTAATGATTTTTGGCATAAAAGAAAAATTAATAATTTTGACCCATACAAAGTATTGTTGGCTACCTGTGCTACACTGGTTTTGTGCTCCAGGGTCACATTTAGTAATTGATCAATAACCAACATTTGTCAAGAGTGAAGAATTGTATAACTGCTAATTATAAAACTCGCCCTTACAAAGGTAAAAACTCAATTGCAAGTGGCCAATATTGTCATTTATGGAAAATTTCAGATCCAGTCTGATGGATGGAGCTCATCCACATTTGTGTCCCTGGACCACAAAACCAGTCATAAGTGTCAATTTTCTGAAACTGAGATTTATGCATCATCTGAAAGTTTAATAAATAATCTTTCCATTGATTAACGGTTTGATAGGATAGGACAATATTTGTTTGAGATACAACTATTTGAAAATCTGCAATCTAAGGGTGCAAAAAAATCTAAATAATGAGAAAATCACCTTTAAAGCCATGCATATTAAGTTCTAAGCAATGCATATTACTAATCAGAAATTAACTTTTGATATATTTACAGTAGGAAATTTACAAAATATCTTCATGGAACATAATCTTTACTTACCTAATGATTTTTGGCATTAAAAAATCACTAATTTTGACCCATACAATGTATTTTTGGCTATTGCTACAAATATACCCCAGCAACTTATGATTGGTTTTGTGCTCCAGGGTCACATTTAGAGATGATTTAGAGCTGTGGATGATCTGTTCTTACTTGTCTGGAAAGAGTTCTGCGATGAAGTTTTCCACTGAGACCACGGGCTGTTTCTCATGAATGACAGCGGCACGACGCAGACTGTCAATGCGCTCCTGAGCACCCTACACAAACATATGGTTTTAAGTCACAAGATTCAGTGTTTCCTGTCATTTGGCATGGTCTCTGCGCATATACAGCAGAGGTGTGCTCACCTTGACCCCTGCGGCGTATCCCACCGGCTGCGGGGCGATGTTGGACTGACCGGCCTCTCCTGTCACCATGGCCAAACCAAACACCTCCTGAAACGCGTCCCGCACCGCTCCCACCTTCACCTCCTTATCTGACGTCACAACGATGTCCACATCTCCTCCAGACTCTGACAAACACACAATGCAGGGCTTGACATTCAGCTTTGACATGTGCTTGTAGTAAATTATTCATTCACTTGTCCAAGTAAAAAATGTACTTGTCCAGGGCAAAAAATGGCTTTTTTTTCTTTGGCTTAAATGTAAACCATTTTGAAGCATTTTCATTCATTCATTTATTATTTATTGCCATATCAGCTGCAATGGCTATCTCATGGCAAAACAGATAACAATTTTTAAAAAAATGAATAAATAACATTTATATAAAACACTAACATAAATAAAAACATCAATAACAACAAAAATATAGAATATAAAATGCAAAATTACATCAAAGAAGGAAAACTCTAATATTTTTAAAGGGTTCACATTTAAAAACAAATCCTTCAAGGTTTTTTAAAAAACATTAAAAATCGGACATATCAAAAGTATGTGTTTCCATTTTGAAGCAATAGTCTCATCACTACTCTATGAGGTTTTACTTTAATCAGCATGTTTGTGATATTTGCCTTAAACAGATTTCTAGGACACTTTTTCACTTTATGAAGGGCAATATTTTCCTAACCTTACTAAATGTACATGTCCATCATTTACGTCAAATGCTTACATTTTATCAATACATTCAGTTAGAATAATTCGACTCTGTATAGTTGTTACCATTCAAATTACATCAGTTTCAACAAACTCCGTCTTTCCACTACAGAGGAAAAACCAAACCTGCATCGAAAGTGCCATTTAAATGTATTTACTCTGACTGTTTAATGAACATAAAAGGTCCGAAAAATGCATTTGGACAGTAAAATTGCAAATGCATAAATGTTAGAAGATTAACGTTTTTACTTTTTTAACATATAAATCTAAATGTTGGAAAAACGCAATAATTTTTCAAATATGAAATCGAACCACCAGAAGTTTGTTCAAACGGCTGTCTTTATGAATGGCTCACTGAATCATTCGGTACTGAAACACCGCTGTGTTGCTCGGAGAACAGTCACGAGAACTGTTCTGCTGTGGTTTTGCTTAGGACTATTTTCATTAGCAAAATGGCCAATGATGCATCTAAAATGTAAGTCAGTTAATATTAACTACTAGTTTATTGAACTGCTGTTGTATAAAATGTCACATTTGCAGTCGTAATAGTGCTTGTTTGTGTGATGTTTCTTACCTATATCATATGTTATATACAATATTTTTTTTTTTTCTACCGCAGTATGTTTGTTCATGTTTGTTTCTTTGTGCTGTTGCACCTATTAGTTTAGATTTTCTATCACAAAACCAGTCATAAGTGTCAATTTTTCGAAATTGAGATTTATACATCATCTGAAAGTTAAATAAATAAGATTTCTATTAATGTGTGGTTTGTTAGGATCGGACACTATTTGGCAGAGATACAACTATTTGAAAATCTGCAATCTGAGGGTGCAAAAAAATCGAAATATTAAGAAAATCGCTTTTAACGTTGACCAAATTAAGCAATGCATATTACTAATCAAAAATTAAGTTTTGATATATTTACGGTAGGAAATTTACAAAATATCTTTCTGGAACATGATTTTTACTTAATATCCTAATGATTTTTGGCATAAAAGAAAAATCAATAATTTTGACCCATACAATGTATTTTTGGCTATTGCTACAAATACACCCCAGCCACTTAAGACTGGCTTTGTGGTCCAGGGTCACATATGAGGTCATGTGACACGGCGTTGGGCAGGTTTGTGGGTAAAGTAAATAGGGCTGAAACGATTAGTCAACATTAAAATATTATCGACAAATATTTTTGTTGTGGAGTAATCATTCGATCTCATTTCAAACGATCTCTTTTTGCATTGACACATTACCTTCCTATTTGATGCTGTAAAGTTGCTTTGACACAATCTGTATTGTAAAAAGCACTATATAAATAAAGGTTTGACCAGTGTGGCACTATAGCGCAAGACTGTAATTCAGTCCTCCTGGATGCAATTCAAGAGAAAAAGACAACGCTTCAGAGCAAATGCAGCAAAATCTGAGCAGCGTTTGGATGAATATGTAAATGTATATATAGCGCTTTCCTCTTAGTAACAAAATAAACAACAAAAACTGGCAGCAGTGTGAAAGCAGCAGTTAAAAATGCATCTGATTACAACGATGTGGATGTTTGTGGAGCTAGCTAATGAGAAAATATATTGATTAAGGGAAAAAAAAATTCATTAAAGTGACAGTTTGGTTTATAGATATCAAAACTTGATCTAGCTCAGGACTTTTTGGTTATCATAACCCTAAAAGGTATTTTAAGACATTATGCTGTGAATAAAATAGTTTATCTAAAAAAATAGAGCAGTTACCTTTATTTAGTTTCTTATCCGTATAACTCCAAGCCAAATGTCAAATTCCCTGAATTTTCCCTGACTATCACTGATTAAAAAGCTGAATTTATAATGAACGGATCCATCCATTTGCAAGCTTTATTTACAGATGTTTTTAGTACAAAACACACATACATTACTTCTTTTTTTTTGCTTTTACCTGTTAAATGCACTTTGATATTTTTCTGTACTTCCACAGAAATTAATTTACGTCTTTTATGTTTTCAGAACCACAACCTAACTACAACAATAGGTAAAACGCAATGAAACAATGCAATAAAACAGAATGTGTATAGAAAAATTACATTTTGATTAACTGAAACAAAAAACTTAAAGCAACAAGCAAAAATCCCTGATATTTCATGACTTGGAAAAAATAAATATAAAATCCCTGACTTTTAATGTCTGGAATAGACCTTTTAAAATTCCATGATATTCCAGAAATTCCATGACTCGTGGGAACCATGTTTATTACATTAATGTATTACTCTTTGTTAATGTTGAAAGCACAACTTGTGATTTTTATAAATGCATCAGTAAATGTTGAAATTAACATTAACTAAGATTAATAAATGTTCTGTTCATTCTTAGTTCCTATGAACTAAGGTTAAGTAATGAACCTTATTGTAAAGTATTACCAATTAATTGTATAATAATTGTATTTACACACACTGCAAAAAATGCTTTTCTAGCTTAGATTTTTTGTCTTGTTTCCATCCAAAATATCTAAAAATTCTTAAATCAAGAATTATTTTCTAGACAAGTACACAATAATGTCTTGTTTTCAGAAAAAAGAAGTTCAAATTAAGTGAGTTTTTGCTTGAAACAATCAAAATAATCTGCCAATGGGGTAAGCAAAATAATCTAGTCTTATGCTTGAAATAAGATTATTTTGCTTACCCCATTGGCAGATTATTTTGCTTGTTTCAAGCAAAACCTCACTAAATTTTGACTTCTTTTTTCTGAAAACAAGACATCAACGGGTACTTGTCTAGAAAATCCTTCTTGATTTAAGAATTTTTAGATATTTTGTCTAGAAACAAGGCAAAAAATCTTAGCTAGAATGGCATTTTTTGCAGTGCATTTATTTTTTCTAAAGCTGAAGTGACCTTTATTTATGTTAGAATATGCATAACATAATATTTTTAATAATTGAAAAAGCAGAATAATCAATAAATAATTGATGATTAGTCGTTTAATCGTTCTAATAATCACTAGATTAATCGATTATCAAAATGAATCGTATGTTAAGCCCTAAAAGTGGGTAAAATAAAAAAAAAATTAAATCAAATTTAAAGCCAAACAAAACAAAATAAAAAGTACTTGTGCAGCAAACAAACTAAACCCAAACAAATAAATTAATAATAATAATTAAAAAAAATAATTAATTAATTAAATTTAAATAAATTATTATTATTATTATTATTATTATTATTAATTTTCACCAAAGCAGTGAAATGTCCCATACTCACTGATGTAGGGCGCCATCCCAGGGTCCAGTGTGGTGATCATGGACTCCACAGAGTGTTTCGTTTTATCCAGGACGGTCTTGACCATGGGGTTCCCAGCCACACCCTGAAATCATAACACAAGTGCATTAGGATCTACACAAGAACAAGAACACTCTTACGCTGTAGACATGTGTCCAGTACCTTAATGAAGCCCCATAATCCACCAGGTGAGCTGGCGTCCGGAGTCACTCTGGGGTCTTCGGTGTCCTCGGGAAACGTGATGGGCGAGCTGACGTCTATCCCTCCGGACACCGGCTGCTGCATCATGGGATTGGTGACAATCCCTAAAGAAACACAATCACATCTGAACTACAGGACACCGCTGACAGCATGAAACGGTCCATCATCCCCCTTATTCTTTTTGCACAAACCATCTCCAATTAAGTGAGTTTTCGCTTAGAACAAGCAAAATAATAATTCAAACAGAAAGCAAGATTATTTTGCTTACTCCATTGGGAGATTATTTTGCTTATTTTGCTTCAAGCAAAAACACACTTAATTTTGACTTGTTTTCGGAAAAAACAAGACTAATTTTTACTTGTCTAGAAAATCCTTCTTGATTTAAGAATTGTTAGATATTTTGGCTGGAAACAAAACAAAAAAAATTTAATATTTTTTGCAGTGTACTAATAAGCAAAAGTTACTTTATATGAACTAACATTTGTGTTTTTTTCTCATTGCTGAAGAGTGTTTCTTTCTTTTCCTGCAGTTCTACTGTACAGACCTCAATTTAATTTTCCTTTAGCCTTAGCCTTATTCACTTCATTTCATTTTGGTGTGAAAGGGCTTTTACATTTGCTAAGAATCAAACTTTTTATATTAAAAACAAACAAACCCTGCCCAGATTTAAAAAGCAACGCAAAAGTAATGTAATGCATTAATTTCTATAAAAAGTAACTAAGTAACGTAATTAGTTATTTTTTTAGGGAGTAACGCGATATTGTAATGCATTACTTTAGATTTCAACATTATGCGTGCACTCTGTAGGTGTGTTTTGTCAAATTGCATATTGATTAAACAACAATTATGATATTATCGTAGACAATATATATTGCACACCCCTATATGAACATATATCCCCACGCCTATCTGTTTTTGTGGTTTAGTGAGAACGCTAAAGATAACGCTCATGTCCAGACCTGGCATGGGTGAGGCGCTGGAGAAACTGGGCATGAGCGGCGTCTGAGGGGTGCGCCCCGCGTGGCCACGGGTGATGTCATATCCTGCGCTCACAGAGAAGCCGGTGGTGGGCGGGCCCATGGGAGGGGCCGAGAGGACGGGGCCCAGAGGGGAAGCGGCGGCCAGCGGGGGGCCGGCGGGTGGAGAGGCGAACCGAGCGCCGGGGCTCCCGTACGGGCCGCTTAGACTCATCGAGCTGAGAGAGAGAGGAGGAGTGGGCGACTGGATGAGCGGCACTGTGGAGGTCAGAGCCACTGGAGGAACTGGACTGGAAAAACCTCCGGGGGAAAAGGCAGAGACGCCGGGGGGGCTGGAGAGACTCTGAGGACCCGAGACACCTGAACACAAGAAAAGCACACATCAACCACTGATACAGGACCAGCAGTGTCTGTGTGTGTGTGTGTGTGTGTGTGTGTGTGTGTGTGTGTGTGTTATACCACTGGCGGCTGCGGTGGCGGGTGGAGGGGGTGGAGGGGTGGCTGGCGGGGTGCTCTCTATGCCGCTCTCTTCCATCATCTTCACTCTGTCCTGCTGAAGATGAAGAACATCAACAAACTGGACGGATCTAAACCAGTGGCACGTGAAGGAATCACTACATTAAATATAACTTAATGTTAAAACACAATACGTTTTAATTTAAAGTTTTGTTCTTACATTTAAATACGGTACAGTTTTTATTTACCTTTTAGGTAGGGCTGTGCCGAGCAGTGTTGGGAAAGTTACTTTTAAAAGTGATGCGTTACAATATTGCGTTACTCCCTAAAAAAGTATCTAATTGCATTACTTAGTTACTTTTT
Organism: Cirrhinus molitorella; assembly: GCA_033026305.1. Classification (NCBI taxonomy): domain Eukaryota; kingdom Metazoa; phylum Chordata; class Actinopteri; order Cypriniformes; family Cyprinidae; genus Cirrhinus; species Cirrhinus molitorella. The sequence continues at coordinate 5,799,745 of CM065139.1, forward strand.
ATGGAAAGTGATGCGTTACAATATTGCGTTACTCCCTAAAAAAGTATCTAATTGCATTACTTAGTTACTTTTTATGTAAAGTAATGTGTTACAATGTTGCGTTACTCCCTAAAATAGTAACCAATTACGTTACTTAGTTACTTTTTATGGAAAGTAATGCGTTACGTTACTTTTTCATTACTATCTATATCTGGGCAGGGCTTGCTTGTTTGTTTTTAATATAAAAAAGTTTGATTCTTAGCAAATTTGATTCAAAGCCCTTTCACACCAATTCAACCGCACACTGCAAACATACTTTTCTTACTCAAATTTTTGTCTTGTTTTCAGCCAAAATATAAAAAAATTCTTAAATCAAGAAGGATTTTTTAGACAAGTAAAAAATATTGTCTTTTTTCTTGAAACAAGTCAAAATTAAGTTTGTTTTTGCTTTATTATATTGCAGATTATTTCGCTTGTTCTAAGCAAAAACTCACGTAATATTGACTTGTTTTTTCCAAAAAAAAAAAAAAAAAAAAAATAATAATTATTTGTCTAAAAATTCCTTCTTGATTTAAGAATTTTTTTTTGATATTTTGGCTGGAAACAAGAAAAAATTGTAAGTAAGAACAGTATTTTTGCAGTGTACGGTTGAATTGGATCAAAGGTCAGCAGCAAAGTCATTGGTTAATAAAATGGGATTAAATACATAAAGGAAACAAAAAGTAACTGGCGTTAGTTTTTTTGAAAAAGTAACTCAGATATTTTCTTGGAAATGAAAAAGTAATGCATTACTGTACTAGTTACTTAAAAAAGTAATATTATTACGTAACTTGCGTTACTTGTAATGCGTTACCCCAACACTGGTGCTGATAAACAATATCATATTGAATCGTGATAAAATATAGCGATATAACATCGATAGCGATGATTTTTACTCAATATGGATTAATATAAGAGCCAACCACACTGCAGAAATATGCTACAACAGCCAATCAGTGTGTAGCTTTTAACGTTCATCTCAAAGAACAAAAAGTCAATTTCCTACGAAAAATTATTGAGATTACATTTTTGCCATATCACATATGCTTTAAATTAACATCATAATTGATACTTCTGACTTACCCCTTTTCTCTAAAAATGGTTTAAATGTTAAAATGTGATGTTTATCATTTTGTAAAAACCTGTATCTAAACTGTAAATCATGTCATTTTACAAGTTAATATACCTTTGACATTTGCCTACCCCACTCATTATTTTTATTTTATTTGTGCAGTTCTTAAAAAAAATGATTTTAAAAAATCCTGCAGCTAGCCTGTGAATATGGAAACAAAGAAAAAATAACAGGTCAACAAAAAGCAAAAAAAAAGGTTTTAAAAAGCACACCATAGTCAACTTAAATATTATAAAATATATTATTTCCCTATGACAAGATTGTGTCCAGTGAAAATGCAGAGTGGATAGTAACTTTGGAAAACCATTAGGCACAGTCTATTGTTTACATTTTGCGCATTTAATCTAGCTCTTAAAGCCAGACTTGTCTTTCTGGAAAAGAAAAAAACTGTAATTGTGTTACTTACAAATTACTTACAAAAGTTTTTAATTAATTTTAGAAAGTTTTGAGAAAGTCTTAATTTAAGGCCAAATGTGTCAACCTATACTTTAAAATGTAATTCATGTAATTTCAAGCATAAAATGATCAGAATTAAAGCACAGATTAAAGAGAATAATTTGAATGGACTGCATTGCAAATAATTATTTTCTTGATTCATATTTTTGTCTTGTTTCCCAAAACAAATATTTAACATTTAGTCCTAAAATAAAGTGGAGTCGTTCACTGCTGGCAAAATGGGGTTTTCATAAAAGTTGGCTGCCTATGCAGCAGGAACACATTTTTTATATTTATATTTACATTATATTTTATACACAACTAGAGAAATGTACAGCTTCATCACCCATAATGCACTGGGCTCACTCATAAGGAAGTATGCAAAAATACAGTACTTACACGACTGGCATTGGATCCAAATGAAGCACATTGACGCATAAAACATTACAAATACATGCCAATGTCAAAGGAAAAACAATATGTTTTTTTGACCCTGTTGGTCGATATTTTTCTTTGTTTTAACCTAAAACTCACAATATTTTGATACATTTTTTCAGAAAAAAGCTTCTCAAGCAAATGTATCTTGACTGTTTAGGTATTTTCACTGAAGAGCAGTGTTTAATGTTCTATGAAATGAACTATGGCAAGCTGTTTTGACTTTTATTCTTTTTATTCTTGATATCAGCAATTCAGTTTTCACTAGTTACAATGCCAATTCTTGATATCAGAAATTGGATTTTACGAGTAACAATGGCAGTTTTTGACATAGGGAATTACATTACCACTAGTAAACAGGTTAATTATTGGTATCAACAATTGAATTTCAACTAGTAAAAACTATAATTGTTGATATCAAGAATTAACCTTTTTACTAGTGGAAATGTAATTCCTGATATCAAAAATTGCCATTGTTACTAGTAAAAATCCAATTTCTGATATCAAGAATTATAATTTTAACTAGTGGAAACTGAATTGTTGATATGAAGAATTCATATCCGGCGAATGAATAAAAGCTAAAACGGCTTGCCATATCTGAACAGTATAATAGCACTTTTGTGATTAGCTCACACTGATCGATCAGTCATATCGATTATTTCAGTCACAACACACACGTCACCTCGCTTTCACTTCGTTTACACTCTTGTCGTCACTGATTTCTCATTCATGATGGAATATCAGAGATCTGATCTAATTTCTCTGAGTTTTGCTGCAGGCTAACAGCATTTTTCCAACAAACCGCGCTGTTTGACTGAGTTTCTGCACAACCTTCACTAAGTATGAATCATAAATAATAACTCAAGTATGATACCACTTACCTGACGCGGTCAAACGGAGTGTAAATGTTAAAAGTATAGCCGACAAAGTGCGAGTACACAGTGGGACGCGGCCGCGCGCTGATGACGTCACGCAGTGCCACGTCTAAAGCTGAGACGTGCGATTCAACAAAACAGTGACGTCACTGTTCATCAAATATAATCTGGATGTTATTCGGAAGTCGTAGGAACACACCAGACAAATAAGAACAAGAAAATCAGCAAAAACGATAAACTCGGAACTCGGTTTAATTGTTCAGTAGTGTTGCGGAAGAGTGACTCGTTTTAGCGAATCGGCTCTTTTGAATCATTCGTTTTAATCAATCATTTCCAACATAAAAAGATGTTGCCTGTTGAAAGTTTGGACACACCCTCTCAGTTAACGTTTAAGTTAAAGTTAAAGTTCTGCTCATCAAGGCTGCATTTATTTGATCAAAAATACAGAAAAAAACTGTAATATTGCTAAATGTTATTGCAATAATGTTTTTTATTTGAATATACTTTACAATACAATTTATTCCTGTGATGCAAAGCTGAATTTTCATCAGCTGTCACTCCAGTCTTAAGTGTCACGTGATCCTTCAGAAATATACTGATTTATTATTAAAATTATCAATGTTGGAAACAGATGTGCTGACAAATATTTTTTTGCTTTTTTTCAGGATTCTTTGATGAATAACAAGTTTAAAAGAACAGCATTTATTCAAAATATAAATCTTTTCTAACAATGTAAATATATGCTATCACTTTTTATTAATTTAACACATCCTTGGTGAATAAAAGTATTAATTTCTTTCAAAAAAAGAAAGAAAAAAATGTACTGACCCCAAACGTTTGAACAGTAGTGTATATTGTTAGAAAACCTTTCTGTTTTAAATAAACGCTGTTCTTTTTTAACCTTTTACTGATCAAAAAATCCTGAAAAAAGTATCACGTTTTAAAAAAAACTGCTTCTAGCACTGATAATAAATCAGACTGATTTTTGAAATATCACGTGACACTGAATTTCAAATTTAATGACAGATATAAATTAAATTTTAATGTATATTAATATAGAAAAACATTGATTTACATTGTAAAAATATTTCACAGTATTACATTTTTTCAGGATTTTTGATCAAGTGAAAACAGCCTTGATGAGCATAAGAAACTTCTTTAAAAAACATTAAATGAGAGCGTGTGTCCAACTGTATATGTGACCACAAAACCAGTCTTAAGTAGCACAGGTATATTTCTGGCAATAGCCAATGATACATTGTACAGGTCAAAAAGAAAAAAAAAAAAAAATTATTTTATACCAAAAATCATTAGGATGTTAAGTAAAGATCTGTGAAGATATTTTGTAAATTTCCTACTGTAAATATATCAAAACCTAATTTTTGATTAGTAACATGCATTGTTAAGAACTTCATTGGGACAATATTTAGTTTTTTTTTGTTTTTTTTTTTGCACCCTCAAATTCCATCATAACAAACCATACATCAGTGGAAAACTTTAATCAGCTTTCAAAGCCTATCATGACTCGAAAGAGCTCACGATGCAAACTGATTCAGTTCGAGGGATGTGTTATAATGATTCAGAATTACTTGACATTACTTGACATCACAACCCAGAAGACAAATTTGTCTTTTTCCTATGTGGCTTTATAACGGGTTTTTTCAGCCTGTGGTAAATGTAGCGATACTTTGACAAAAATAAACATAACTGCTTCAGAATTCCCAGTTTTGGTGTGTGTGCAGTTATGTCAAAGTAGAGTAGGAGGTCTATTTATATTTACATGTGTATTTTATTATTCTCATCTTATTTTTATTGTCTCTGCGTGCTGGAAACTAATGTCACAAAAACAAATTCCTTGTATGCGCAAGCAATCTTTCTAATTCTGATAAATGACACCTTGTGGAATTTATTACACTTTGTGCATTTATTAAAAAAAAATCCAGAGAAAGGCAAAACAAAGGTACAGTTTTAAGATAACATACATCACACACTCATACACACACAGTTGTTTTTGCAATCAGTATTATTAATCATTTCTTTGTGTGGCATATTTAGTACAGTAAACAAAACAAAAAAGGAACACAGTATAGCGAGGTCCAGTCAGCAAAGGACGAGTCTTCACTGCGTGTCCTGCTTTACGCAATATTGGTCAAGTTACAGAGGAATTTAGGAATATGTTACATTTGTAAAGGAAATAAATGCGGTTCAGAAAAGAACCGGTACTATGTACAATTTTATACAGTTAAAGTCCAGGCTCAGAGCTTTAAGACTCATAACACGTCCCAAAGATGAATCATATCAAACTGACTCCATCACGTCTTAAAAGATTTGTCTTTCTTCGCAAAAGTCCAGCTTTAGCTTGCTAAAAACTATAAAGTACTACAAACTAAAGCAGGGGTGCCCAAACTTGCCTGAACACACCTGACTGTTTCTACACTGCAAAAAAATGCTTTCCCCGTCTGTCGTTCACGTTCGACGTTGTGTCGAAGTGACGACTAGGGGTCGCTCTTGAGAGCCCGAATACCTCTGACAGCTTTGAGAAAAGGCCAATGAGAATTGGTATGCAGTATTTGCATAGCCCGCTCCGCCCCGGAGATCCGGGCATAAGAGGGGGGGGCTAGGCAACACTCATTGTTCTGTTTCTTCGGAGCCGAATGCAGCGTCTCTTCATTGAGAAGCAGCGTTACTCACCTCTCTCGTCGTTGGATCTACGGCACGGGCAGCGGTCTCTTCCTTCTCGAACGCAGTAGCAGTGAGAGTCCCCTGGGTGCTTCGACGGCGAATCTTGAAGAGCAGATTTCCTTCTAATAAAATCTAAAGAGCAAATTTCTCTAAAAGAGTGCAGACACGGTGGGTTTGTGTGTTTACTATGCCTTTCCTTCCGTGTCCTTCTGGTTGCGGCTTCTTTCTCTCCCAAAACGATCGGCACGAGCTCTGTCTTCAATGTTTGGGTCGTGACCATGCTGAAGCAGCGTTCGGCGAGGGCGGATGTCCTGCTTGCGAGGACATGCCCCTCAGCACACTTCGTTCGCGAGTCGCGTTCTTTACTAAAAGACCGCGGCTCGCATCAACCGCTACCGCGGCTCGTCCTTCTACTTCCGGGTACGAGGCTGCCGCGGCGCGTGTTGATGAAGAGCGAGAGAGCGCGAGCGTTTCGCCGGGTAATTCCCCGCGTCCCTCGCGCTCTGTGTGTCTGCCGGTCGAGCTTTCGGATGACTTTGAAAACTCGTCTCAGTACGGGTTGGATTGGTTATTCGGGGCTCCTGCGGGGGAGGAAGAAGTGTCTGCAGCATCGGAGAGTGGGCAGCCATCTGAAGCAGACGCGCTATCTGAGGCACCCGCTGCGGGGGCGGGTTCTCAGTCAGTAGCAGACGCGGAAATGGCGGCCATGCTCGAACGGGCGGCCAAAGCAATCGGGATTGAGTGGAAGTCTCCGCCCCATCCTGAGCGCTCACGGCTGGATGATTGGTATCTGGGTAACGACCGTGGTTCTCGGCCACGTTCTACCCCAGTTCCTTTCTTCCCGGAAGTGCATGAGGAACTGACTAAGTCGTGGAAGGCTCCTTTTTCAGCCAGAACGCGTCTTAGCGGTTCTTCCTCTCTCACCACCCTCGATGGAGGTCCAGCGAAGGGGTATACGGAGGTTCCCGCCGTGGAGCGTGCGATCGCGGTGCATCTTTGCCCGCAGACCGCCGCCACCTGGCGGGACCGCCCAAAACTCCCGTCCAGGGCATGTAAGGCTTCTTCCGCTCTCGTGGGGAAGGCTTATGCTGCTTCTGGACAAGCTGCGTCCGCCCTTCACGCTATGGCCGTCCTGCAGGTCTATCAGGCCAAGGTTCTTAGCGAGTTGCACGAGGGTGTTCCCAAACCAGAGCTTTTGCAGGATCTGCGCTCGGCGACTGACTATGCTCTACGAGCTACGAAGGTCACGGCGCAGGCTCTGGGGAGGGCGATGTCCACTATGGTGGTCCAGGAGCGCCACCTTTGGCTGAATCTGGCGGAAATGAAGGACGCTGAGAAGGTTCGCTTTCTTGACGCCCCCATTTCTCAGGCTGGTCTCTTTGGCGACACTGTCGAGGAATTTGCACAGCAGTTCTCCGCAGTGAAGAAACAGACGGAGGCTATCAAACACATCTTGCCTCGTCGGGCGCCGCCCCCCGGGCCCGCACCCCCGAGGCAGCAGCCTCCGCCTGTTTCACGCCGAGGACGACCGCCTTCCAGACCGGCTCAGGGCCCGCCACAGGCTGGTCCTGCACCTAAACCAGCCTTGCGGTCGAGCTCTCGCAAGAAGGTGGCGCCGTTAGCTCAGTCTCAGGCCGCTAAGAACCCTCGTCAGGCTTCGAAGCGTTCCTGAAACGAGCAGCCCGGAGGAGAGAGATCTGCTGACCTGTCTGGATCCACACTCGGCGAGGGGACGAGTGTGGGTTTCGGCTCCACCCCGGCTGTCTGCCTCTCGGCAGACGGCCACCACATGGTCAATAAAAGAGCAATTTTCTTCTCTGGGCGAAAAAATCTATGTGACTGCGTCCCTCCGGGGTACCCAGCCACTAAAACATGTCAAAGCATGCTCAACCGCAGGGCCTGCGCTTCGGCATGCTTTGACGAATCAAGTGCATCCATCAGTCGATCCCCTGAGCTCAGGCGATCTTCTGATGGATCCTTGTCTGTCGGTTCCGATGGTCGATCCTCCCATGGCTGGGTCCCTCCGGGGTACCCAGCCACCAAAACACATCAAAGCATGCTCAACCGCAAAACTTGCGCTTCTGCATACTTTGACAGAGAAACAAGCGCATCCGTCAGTCGATCCCCTGAGCTCAGGCGATCTTCTCACGGATCCTTGTATGTCGGTTATGGCGATCAAAGCACCTTGTGTCCTCCGGGACAGCACGCCCCCGAACAAAGGGCTTTCACCACAACTCAGTCACACCGTACCCACCCGAGGTACGTCGGTGGTCCCCCTGAGACCGTTGGCAGAGAGTTTTACAGCTTGGCTCGAGATACCCAACCTCTCTCGCTGGCTTCTCAGAACCATCCGACTCGGCTATGCTATCCAATTCGCACGCAACCCGCCCAAGTTCAGCGGCATCTTCTCTACCGCGGTTCGGGACGAGAATGCTGCGGTTCTTCGGGCGGAGATCGCGACCCTTCTGGTGAAGGACGCGATAGAGCCGGTCCCCTCGGCCGACATGAAGAAAGGGTTCTACAGCCCCTACTTCATTGTACCCAAGAAAGGTGGCGGTTTAAGACCAATCCTGGATCTGAGGATTCTGAATCGGGCCCTTCACAAGCTCCCCTTCAGAATGCTAACGCTCAAACGCATTCTCACGTGCATCAGATTCCAGGATTGGTTTGTGGCGATAGACCTGAAAGACGCGTACTTTCATGTCTCGATTCTTCCAAGACACAGGCCCTTCCTGCGGTTTGCCTTCGAAGGTCGAGCATTTCAGTACAAAGTCCTTCCATTTGGGCTCTCCCTGTCTCCCCGCGTCTTTACGAAAGTCGCAGAGGCAGCCCTTGCCCCTCTCCGGGAGAGGGGCATCCGCATTCTCAATTACCTCGACGACTGGCTGGTCATAGCACACTCTCAGGAGTTGGTATGCAAACACAGGGATGTGGTTCTCAACCATCTGGCCCATCTGGGGTTTCGGGTCAACTGGGAAAAGAGCAAGCTCGCCCCGGTACGGAGCATCTCTTTTCTCGGTATACAACTAGACTCGGTTGCCATGAGTGCACGGCTCTCCCCGGAGCGTGCACAGTCAGTGCTGAGCTGCGTCCAGAAGCTCTCACGCAGCCCGACGGTCCCCCTCAAACAATTTCAGAGGCTCCTGGGTCACATGGCATCCGCAGCCGCCGTCACGCCGCTGGGCCTGATGCACATGAGACCGTTACAACACTGGCTGCGTTCCCGAGTCCCGAGATGGCCATGGCGCCAGGGTTCATACCGGGTGCACGTCACACCCGTATGTCTAAAAACCCTCGGTCCTTGGAAAGACATTTCGTTCCTACGGGCCGGGGTGCCCTTAGGACAAGTGTCCAGGCGCATTTTGGTTACGACAGATGCATCCAACACAGGCTGGGGCGCCGTATGCAATGGGCAAGCAGCTGCAGGGCTCTGGTCGGGCCCTCGGCTGCATTGGCATATCAATTGCCTCGAGCTGCTGACAGTGTTTTTGGCCCTGAAGAGGTTCCGACCTTTGGTTCAGGGCAAACACGTGCTGGTCCGCACAGACAGCACTGCGACTGTAGCCTACATCAATCACCAGGGCGGTGTACGCTCCTTTCGCATGTCACAGCTAGCCCGCCATCTCCTCCTTTGGTGTCGAAACAATGTCAAGTCTCTACGAGCCACCCACATACCGGGCGAACTCAATTGGGTAGCGGACGCGCTCTCCCGACAGACTTCGCTTCGGGGCGAGTGGAGACTTCACCCTCAGACGGTTCAGCTGATCTGGAGTCTTTTCGGTCAGGCCCAGGTCGACCTGTTTGCCTCGATAGAGAACACTCACTGCCAGTTGTGGTACGGTCTGTCCGAGGCGCCCCTCGGCACAGATGCACTGGCACACAGCTGGCCTCAGGGCCTCCTCAAGTATGCGTTTCCACCAGTGAGCCTAATTGCACAGACCCTGTGCAAAGTCAGGGAGGACAGAGAACAGATCCTGCTGGTGGCCCCCTACTGGCCCAACAGGGTTTGGTTCTCAGAGCTGGTGCTCCTCTCCCCCGTTCCTCCCTGGCGCATTCCCCTGAGGAAGGACCTCCTTTCACAGGGGAAGGGCACGATATGGCACCCGCGCCCAGATCTCTGGAACCTCCACGTATGGTCCCTGGACGCGACCAGGAGGATTTCAGAGATCTCCCACTGGCAGTGGTAAACACTCTGTTGCAGTCGAGAGCTCCTTCCACGAGGCGGCTGTACGACCTCAGATGGCGCAAATTCACAAACTGGTGTTCCTCCCGGGGGGAGAACCCACGGAGATGTGGCATCCGAACGGTGCTTTCCTTCCTCCAAGGAGGACTGGATAGACACCTTTCTGCTTCAACACTTAAGGTCCAGGTAGCCGCTATTGCCGCTAACCACGACCTGGTGGAAGGTAGATCGGTTGGGAAGCACAATTTGGTTATACGATTCCTTAAAGGTGCACGCAGGCTGAACCCCGTCAGACCGCGCCTTGTCCCCTCTTGGGATCTGTCTGTGGTCCTCCGGGGCCTACAGTCAGATCCCTTTGAGCCGCTCCAGTCAGTCGAACTCAGTGCTCTCTCCCAAAAGACGGCTCTCCTGACTGCGCTCACATCGATCAAAAGAGTGGGAGACCTCCAAGCCCTCTCCGTCAGTGACTCGTGCCTCGAATTCGGGCCGGCTAACTCTCACGTTATCCTGAGACCCCGGCCCGGTTATGTGCCCAAAGTGCCCACCACTCCCTTCAGGGACCAGGTGGTCACTCTGCAAGCTATCCCTTCTCAGGAAGGCGACCCCAACCTCTCCTTGTTATGCCCAGTCCGTGCCCTGAGCATTTACTTGGAACGTACTGAAAGCTTCAGACGGTCGAGTCAGCTCTTTGTCTGTTTTGGAGGACAGCAGAAGGGGAAAGCTGTCTCCAAACAAAGAATTTCCCACTGGATTGTGGATGCGATTCGTTTGGCCTACCAGGCCACAGGGGTGCCCTGCCCGCTGGGGGTGCACGCCCACTCCACCAGGGGCGTCGCAGCGTCGGTTGCGCTGGCGAACGGGATCTCTTTAACAGACATTTGCAGAGCTGCAGGTTGGGCTACACCTAACACGTTTGCCAGGTTCTACAATCTGCGTGTAGAACCAGTCTCTTCGGGAGTTCTGAACGCAAGCCCAGTAACTCCTGAAGCTGACACGGTGTAGAAGCTTGCTGAAGTGTCGTTCCCCACGGGTGATGACGCTTCCCCAGTTCAGTAAGTTTCCTGGCGTGAACCCTGAACGACAATTTCCATCATGTTGCACCCGCAACGTAGCTATGTTCAGCGGAGGAACTAGCTATCAGAATCTAATATGAGGTTAGGTTGCCTCTTGTGAACTCTCATATTAGGTTGGTGCCCCACATGTAGTGGCTCCTAATGCGGCCCCATGTGTGTATCTCCACCTATACTCCCAGAGATGCGGTGTTTCCCTTAAGACAAAACTTGTCTCCGACCCTGAGCTCAGCAGTCTCTCCTCATGCGGAGCCTGCCTCAGGATCGTCCCCTTGTTGTGCTCCCCTAGTGCGAGCCCTCAAGTGTATTCTCCACACAAATACCTCCCTCCGGGCAGGGTGTGGTCTCCGTAGTGCCCATCCCCCCCCGGGGAGGACGGACACTGGCCCAATGTTCTCCAAGATGTTCAACCAAAGGTGAGGAAAGGCTGGCTGAAGCTCTTGGGCATTGGAAGGTCACGTAGAGGTGAGTGACATTTATCTAACACGCAAGACCTGTTAATATTTGCACTCCATGCACTCGTGACGCGGTCCGCTGGTTGTGGCGTTTTCAACTGGGACCCCTAGTCGTCACTTCGACACAACGTCGAACGTGAACGACAGACGGGGAACGTCTTGGTTACGTATGGTAACCCTCGTTCCCTGATGGAGGGAACGGAGACGTTGTGTCCCCCTTGCCACAACCTCGGACCGCCTCTGAGTGTAGCCGGGTGCTTCGGCTCCTCAGATCAGAACAATGAGTGTTGCCTAGCCCCCCCCTCTTATGCCCGGATCTCCGGGGCGGAGCGGGCTATGCAAATACTGCATACCAATTCTCATTGGCCTTTTCTCAAAGCTGTCAGAGGTATTCGGGCTCTCAAGAGCGACCCCTAGTCGTCACTTCGACACAACGTCTCCGTTCCCTCCATCAGGGAACGAGGGTTACCATACGTAACCAAGACGTTTCTTATCTAGGTTTTTTGTCTTGTTTTCAGCCAAATTATCTAAAAATTCTTAAATCAAGAAAGGTTTTCTGGACGAGTACAAATTATTGTCTTGTTCTCAGAAAAAAAAGATGTTAAAATGAAGTGAATTTTTGCTTGAAACAAGCAAAATAATCTGCCAATGGGGTAAGAAAAATACTCTAGTTTTCTGCTTGAAATAAGATTATTTTTCTTACCCCATTGGCAGATTATTTTGCTTGTTTCAAGTAAAAACTCACTTAATTTTGACTTGTTTTTCTGAAAACAAGACAATATTTTTTCTTTATTTAGAAAATCCTAAGATTTTCCAGATATTTTTGCTGGAAACAAGACAAAAAATCTAAGTAAGAAAAGCATGTTTTGCAGTGTGTGTCTAGTAAGAGCTTGATTATCTGGCTCACACTGCAAAAAATGCTTTTCTTACTTAGATTTTTTGTCTTGTTTCCAGCAAAAATATCTGGAAAATTCTTGAATCTAGATGGATTTTCTAGACAAGCAAAAATGATTGTCATGTTTTCAGAAAAAGAAGTCAAAATTAAGTGTATTTTAGTGTATTAAGTGTGAGTTTTTGCTTGAAACAAGCAAAATAATCTGCCAGTGGGGTAAGCAAAATAATCTAGTTTTCAGTTTGAAATAAGATTATTTATAAGATTATTCTTCTCACCCCATTGGCAGATTATTTTGCTTGTTCTAAGCAAAAACTCACTTCATTTTGACTTATTTTTTCTGAAAACAAGACAATAATTTTGACTTGTCTAGAAAATCCTTATGATTTAAGAATTTTTAGATATTTTGGCTGGAAACAAGACAAAAAATATAAGTAAGAAAAGCATTTTTTGCAGTGCAGGTGTGTTTAAACTTTGCACACTGCAAAAAATGCTTTTCTAGCTAAGAAAATTATTGTCTTGTTTTCAGAAAAAAGAAGTTAAAATTAAGTGAGTTTTTGCTTGAAACAAGCAAAATAATCTGCCAATGGGGTAAGCAAAATCATCTTATTTCAAACAGAAGACTATATTATTTTGCTTACTCCATTGGCAGATTATTAAGCTTGTTTCAAGCAAAAACTCTTAATTTGCACTTCTTTTTTCTGAAAACAAGACATTAACGTGTACTTGTCTAGAAAATAATTCTTGATTTAAGAATTTTTAGATATTTCGGCTGGAAACGCGACAAAAAATCTAAGATAGAAAAGCATTTTTTCAGTGCATGACCCAGTTTGGACACCCCTGCACTAAAGTATCTGCCCTTCATTTGAGCGATCACGTTTTATAAGACTAAAATCAAAAGGCACAAGCCAAAACTGATGCTAATGTTAAAACTTGTGTCTGTAAACCATACATAATGGGTGGTTGTCAATATATAAATAGAGCACAAATGGTGCTTTATCAGGGCATGATAACCTTTGGTAAACCTGAAATGCTTTCGGACGGGAAAAAAAAAATCAATAACAGAAACAGTGAGGTGACAGTCCGGTTTTGATAATCAATAGGGGGAGAGTGGGGTAAGTTGAGCCACCCCCTGTATCTCAGCTACTGTACACTTTTACTGTCATGTGCATGCATTTTGTAATCACACATAATTTCTGCCAGACTGTGAAAAGGAGAAACACATGCACTGCAAAAAATGCTTTTCTTACTTAGATGTTTTGTCTTGTTTCCAGCAAAAATATCTAAAAATTCTTAAATCAAGAACAAATTTCTAGACAAGTGAAAATTATTGTCTTGTTTTGAGAAGTCAAAATTAAGTGATCTTTGCTCAGAACAAGCAAAATAATCTGCCAATGGGGTAAGCAAAACAATCTTATAAATAATCTTATTTCAAGCCGAAAACAAGATTATTTTTCATTGGCACATTGGCAGATTATTTTGCTTGTTTTAAGCAAAAGCTCACTTAATTTTGACTTCTTTTTTCTGAAAACAAGACAATGATTTTTGCTTGTCTAGAAAATCCTTCTTGATTTAAGAATTTTCAGATATTTTGGCTGGAAACCCTAACCCTTTCTTAGATTTTTTTTGACTTGTTTCCAGCCAAAATATCTGAAAATTCTTAAATCCAGAAGGATTTTCTAGACAAGCAAAAATCATTGTCTTGTTTTCAGAAAAAAAAATTTTGTTTTTGCTTAAAGCAAGCAAAATAATCTTATTTCAAGATGAAAAGTAGATTATTTTGCTAACCCCATTGGCAGATTATTGTGCTTGTTTCAAGCAAAAACTCTTTTCATTTTAACTTCTTTTTTCTGAAAACAAGACAATAATTTGTACTTTTCTAGAAACTCCTCCTTGATTTAAGAATTTTCCGATATTTTGGCTGGAAACAAGACAAAAAACCTAAGTAAGAAAAGCATTTTTTGCAGTGTGGGAGGAGTGGAAAATTGTTTTTGGCTTGTCAAAGTGACATTTTTGCATCACAGATGTAATGTCTGTTACATCAAAGCAAATTTATCCAGGTCTAAAAATATTTATGATGCATACACTGCAAAAAAATGCTTTTCTTACTTAGATTTTTTTGACTTGTTTCCAGCCAAAATATCTAAAAATTCTTAAATCAAGAAGGATTTTCTAGACAAGCAAAAATCATTGTCTTGTTTAAAGAAGAGAAAAAGTGAGTTTTGGCTTAAATCAAGCAAAATAATCTTATTTCAAGATGAAAACTAGATTATTTTGCTTACCCCATTGGCAGATTAAGCAAAAACTCTTTTAATTTTAACTTCTTTTCTCTGAAAACAAGACAATAATTTGTACTTTTCTAGAAAATCCTTCTTGATTTAAGAATTTTCAGATATTTTGGCTGGAAACAAGACACAAAATCTAAGCAAGAAAAGCCTTTTTGCAGTGCATAGATGATTTAGCTCTAAAGAATCTTTTGACAAAAATGCTTTTATCTAATTTTACTCAACAAACTCGTCTGTTTTAGAGAAGGTGAAATGCAAACAGTTAAAGATTTGATTGGTTTTATGTTAAGTTAGCTTTAGGATAAGTTTATAAAATGAAATTTGATTATTAAGTTAGTTTTTAAAAGAGTCAAGTCAAGTCAGCTTTATTTATATAGCGCTTTTTACAATACAAATTGTGTCAAAGCAACTTTACAGTATCAAATAGGAAAGTAATATATCAATAATGCACAAAGAAACAATTAAACAATTTTAGTTAGTTAGAGGAAATTAATCAATAGTTCCAAATTAATAAATTAATTGTCCCTAATTTAGTTGTCCCCAGAAGAGATAAATTATCTTTAAAAATCTGAATCAGATTCGGTCAGATGGTCAGTTTTCACTCAGATGGGTCAACTTACCCCTAACCTGGGGCAAATTGAGCCACAGGAACACTTTTTTATAAAAAGCCATCATTTTAGAGCCCTTTGTCACAGATACATTCTGATCATTTAAAACGATAGGAAGCATCCTGAAATTATTTTCGTTTTCCTTTATCTTGAGGATCACATAAGTAAAAAGTGGCTCATCTTACCCCACTCTCCCCTACGGATATCCTAAATATCATTATAAAAGAACTGTCATTGAGAATAATCTGACATGTTTGATCAGGATTGTCATGTCTTTGTGTGAAATGTTGTTATTAATGAATGGAATGATTGGTTTCTAAAGATTACGAATGTTTGCACCTCCACCAGAGCTACTGGATGTCCACCAGGGCCGATGGATGTCAACAGAAGCGTCAGCGGAGCGCTGTGGAAGTGCAGAGGTTTGAGTCTCTGGGTGTTCATTTGCTGTCCGTGTCGTCGTGTGACGAGGGGCTGCTGTCTCTGGTGGGCAGCAGGTCATAATGGCACGGGATGTGGCTGTTCTTTGGTAGGTCGTATGGATCCTGACAGAATGGACCGTTGCAGTTGTTGTTGGAGAGCATGTGGACGGAGCTGATGGTCGGCTCTGGAGAGAGAGAGAAACACAGGTTCAGACCGTTGTTACGTCTAATGTGCACACGACATGGTTACATACATTAACTCACTAATTATTTATAAATGCCAAAAAAAAAACTGAAAAAACACTGTTCTGCAAGAAAGTCGAGTCCCACTGTGGAACAACGAGAAGCTTCAAGCATAGCGAAGACAAAAGTCAGTACTAAACATGACAAAGTAATT
Source organism: Cirrhinus molitorella (assembly GCA_033026305.1). Classification (NCBI taxonomy): domain Eukaryota; kingdom Metazoa; phylum Chordata; class Actinopteri; order Cypriniformes; family Cyprinidae; genus Cirrhinus; species Cirrhinus molitorella. The sequence goes on from CM065139.1 coordinate 5,815,631, forward strand.
AAGTTGGCTTGAAAAAAACAACTTACTCATCTGCTATTTAAATGTATTCTTCTTCTGAGACTAAAATTTCCAAACGCTACTCCTCCTAGAGCTTTAACTCTACAAACTCCAAAGATCTTCAGACTGCTGTGACTCAAGCTGCTGTATCTTTTCTAACTGATCAGACTTACGATTTTCCTAAATATAATGATTAAAACTAGGAAAGATCCCATAGACTTCCATTGAGGGAATGTTCAAATGAGCCAAGACTATTCAAACTCACACTGACAAAACTCCCACAATCCCCTCAGACTCAATCAAACTCAACTAACTTGCTAATCATGCTAGCAAAATGCTAATCATGATAGAATCATGCTAGTAACATGTTGGTAACTTGTTAATCATGCTAACAACATGTTAGTAACATGGTAATCATGCTAGCAACATGCTAATAACATGCTAATCATGCTAGCAACATGCTAATCATGCTAGTAACATGCTAATCATGCTAGTAACATGTTAGTAACATGTTAATCATGCTAGAAAAATGCTAGCAACTTGTTAATATGCTAGAAACATGCTAACAACATGCTAATCATACTAGTAACATGTTGGTAAATTGTTAATAATGCTAACAACATGTTAGTAACATGCTAATCATGCTAGCAACATGCTAATCATGCTAGTAACATGTTAGTAACATGTTAATCATGCTAGAAAAATGCTAGCAACTTGTTAATATGCTAGAAACATGCTAACAACATGCTAATCATACTAGTAACATGTTGGTAAATTGTTAATAATGCTAACAACATGTTAGTAACATGGTAATCATGCTAGCAACATGCTAATAACTTGCTAATCATGCTAGCAACATGCTAGAATCATGCTAATAACAGGTTGGTAACTTGTTCATAATGCTAACAACATGTTAGTAACATGGTAATCATGCTAGCAACATGCTAATAACTTGCTAATCATGCTAGCAACATGCTAATCATGCTAGTAACATGTTAGTAACATGTTAATCATGCCAGAAAAATGCTAGCAACTTGTTAATAATGCTAGAAACATGCTAGCAACATGCTAATCATGCTAGAATCATGTTAGTAACATGTTGGTAACTTGTTAATCATGCTAACAATATGTTAGTAACATGGTAATCATGCTAGCAACATGCTAATCATGCTAGAATCATGCAAGTAACATGTTAGTAACATGTTAATCATGCTAGCAACATGCAAATCATGCTAACAACATGCTAGCAACATGTTAATCATGCTAACAACATGCTAGTAACATGCTAATCATGCTAGAAACATACTAGCAACTTGTTAATAATGCTAGAAACATGCTAGCAAAATGCTAATCATGCTAACAACATGCTATTAACTTGTTAATCATGCTAAAAATGCTAGCAACTTGCTAATCATGCTAGACTCATGCTAGTAACATGCTAGTCGTGCTAGAATCATGCTACTAACATGTTAATCATGCTAACAACATGCTAGTAACATGCTAATACTGCCAACAACACACTAGTAACTTGCAATTTATGCTAGAAACATACTAACAACTTGCTAATCATGCTAGAAACATGCTAGAAATTTGCTAATCATGCTGGAAACATGCTAACAACTTGTTAATCATGCTAGCAACATAGCTATCTATCAATACATGTATCAAACATTAAGCTTTTAAAACTACTTTAAACTTCAAACTATTTCAGACCTAAAACTTTCTAAACCTTCTAACCTTTTTAAACTAAAACTTTTTTTTTTACTTTTCAAACTTTTTCAGTCTTTCCGATCCAGCTTTCTCAAGCCATCTTCAAAGCTTGTCTTGATGAACGTTTTTATCTAGTTATATAATATTGCTACATTTAATATAATTTCACCTCAGAGAAGCTCAACCATATGGAAGAATAGTAGAATATACTGCATCTTGATTACAGAGTTTTCCTGTTGGTTTGCTGCATAAGATGATGTCTCTGATCGGCCTCAGACTGCTGGAGCATTTGCTAGCAAATATTTGACAGGATTCACGGCTCAAGACATCAAGACAAAATACAGATGCAAGAGTAAAACAACAGTGGAGATGAGACACATACTTTCAACAGTAAAAGAGCCAGGCCAATGATGGCTCCAATGCTACAAAATCAGTAACAGAAATAAATGACTAAATAATGGAACGTTTTGTTACTCCTTTAGAATGTAGTTTTCCAGTTATTAAGGTCCTAAAGTGTACAGTTTCACTCAAGAATACTGGAGTCTATGTAAGCAATAGTGTGCTGTGGTTGAAGTGCTGAAGGAAGGCTGTGTGTCTTCAGCTGTTTCTCGAGTGCTCAATGGATGGGATGTGTCCTATAGTCCGAGATGTGCTTCTGCTCAGATCATACAGATGGAAAGCGTCATAATAAAGCGGCTTTCTCTGGTGAGTCTGTGCTCATCTGCAGTGGCTGTGACAAATGGAGCGGGGTGAGGGCTGATGGAAACGACAGCCGTGACGCTCTGATTATAATAATGTACCAGCCGACATGACGTGAACACAACAGCTGCTTTATTTTATTTTACAGCGATTATTCATTCTCTGCTGGCCGGGGAACTGATGCGATGCCTTCAGGTTTGTAGAGATCAGTGTTGAGGGTAACGCATTACAAGTAACGCAAGTTACCTAATAATATTAGTTTTTTCAATGAACTAGTAAAGTAACGCATTACTTTTTCATTTCTAAGAAAATATCTCAATTACTTTTTCAAAAAAGTAACGGCAGTTATTGCTGACCTTTGATCCAATTCAACCGTACACTGCAAAAATACTTCTCTTACTTAGTTTTTTTTGTTTTGTTTCCAGCCAAAATATCTAAAAATTCATGAAGAAGGATTTCTAGACAAGCAAAAACGATTGTCCTGTAGTCATAATTAAGTGAGTAAAACAAGCAAAATAATCTGCCAATGTGGTAAGCAAAATAATCTTGTTTCAAGATAAAAAAATAATTATTTTGCTTACCCCATTGGCAGATTATTTTGCTTGTTTCAAGCAAAAACTCTCTTAATTTAAACTTTTTTCTGAAAACAAGACAATAATTTTTACCCGTCTAGAAAATCCTAGATTTTTTAGACATTGTGGATAGAAACAAGACAAAAAATCTACGTAAGAAAAACATTTTTTGCAGTGTACTTTAGATGAACTAACATTTGTGCTTTTTTTTCCTCATTGCTGAAGAGTGTTGAACTTTCTTTTCCTACAGTTCCACTGTAAAGACATCAATTTAATTTTCCTTTAGCCTTAGGCTTATTCACTTAATTTCTTTTTGATGTGAAAGGGCTTTTACATTTGCTAAGAATCAAACTTTTTATATTAAAAAACAAAAAGCAAGCCCTGCCCAGATTTAAAAAGTAACGCAATATTGTAACGCATTACTTTCCATAAAAAGTAACTAAGTAACGTAATTAGTGACTTTTTTAGGGAGTAACGCAACATTGTAACGCATTACTTTCCATAAAAAGTAACTAAGTAACGTAATTAGTGACTTTTTTAGGGAGTAACGCAACATTGTAACGCATTACTTTCCATAAAAAGTAACTAAGTAACGTAATTAGTGACTTTTTTAGGGAGTAACGCAATATTGTAACGCATTACTTTTAAAAGTAACTTTCCCCAACACTGGTAGGGATACTAGGGGTGCTCCGATTGATGGGCTACCGATCACTATCGGCCAATAATTGCTTTGGGATGTTTGATCGGCGGTCTCTAAAAAGGCCGATCACATAAACCGATCTAAAGCTGATGACGTCTGACTATAACGCTGCACAGTTGACACAGGAATTGTTGCTTGCACAATAGAGGCAGTGTCGTTTCATCGCTAAAGTTTATAAGTTGCATTTCTTTTTAATTATTTCCAGTGTTTAACCATTAACCGCACACTCTCCTGAAGACTGGACGCTCATGCGCACTCAAAGCGTGTTCACATAACTCCGTTTCAGTGTGTATTTTTTCCCACGCTCATGTTACGGATTAAAGTGTTCAAGCTGCGCATGGTTGTACGCACTGAGTATGCATTACACGCGCAGAATTAAAGCAACAGCGCACTGTTTGTGGTGAATATGAACAAGAATTGACACGAAAAAGTCACATTTGCACCATAAATGCATAAAAATAAAGTCTGCTGTGTTTCACAGTTAACATGTTGGTTTTTGGCTAGGTTTAAAGGAAAGGAGCACTTTTAGATAAGCAAGGCAATCATAGATGGCACTAGGTAGGAAAACAAAGAATTAACAAACAAAAAGTAGTTTAAATGTTTTGCCACTTGCTTGAGCAACTTAATATATAAATCTAGAAGTAAATGCAAAAGCAAAAAGCACTGAATAATGTGTTGCTTATATTTATTGCATTTAAACATGAAAGATTACTGTAGTGTATTACTGTACTGTGTAATAAAAATCACAATGCTGACAAAGCCTTTTCAGTGTGTCATGTGTTTGTGTAAATAAGGATTGTGCTGTGTGTAAGCTCTAGTGCAATAGTTGCACAATTATAAAAACGCATTTTTAAAAAAATGCACTGCATGATGAAACATTTAGGTGAGAAATATATATTTTTGAAAAATGTCAAAAAAAAAAGCTCCCCTCCATCACTCAAATTAATAACTCTGCTCTCACAAGAGCCAACTAAGAGGAGATGCCCCTATTTTCAGAGAAAAACAAAAACAATTGAGGCCCTGAATAAACATCTAAAAATCCTGATTGGAGCATCACTATAAATAATTCTACATGATAAAATGAAGGCTTTAAAAAGATCGGTATCAGTGATCGGATCGGCAGATACTGCTTCCTGCGATCGGCAATCAGTTTGTTCGTACAGAGTAGATGTAGTCCCATCAAGAAAATGCTATTTGAATAAAAAAATTAATTTGGCTGACTACATCAGCTTTGAATAATGAACTTCATTCATTCATTGATGCTGCTGGATTTGTTTTCTCTTACCAACTTCATAGACGTTTTTGTTGGCAGGGCTGGAGGCGTGTATCTCAGCGTAGGGCGAGTCTCTGTGAGCGGGAGACTTCATCTCCACATAACCGCACTCAGAGCTCTTGGTCAGCAGCAGAGGAGGGTCTTTGATGGTCGCATATGGATTCTCTGAGCTGTTGAGAGAGCAGGAGCTGGCGTGATAGGGCACGCTCTTCACCAGATCTACAGAGAGACAGAAACCATCAAATCATCATACTGTGCGAATGCAATTACTCATCCTCACATCCCAAACCTGCATGCAGAGCTGGGAAGAGTACTTGCAAACTGTGATCAGTTACTGATTCCAGATTACATGACAAAAATTGTAGTCAGTAATGTAATCAGTTAGATATTTTAGGTAATCTAATCTATCATGTAGCATAATGATGTAAAAAATGCAAAGAGTAAGAAAATATCTTCCATTCATTGTAATTTACAGCATGAAGTGCATTAAACATTTTATTACATCAAGGTTTTCCAAACTAGGGTTCGAACAGGAACTGCAGAGGGTTTGTGGGTTAATTGAAAAGCTAACAATCAATAAAATCATAAAAAAAAAATACAATTAAAATAAATTTTAAAGTCCTTTTTAAGGAATGTCTCTTTACTTGGAGGCCATATTTGCAACGCCTCTGACATACAAGACCAAGTCCATCCTAATGAATGGGGGAATCCTGAAATATCAAAAACTACTTGCTGAACTCACAACTAAATTTCATATATCATATCAGCAAAAAAATGTTCAATTAAACGCCCCATGAATGTTGTTTACCTGCATGGCATGTGACCATTAATCAACAAGGAAACCATGAACATGCAAACGTGAAACTTAATTATTGAAATATTTCTTTTAAAATCTCAGGGGCACTTAAAGTAAATATATTTGGTGAATAAGGTTTAGATGACAAAAAGTTTGGGAATGCCTGCATTGCATGTAAATAAGAAACAACACTGCATTTTAATGAGTATGAAAGACAAAAGGCTTTCAAAGACACAATAATACATGGTTAAAAAAACCTAATTCAAATATTAGTGATAATTCAAATAAAAATGAATGTTCATCAGCAGCTGATGCAATGTTGAAACCCTTTTGTAAATCCAGTGGTCAAATGCTGTGAATAATGACTAGTCTATGAGTGAATGTCCACTAAACTGGACTTTCTGAATGTATATAATCAGTAGGCTATTTTAGAAAGGAAAATTTAAAAATGAAAAAGAGAAATTAGGGGGAAAATCAATGAATTATGAATTTATTGCTATTTTGTGAATAATATGTAATCATGTTATCCATAAAAAAGTAACCGTAGTCTGATTATGAGTATTTTAAAATGTAACTTACTCTAATTGCAAGTACTTCATTTTTGGAATCTGATTATAAAATCCAGATTACATTTGATCACTTACTATCCAGCTCTGCCTGTATGCCAGGGTTCAAACAAGTGAATCAAATAAGTAAACGATGACAGAATTTTCAGACTCTTGCTTGCTAAATGATCATTTACCTCGAAGTGACTTTCCCATGTAACGCCTGTCAACTCCGTAAGCTCCTGATGAGGGAATCAAGACAGAAGAAGTCAAGCTAATGTAGTCCTTTCGTTGACACAACTTAGAGCAGTGTCAACACACAAAAATGACGTCTCCCTTCACTAACAGAAATCAGTTCCCTGCAGAAAATAAAGTGTGTTTTCTATGTTGTACAACAATTCAAAGTTAACAGAGTTTACAATAATATTACGTTGTTCTGACCAATGTGCGTATGCGGTGCTGTGTTCAAGCGGCACATAAACCTTGAGCGCGCAGATTCAAGCAACAACCGTGAGCGCAGATAACAGAAAACATTCAGAGAAGCATCGATCAGCAAGTTTCAAAATGGGTGGACACTGGACAGAAACATTTGCTTTTATTGAAAGCTATGTGCTCTGCTCTGTCTGGTTTGCTCAGATCAATTGTCGTCGCAAAACTGATTTAAATTCGATTAATTCCCGCATTATATTTACATTTAAAGGAGATCGCATCATCCACTTACTTTCCGTTTCATTTCTGGCAGTCTGCGTGTCGGTTTGCTGAAGAGCGCTATAACATGTCATATAGCCTATAAAACACTCTCACACATTTGTTATTTTAAGATTTTGGGAGGACAAGTAAACCTTGCATATGTGGTTGCAACAACCAGATGCAGCTTTGTCTAAAATGCGGACCAGACTACCTCCTGAAGCGGTTTGAGAGATCGGATTTAAATCCATCTCAGAAGCGTTTCAGAGAGCATTTACACCTGGTCTTTTCAGGAGCGGATAGATATCCATTCAGAGAAAATGCATAAAGTGGCCAGGTGTAAACAAAGTACCCCGTGGGCGAAAGCCCAAATAAGTAAATGCTATTTTTATAGTAAAATGTTAGTTTATTTTAAATTGCATTTGTGAAAAAAATGCATTGACCAGAATTTAAAAATGTGCATGTTTTTCATTCATGCATTCAGCATGTGATGCTTCATAATTGATTATTTTTGAGTTGTACATAGGTTTTGTTATTGAAAACCTTTATTTTTTATTATAGTAACACATAGTTTTTTTTAATGGCTCTTTTGAAAAAATGCACTCGCCAAACAATATTAAATGGCTCTTTGGTGAAAAAAAGTGTTGCCAAGTTCGTGGTTTAACTTTCATACTGTTGCCGCGGGTTGTTTATCATCAACTCCAATAGCGTAATATTTAGCCCCTGGAATGCTCGTTTTTCCAGAGGAATCCTACCGCAAAATGTGTATTTTACACCCTGGAACGTGATTTTTACTGGGGGACCCCACTCAGAACGCAACTGGGCTACTTTTGGGCTAGTTTTGAGTAGCAATTGGGTGGCTTTTGTTGTGAAAACCTGGCAACCCTGTTCCAGACCCCTGCTTTAGAGTTACAAATGCTGCTAAAGATGCTGCCGCTGTGTGTTTGCACAGAGGAAATGAGTCACTGCACACTTAAGCACACTGAGCACTATCATGCCAAATGTTAAGGTGTTATGTTTGCTGTGATCACGGCGGTCGGATGTCACACCAAGCTCATTGAAGGATCCTCCTTGTTTCCAGTCGGCCGGCAGAGTTCCTGTGTGATCCAGCAGGGAGAGACGTTTCCTCGGCTCAGCGTTTTTCAGGTTCACAAACAACTGATTGTTCTTCGGCTGTCAGGCAGAAGAAAACCAACAATTATGTTCTGTCTTTCCACGGTGTTCCACATAATTCCTCAATTCTGGTTGCCTACAGAGCTGCTCTTAAGATCATGGGTTAAAATTGGATTTGTGATTAAATAAAGCGGTCAACATTTTATTTTTGCCTACAATTTGTACAAGAATTCTAGGGGTGTAACAAATCACTGGTTTTCCCAACGCATCGATTACAAAACCTGACGATGCATATGCATTGATCTTGAAACATGGATTTTTGAATCGTGAATCACTGATTTCGGGTATTAATCGATTTTAAACACTAAGAATCGAATGAATCGTGATTTCTATAGCGATTCAGTGTTTTAAAATATATAAATTACTACTAGCGCGAATTAACGGAGACCTTGAACAGCGTTGTTCATTTCCTTACATCTCTCCTTCACTGTCTGCCGCTGGATAACGCTCTCTCCTTAGTATTAGTGGCCAGAGCTGCTAGAAGTAGTTTTACTTTTCTGTAGTTTTTCAGTGTCTCTCAGTCATATCATTAACATCACCTGAGCAGATGAAAGACGCTTATTTGGATGGAGCAAAAACAATGTAAGTGTCTAAAATCATATGCACAATTCAAACGTAAATGACGTTTTACCTTAATGTCGCTAAAACACAAGTATGAAAGAAATAGTTCAAATAACCGCAGCATTAACAGCAACCTTAAAATAAGAGTGAGGTTTAATGTTATCTGTCACATGCATGAAAGATGCGTTCGTTATACATCATTAAAATCATCATTCGCTGATAGAAAATAATAGTTTAAATGCTGGAGCATTTTATTTTAGGAAAGTAAGATAAAGAAGCTCACATCATGCAAAGGTGTGACATATGCCTACTTTTAAAGCCTTCTTTTTTATCTTGGCTTCCATAGGCTAATAAAAAAAATTAAGAATAAATTTACTAAAATGTATTTGAAATAGGCTTATTTAATGCTAAGTGTAAATGCACATTTATGTTCTTAATAAAAAATACCTTGCAGTTGTGCTTTTAGTATCCTATACTAAACTGGCATAAAGTGTGCTGAATTGTAAGTATAGTGCTGAAGTCCAACTAAAGACTAAAACTGAAGTATATCTGATTGAGCTAAAGTGGAACTATTTCAGGTGCACTTTAAATATCTTGCATTTAAAGACCTTTTTATTCAAAGAGAATACAATCCTCAGCAACAGTGACATTAAAACACATTTTAGGCTTAATATTAAGAAATTCAAATAAAGTTGAATTATTTTTATGTCAAAGTCTGGAGGGATGTATTAGTAAATATGTTCATAGATTTGAACTATACTTAGTTTGAAATAAATATATTACTTTTCACTAAGGTAAATTTCTATATATGTTATATGTCATGCCATAGCATCATTAAACTAACATCTAACAGTGGACAAAAGTGGTTTATTTATTATTATAATTTTTTTGCCCTTACTCTCTGACTCCATTAAGGCTGAAGTGTAATTTGCCCCCTGACTAAGCATGTAAAGAATTTAGGGAAAGCATTTAAATAATCAGGTGAATACACTTAAAGTACGCAGAATTTAATCGTTATTAATCGAATTCGTATTGTGAATTGTCTCGAATCGAATCGTTCTGAATTTACAAAAATCATTCTTGAATCGAATCGAAACTCTATGAATCGTGAATCAAATCCATTGCCTCTTTACCCAAAGATTCACAGCCCTAAGAATTACCCCCTTATGTTACTCATACATAAATCAACACATAGGCAAAGGAATCAGTGGAAAATTTCTATTCAGCAGCAGTGTTGGGGAAAGTTACTTTTAAAAGTAATGCGTTACAATATTGCATTACTTCCTTAAAAAGTAACTAATTATGTTACTTAGTTACTTTTTATGGAAAGTAATGCGTTACATTACTTTTGTGTTACTTTTTAAATCTGGGCAGGGTTTGCTTGTTTGTTTTTAATATAAAAACTTTTGATTCTTAGCAAATGTAAAAGCCCTTTCACACCAAAATGAAATGAAGTGAATAAGGCTAAGACTGAAGAAAAATTAAATTGACGTCTGTACAGTAGAACTGTAGGAAAAGAAAAAAACACTCTTCAGCAATGAGGAAAAAAAACCCCACAAATGTTAATTAATATAAAGCAAGTTTTGCTTATTAGTACACTGCAAAAATGCTTTTCTTCAGTTTTTTTGTCTTGTTTCTAGCCAAAATATCTAAAAATTCTTAAATCAAGAAGGATTAAAGTAAAAGAAGTAAAAGTAAAAGTAAAAATTATTGTCTTGCTTTTTCTGAAAACAAGTCAAAATTAAGTGTGTTTTTGCTTGAAACAAGCAAAATAATCTCCCAATGGGGTAAGCAAAATAATCTTGTTTTCTGTTATAAATAATTTTTTTTTAATGAAATTAAAAAAAAAAATCTGCTTACCCCACTGGGAGATTATTTTGCTTGTTCTAAGTAAAAACTCACTTAATTTTGACTTGTTTTTTTTCTGAAAACAAGAAAATAATTATTTAAATCCTTCTTGATTTAAGAATTGTTAGATATTTTGGCTGGAAACAAGACAAAATGTAAGTAAGAACAGTATTTTTGCAGTGTACGGTTGAATTGGATCAAAGGTCAGCAGCAAAGTCTGTGGTTAATAAAATGGGATTAAATACATAAAGGAAACAAAAAGTAACTGAAGTTAGTTTTTTGAAAAAGTAACTCAGATATTTTCTTGGAAATTAAAAAGTAATGCGTTACTGTACTAGTTACTTGAAAAAAGTAATATTATTATGTAACTTGAGTAACTAGTAATGCGTTCCCCCCAACACTGTTCAGCAGTAGCATCTTATAAAGAGCCCATAACATTAGTCCTGTTCAGTAATTAGAGATTGTTAGTAGAGTAACACCTTTCCATAGGGCAGGTTATTGACGTGAGGCGGGCTGCTGCACTGGGTCAGCGTGTGATAGCTGGGGTTGGAGAAATAGTTACTGTTGGGAAGGACGTCAGTCTGCGGGAGCGACTCTACAAACAGGAAACACATCACACACATCAGCCTGATTAGAACTACACAGGAGACTGTAGGAGTGATCAGAAATGTCATGATGTCAATATCAGACCTGCGATGGCGTAATCGGTGTTGGCCCTCATGGTAGGCGTGTAGGTGACCGCAGGCATCGTGGATTCTTTGCCTTTCTGTTTCTTGCGGTAGATGATGAAGAGGAAGAGGAGGATGAGCACGAGAAGCACCAGAACGACGATTCCTGCGATCGCACCGATCTGATACGAGTCCACAGGCACAGCGGCGCTCGTCAAGCTGTTCAGATTCCCTACCACGATCACGCCGGCTGACAAAGACATCAGAGACACACAGTCAACGAGAGAATCCTGCGGAGTGAAAACCTCACTGTATGTCCATGTGAGGGAACCAAAATCTTGCTAATTACTTATGGTTTAGCTCCTCAGCTCTTATCACATTATACACTGCAAAAAATGCTTTTTTTACTTAGATTTTTTGTCTTGTTTCCAGCCAAAATATCTAAAAAATCTTAAATCAAGGAGGATTTTCTAGACAAGCAAAAATTATTGTCTTGTTTTCAGAAAAAAGAAGTCAAAATTAAGTGAGTTTTTGCTTAAAACGAGCAAAATAATCTGCCAGTGGGGTGAGAAAAATAATCTTATTTCAAGATGAAAGATAGATAATTTTTCTTACCCCATTGGCAGATAATTTAGCTTGTTTCAAGCAAAAACTCACTTAATTTTTACATGTTTTGTCTGAAAACAAGACAATAAGTTTTACTTGTCTAGAAAATCCTTCTTGATTTAAGATTTTTTAGATATTTTGGCTGGAAACAAGACAAAAAATCTAAGTAAGAAAAGCATTTTTTGCAGTGTAGTCCCTCACATCCGCTGCGTTCTCAAAACTCTGGCAATACCTAGACTATCAAAATCAACTGCAGGCGGCAGATCATTTTCTTATTTACACTGCAAAAAATGCTTTTCTTACTTAGATTTTTTTTTGTCTAGTTTCCAGCCACAATATCTAAAAATTCTTAAATCAAGAAGTATTTTCTAGACAAGCAAAATGATTGTCTTGTTTTCAGAAAAAATGAGTCAAAATTAAGTGAGTTTTTGCTTAAAACAAGCAAAATAATCTGCCAATGGGGTAAGCGAAATAATCTTGTTTTCATGTTGAAATAAGATTATTTATAAGATTATTTTGCTTACCCCACTGGCAGATTATTTTGCTTGTTCCAAGCAAAAACTCACTTAATTTTGACTTATTTTTTTCTGAAAACAAGACAATCATTTTTGCTTGTCTAGAAAATCCTTCTTGATTTAAGAATTTTTAGATATTTTGGCTGGAAACAAGACAACAAACCTAAGTAAGAAAAGCATTTTTTGGAGTGTAGCGTCCAAACTCTACAATCTACCTAACATTGTTCAGGAGGCAGACAAACTCTGTCAGTTTAAAACTAGATTAAGATCTCTTTAACCTGGCTTACACATAACCAGTGTTGGGGAAAGTTACTTTTAAAAGTAATGTGTTACAATATTGTGTTACTCCCTAAAAAGTAATTAGTTACGTTACTTAGTTACTTTTTATGGAAAGTAATCTGTTACATTACTTTTGTGTTACTTTTTAAATCTGGGCAGGGCTTGCTTGTTTGTTTTTAATATAAAAACGTTTGATTCTTAGCAAATGTAAAAGCCACTTTCACACCAAAATTAAACTAGGTGAATAAGGAAAATTAACTTCACATCTGTACAGTAGAACTCTAGGAAAAGAAAGTTCAACACTCTTCAGCAATGAGAAAAAAAAAGCACAAATGTTAGTTCATCTAAAGTAAGTTTTGCTTATTAGTACACTGCAAAAATGCTTTTCTTACTTAGATTTTGTGTTTCTAGCCAAAATATCTAAAAATTCTTAAATCAAGAAGGATTTTCTAGACACGTAAACATTATTGTTTTGTTTTTTCTGAAAACAAGTCAAAATGAAGTGTGTTTTTGCTTGAAACAAGCACAATAATCTCCCAATGGGGTAAGCAAAATAATCTTGTTTTCTGTTTTAAATAAGATTTTTTTGTTTTGCTTACCCCATTGGCAGATTATTTTGCTTGTTCTAAACAAAAACTCACTAACTTTTTTCTTTTTTTCTGAAAACAATAAAATAATTATTTACTTGTCTAGAAAATTTGTATATTTTGGCTGGAAACAAGACAAAAAAATCTAAGAAAGAACAGTATTTGTGCAGTGTACGGTTGAATTGGATCAAAGGTCAGCAGCAAAGTCATTGCTTAATAAAACGGGATTAAATGCATAAAGGAAACAAAAAGTAACTGGCGTTACTTTTTTGAAAAAGTAACTCAGATACTTTCTTGGAAATTAAAAAGTAATGCGTTACTTTACTAGTTACTAAAAAAAGTACAATTATGTAACTTGCATTACTTGTAATGCGTTACCCCCAACACTGATCATGACACATTTCTATAAATAAACATTTCTATAATTCAAATCCGTTAAAGGATTGTTTGGCTGCATTAATTGACGATATGCAAGGAGCGTTCTTTAGATCTTCTGCATAATGATAAGCCAGCTTGTTTTATATGTGCTATATATAGGTGGATACTCTTGAGACTCCTCTCCTGCCTCATTCTTATCAGAAACTGAGAAAAATTATAATTGCAACATCATAAATAATGATAACGGCATGAACATTCAGTTTCATATTATTTAACAACATTTAATTAATCCAGCAGAGTACCTAGAGACACGTGTTTAGGTACGTTAGTGATGCTTCTCTTCAATGACATCTTAATAGTATTCTTGATAACCAATAACTTGCCTTCATAGTCATGAACACATTTTTTAAATCTTGTAATATTTTAAAGCCTTTGCTATTAACTCTACATCTTTCCAATAAACTTCACTTCAAAGATTCACTTTTTTATTCATAAGGACAACATGGAAAAAAGTATTTTCACGGAAAACGATGACTTTTTAAAATGAAATTGACATGAAATTACCCTTTATAACCAGACGATGGCAGCAGAGGATCATTTATTGGCTGCTGCTGCTATTTCAACTCCCTATAGATTTTTTTGCTTTTTGATTCATTATAAAATTATTAGTACAACAAATTTTTGTACTTTTACCACACTTAAGTGTATAGTATCTGCAAGTGCAGAAAGTTATTAAAATAAAATAAATAAGCTCAGACACAAATAGCCTATATAAGAGTAAATGATTTAAATACTTAAGTAAATAAGTTTTGTTACTCTGAATTCAGTCTGAATCATTTAATGCACAGCTCTATTTTTGACATGGGCTTGTCAGGTGTTCGGTTATTACTGTCAATCATAGCAACGACTCGCACATATTTAGCGGATTTATTTGCATATTTTTTTAAACTCGTGTTTGTCATTCTTGAAACGGTATACATGGTTGTTTGGTCCTCTTAGACAAATGAAACTTTTCTTCAATTGTGAATGGATTATGTAGAAAAAACGAGCAAAGGAAACTCCTATTATGGTTCAGTACAGCTGACTGGAAATGACTGAGCTGGCTTATCTAAACAAGGAAGTAATCCGTGCATATGGTCAATTAGGTCAGATCCCCAGTGAGGTCAGATTAAAGACAGATCCTCAGTAAAGCCAAAAAAATCCCCATTGGCACAAGACCACAGGATCCTGATGAGTCCTCTGCACAATCTGACTTTGCTGCAGCTGCTGGCTCGTTTGGCCAGAGGAGAACTGAGCCTGGTTTCTCCCAAGATTTTTTCTCCATTTATGTCAGTGATGGAGTTTTAGTTCCTTGCCACAGTCGCCTTTGGCTTGCTCAGTTGGGGACACTTAATCTCCAGTGATATCGTATACTATTTGAACCGAACTGAGCTGGACGATGACATCACTGAATTCAATGATGAACTGCCTCTAACTGAAAACTGTTGTCCTTTTGCATTATCGACAGACTACTTTCCTATTTAATACTGTAAAGCTACTTTGACACAATCTGCATTGTTAAAATCGCTATATAAATAAAGGTGACTTTGCACTGTGAAGCGACTGCACTGGACGTATCTATTTCTGATGCTGAGATGATTTTACGATTCTAAAACAGCCCATTCGTACCAATGGATTCAAAGGAAACAATCAACAAATATCCACCCTATTTAAGGGGTCAGTTCACTTTCAGAACAAAAATGTACAGATAATGTACTCACCTCCTTGTCATCCAAGATGTTCATGTCTTTCATTCTTCAGTCGAAAGAAATTATGTTTTTTGAGGAAAACATTTCAGGATTTCTCTCCATATAGTGGACTTCTATGGTGCCTCTGAATTTGAATTCCAAAATGCAGTTTAAATGCAGCTTCAAAGGGCTCTAAACGACCCTAGCCAATGAAGAAGGGTCTTATATAGCGAAACAATTGGTTATTTTGAAACAAATTGACAATTTATATACTTTTTAATCTTAAATGCTCCTCGTCTCATCTCTTTGATGCAACGCTGTTTTACCTTTTTTTTTTTTTCTGTAAAGGGCATTTGATCTTCTTTGTGTGTTTACTTTGTAAACACTGGGTTTCTACTTCTGCAGCGATGTAGGCTGATTTTGAAGTTGGGGAAGAAAACAAGATGGGAGTCATCTGTATTGACCCGGATCACACAGACTACGCGACAAGATGAGCATTTGAGGTTAAAAAGTATATAAACTGTCAGTTTCACTACTGTAAAACCGAACAGTGAAATGAACTAAATGAAATGAGTTATTTTCACTCAAATAATAATGAAAGTTCATAAGTTTTGTAAACTCACAAATGTCATTGTAGTAAACTGAACTTGAATGATTGAGTTTTCTAGTTCCCATCATGCTTTGCATCAGACAATATGGAAAATAAATGTTGAAATTAAGTGTTATTTTGTTAAGATTAACACAGGGAGATATAAGTTAGTACTTAAATGTTGTGTTATGTTAGGATTTACATAGGTTTCTGTCATGTTGGTTTTGTAGTGTTACCTTTGTGGTTAGGTTGAGGATGGACAGCAAATTTTGAAGACTGCATATACTGCATGTTCTTTGAAAATTTTAATGCAATTGTATGTATATATTGAAAGTCTTTCTGATAATGACATTAGCATGTGCTGATGTGTTATAGCTAACTAGTACTTAGCTATAAAGGTCTGAATGAATGTGACTTTAATGGAAGCAGGTTGTATATATTATTGGATATTAATATTATTATATATAATGGAAGCAAGGCTGGGATTGGCTCCCATGGCTTTCAGCCCCGCCACTCTTGTCATAAGAACTTTAAGCTCTGTTAACTTAAAAAATTGAGTTTGATTACTCAAATGTTTTCAAAACCAAGTTAAGTGAACACAATCATTTAAATACACTAAATAAGCACCAGGTTTGGTGAACTGAATGATTTAAGTATAGTCTACAAAACCGCCAAGTTAAATAAACTTAAATATGCAAGTTTTGTGATACCCCATTACTTGAGGCAACAAGTTTAAGTTCAGTCAACTTATTAGGGTTTTCAGTGCAGATAAGACCCTTCTTCCTCGGCTGGTATCGTTTAGAGCCCTTTGAAGCTGGATTTAAACTGCATTTTGGAAGCTCAAACTCGGGGCACCATAGAAGTCCATTATATGGAGAGAAATCCTGAAATGTGACCCTGGACCACGAAACCAGTCTTAAGTCGCTGGGGTATATTTGTAGCAAAAGCCAAAAATACATTGTATGGGTCAAAATGATAGATTTTTTTTTTATGCCAAAAATCATTAGGATATTAAGTAAAGATCATGTTCCATGAAGATATTTTGTAAATTTCCTACTGCAAATGTATCGAAACTTAATTTTTGATTAGTGATATGCATTGCTAAGAACTTCATTTGGACAAATTTACACGTGATTTTCTCAGTATCTCGGCCAAATATTGTCCTATCCTAACAAACCATACATCAATGGAAAGCTTACTTATTCAGCTTTCAGATGATGTATACATTTTGAAAATTGACACTTATGACTGGTTTTGTGGTCCGGGGTCACAAATGTTTTCCTCAGAAAACATTATTTCTTAAGCACATTATCTGCAAATTTTTGTTCTGGAAGTGAACGAACCCTTTAATAATTGCGAGTGCTAATGTAAAGTTACCCTGGTCACAGCGTGTGCCTTTCCAGCCGGGGTTACAGTAGCAGGTGCCAGTCATGTGATCGCAGGTGGAGTTATTGAGACAGTCGCACACCTGCCGGCAGCCGTATCCGTATGTACCTGCGGGACACTCTGGAAGCCAGCGGAATAAGCATGGGTCAGATGCAGCCTTGAAAATATTAAAGTACCAGCTCTAGGCTCTCATACTCACTCTGTTCACAGTGGCGTCCCATGAAGCCGGTGCGGCATGTGCACAGCCCAGAGATGTGATCGCAGTCCGCGCCGTTCTCGCACTGACACGCCTGAACACAGTCCTTCCCATAGAAACCCAGCGGACAACCTGCAGGACACAATGAACTGTCACGATCGGGCCGAGGTTCAGTTTCAGATGGGATGCGGGAGAGTTGTTACTCACGTTGTGTGCAGTACAGCCCCGTCCAGCCGGCGGTACACTTACACTCGCCGTCGTAAGCGCTGCAGAACGCCCCGTTGTGACAGTTGCAGTTGTGGATGCAGTTGGGACCCCACTGACCCGGAGGACACGCTACAAATGAACACACACTTGATCAAAAATGACACAAACAGCAACAGTGTGAAAAATTATTTTAAATCCTTTTGTGGCATCATTACTCCAGTCTTCGGTGCACTGTTAGACATCATTATTATCAACACTGTTGCCAACTTGTTACTGTAGGTCATACATCTACAAAAGTGCTTATTGAGGATAAATTTTCGTAAATCAATTTAGTCGTACTGATAGCTCTCAGCTTTTAATATGAATTTTTCCTGAGTGTGTGCTCTAAATGTTTGATCTGGTAAAGAACACTAAGCCAAACTGTGATCTTATGGTGTAAAAAAGTGGGATGAATCTATATCTAATCTATATCTATCTATATATATATATATATGACCCTGGAGCACAAAACCAGTCATAAATCGCTGGGGTATATTTGTATAATAGCCAAAAATACATTGCATGGGTCAAAATTATAATTTTTTCTTTTATGCCAAAAATCGTTAGGATATTAAGTAAAGATCATGTTCCATGAAGATATTTTGTAAATTTCCTACCGTAAATATATCAAAACCTAATTTTTGTTTTTTAAGTAATATGCATTGCTAAGAACTTAATTTGGACAACTTTAAAGGCAGTTTTCTCAATATTTAGATTTTTTTGCACCCTCAGATTTCAGATTTTCAAATAGTTGTATCTCGGCCAAATATTGTCCTATCATAACAAACCATACATCAATGGAAAGCTATATAAATATATATAAATCTCAATTTTGAAAAATATATTCATGAAACATTTAATTGCTACATTAAAAGGACACAGAGACATCAACAATCCACATCTGAATTTCATTGGTAAACTAAGTGCATAAACTAAACTAATCCAAACTAACCCATTGTTTGTCACCACTGATAAGGTTTGTATGTCAAGTGTGTATATGTGTCTCAACAGCCAAGAAAGAATTTTTTTATATCACAACAGCTGCATTCACTTCACCAGGCATATCTTAGAATATATAATTTTTTGCCATTATTATAATTTAAACTATTTTCTTATGTAACTTCTGTCACCAGAAGAGCATAAAGATGCACTTCCATAACTCTCTTTCAATTTCACTGCATAAACGTACATTACAAAACACATATGCAACTACTGAAAGAAAAAAAGATAACGCAAAAGACAGTCAAAAGACCAACTAAAGCATCACCATAATGGTGGCATAAAACATAATCAAACCACTGTGAGCTAGGGCTAAACCTCTGTTAATTCTCAATAAGATCTTAGACAGATGACAGAAATAAATTGAAAGTGGTGTCTGTGATAAGTGAAGATGTTAATGGTGGTTGTGTTTAATTCTCCTCTGGTGAGATCTAGACAGATTTAATGTGTTCATCTGTTATTTACAGTTGATCTTGATCTAAGGCTGTGTGATTAAGTAAATTAAAAGATCATTTTAATGATGTGTCTTCAAAAAGCCATTGTAGTAAGCCTGGTAAAGTCTAACAGTGTGTCACATGATCCATCGTTGGAGAAGTTTTGACATACCATGGTAATTCTGCTTTTTTCAGATTCTTATAAACATATTAATGGCTAAAGTCTGATTACACTGTATTCCGCACAAACTGGGCTACAATAATAATGTAAGCAACATGAATGTACATTTTTGTGTTTTTATGAAAACAACGTTTATGCGTGGTTTGTGAAAAACAAAAACTTTGAAGTCACTGAAATAAGGCCGTAAAACACATACAGAACATTTGTCCACAACACTTTTGAGAACTGGATGTGGTAGACTAGAGTTTTTTTGCTACAAAATGATGTGAAAATCATTATTTTTGTGAAAACTGTTCTATTAAGACTTGGGGGTAAGATTTAAAAAAGAAATAAAATATTTTATTTAACAATGATGCATTCAATTAATAAAAAGTTATCATAAAGGGCAACACTTTATAATACTTTTCCTTCATTAATGAATAGCTACACAGGAACAAATGACTAATGCACTAATAACATTTTACTATCTACTATCAACTAACAAGAAACTCTTGAAAGTGTTAGCTATTAGCTAAATCAGTAACTACTATTTTTTTCACTATGGACAGCATTAAAAGTGTTACCAAAGAATCTTGAAAAAAATAAATTTGCATCATCAACATTTCAGAAACATAAAAAATCATAATTATTCAAACTTTTGACAGGTAGTGTATATAAAACATCAGCAGATCATGTGTGTTTCTTGAATGTTTCTCTGCGTGATCAGCAGGGGGCACTACAGACCACAGACACTCAATGAGGGCAAAACACAAAGAGGGCATAATTAACCCCCATTCATGGGTAAAAACAAAAACTGTTCCTCAAATGCTCCTGAGTGATAAATCTGGCAAACCCTCTCTGAGCATCATCTTTATATGGACCATCCACCTACAGGAGAAGAGCTACATCAGCTGAACCAATTAAAGAAGCTGCATTCTGTCCAGATGTGGAAAGTAAAATATGCTATAATTTACAACAAACCAGCAGCTATATGGTGTCTGTTATTCAGGAGGATAATGCTACACAAATATCTGAAACAATGTATTTGTGACCCTGGACCACAAAACCAGTCATAAGTGTCAATTTTCAAAATAAGCTGAATAAATAAGCTGAATAAATAAGCTTTCCATTGATGCAAGGTTTGTTAGGACCGGACAATATTTGGCTGAGATACTGATTTTTGGCATAATTTTTTTTTTTTATAATTTGACCCATACAATGTATTTTTGGCTATTGCTACAAATTTACCCCAGTGACTTAAGACTGGTTTTGTGGTCCAAGGTTACATTTGATAAGTGCTACTTCCAGGGTTCCCAATGTAAGCCAAATGTCAAATTCCCTGACTTTTCCCTGACTTTCACTGACTAAAAAGAGATCCATTAGTACAAAAAATACATATACACTACTATTTATTTATTTATTTATTTAAAAAAAAAATGCCTTTACCCGTTATTGCACTTTGATCTTTTTTTTTTATTTTTTTTATATATTTTCTATAGAAATTAATTTATAACCATAACCATAACTATGTAAAGTTGAAACAACCCAATAAAACAAAATATGGTATAGAAAAATTACATTTTGATAAACAGAAACAAAAAATTTAAAGCAACAAACAAAAAATCCCTGATATTCCATGACTTGGACAAAATAATTATAAAATTCCCTGACTTTCAATGTCTGGAATAGACCTTTTAAAATTCCATGATATTCCAAAAATTCCATGACCCGTGGGAACCCTGTACTTCACTAGACACATCAGTAAACATCTGTCATGGCTTAACTCCAAAATCATAACACTCTCATTAAACTGCTTTAATTAGAGACAAATAACCTGCTCTTATGATCTGATTGTGGTTGTATCTCTCTATTAGTGCTGCGGAATCTTAGCGCCGCATTTGACACTATTGAACACAACATTCTTTTAGAAATGATGTTGGCATTAGTGGTGGTTCAAATTGTACTTATCTGACCACCAATAATTCATGGCAATGAATGACAAGGTATCATATCAATCACAATGCAGTATGGAGTACCTCAGGGCTCAGTACTAGGACCATTACTTTTTATGCTGTTCATGTTACCCTTAGGAGATATCATTAGGAAACACTGTGTTATGCTGATGATACTCAGCTTTCTAGTGTTTGTTGTGGCCTGACGAAACAAACAAATTCGCAAAACGGAATGCATAGCTGATATAAAAACTGGATGACTAGTATTTTCTTATTGTTAAATTCTAAAAAAAAACACAGGTGTTAATTATCGGGCCAAAAACCTATGCATGTAAAAACTTAAAACACTTTCCAATACTTAATTTCCAATACTTAATTAAGAGAACATTTTAGAATATTCATGCAAAACACAGCTAACACTATAAAGGAGTGAGTCTGTGTTTTACAGTGAGCCTGACATGAATCAGTGTGTAAGTGTGAATCTGACTGTAGTGTGATTGCACAGAATACTGACGCTGTGAGCAGTCACTGCCGATCCATCCGGGGTAACACTGACACGCGCCGCCGGTGGGGAGACATGTGCCATTATTAGTGCAGGTGCAGCTCCACGCACAGTTCTTACCAAACCTGCCACTGGGACACACTGCAGACAGACAGACAGAGCAGCACATCAACACCACTGACACTGACACAACCACAGGACAGATACTAGACAATGGATAATGGAAGACATTACAAAACAAACTGAAATAATAAATGGCGCACAGAAGACGCACTCCCTTTACAAGAGGACTAATACTGCCATCAGTGTTGGGGGTAACGCATTACAAGTAACTAAAGTTACATAATAATATTACTTGAGTTACATTTTCAAAAAAGTAACTCCAGTTACTTTTTGTTTCCTTTATGTATTTAATCCCATTTTATTAACCAATGACTTTGCTGCTGACCTTTGATCCAATTCAACCGTACACTGCAAAAATATGTTTCTTACTTAGATTTTTTGTCTTGTTTCCAGCCAAAATATAAAAAAAAAAAAAGTTAAATCAAGGAGGATTTTCTAGACAAGTAAATAATCATTTGTTTTCAGAAAAAACAAGTCAAAATTAAGTGAGTTTTTGCTTAGAACAAACAAAATAATCTCCTAATATGGTAAGCAAAATAATTTCATTTCAAACAGAAAGCAAGATTATTTTGCTGACCCCATTGGGAGATTATTTTTCTCGTTTCAAGCAAAAACACACTTAATTTTGACTTGTTTTCAGAAAAAAACAAGACAATAATTTTTACTTGTCTAGAAAATCCTTATGATTTAAGAATTTTTAGATATTTTGGCTGGAAACAAGACACAAAATCTAAATAAGAAAAGCATTTTTGCAGTGTACTAATAAGAAAAACTTTCTTTAGTCTTAGCCTTATTCACTTCATTTCATTTTGGTGTGAAAGTGCTTTTACATTTGCTAAGAAATGAACATTTTTATATTAAAAACAAACAAGCAAGCCCCGCCCAGATTTAAAAAGTAACACAAAAGTAATGTAACGCATTACTTTCCATTAAAAGTAACTAAGTAACGTAATTAGTTACTTTTTTAGGGACTTTTTTCATATTTCCAGACAAAATATTTAAAATTTCTTAAATCAAGAAGGATATTCTAGACAAGCAGAAATTATTGTCTTGTTTTCAGAGAAAATAAGTCAAAATTAAGTGAGTTTTTGCTTAAAACAAGAAAAATAATCTGCCAATGGGGTAAGAAAAATAATCTTATTTTAAGCAGAAAACTAGATAACTTTGCTTACCCCATTGGCAGATTATTTTGCTTGTTTTAAGCAAAAACTCACTTAATTCTGACTTCAATATTTAATTGTTGATATCAAGAACTGGCATTTTTACTAGAAACAATGTAATTATTGATATGAAAAATAAACTTTTTACTAGTGAGAATTATTTCTGACATGTGAAATTGACATTTTAACTAGTAAGAAATTAATTGTTGATATCAACAATCAAATTTGAATGGGAGTCTATGGTGACATTTAACTAGTGAAAATACAATTCTTAATATCAATGATTATAGTTTTTACTAGTGGAAATTATTGTTGATATCAATAATTAACCTTTTTACTAGTGGAAATGTAATTCCTGATATCAAAAATTGCCATGTTACTAGTAAAAATCTAATTCCTGATATCAAGAATTAGCATTTTAACTAGTGAAAATATTGTTGATATCAAGAATTCATATCCTGCGATGAATAAACGTTAAAACGGCTTGCCATAATATGATCCATTACTTTCCATAAAAAGTAACAAAGTAACGTAATTAGTTACTTTTTTAGGGAGTAACGCAATATTGTAACGCATTACTTTTAAAGGTAACTTTCCCCAACGCTGAATACTGCATGTGAGTCAGACTATCTGACAGCTGTAGTGTAGTATTGAAAGAGAGGGGCGTTTCTTGCCTTCGTTGCAGAGCGGCCCTTTAAACCCGGGCAGACAGTCACACTGGCCGCTCACATGGTGACAGGGGCCACTGCTGTGGACGCAGGGTGGACAGGCCTGGCTACAGCGGTGGCCAAAGAAACCCGGAGAACAGACTGGGAGCAGGTCGGGAAAACATGAGGAGAACAGAGCAGATGAGAAAACACATATGTGGTGATGGGACAGACGGTGCGGTGTGTTTGAGCACTCACTGCGCTGGCAGGTGGTTCCTCTGAATCCAGGAGCGCACTCGCACACGCCTTCGTCCGGCGAACACGACGCTCGGTTCTTACAGTTACAGGAGAGAGAGCAGTTGGGCCCCCAGCGGCCCTCAGCGCACACACTGTCACAGTGAATGCCTGTGAGAAACACAAAAACATCACTTCAGATTCACAGAAGAAACATCTCTCAATTACTGCCGTTACACAAAACTTTACACAAAGCCTTGGAATGAACATTATAATAATAATCTATTTATTGTTATATCGTTAGAGAATATCATTTTCCACAAACCTTTAAAGGAACACTTTAAAGCCACAAAAATAGGCTCATTTTCCAACTCCCCTAAACAGTGCTGGGGAAAGTTACTTTTGAAAGTAATGCGTTACAATATTGCGTTACTCCCTAAAAAAGTAACTAATTGCGTTACTTAGTTACTTTTTATGGAAAATAATGCGTTACATTACTTTTGCGTTTCTTTTTAAATCTGGGCAGGGCTTGCTTGTTTTGTTTTTTTTTATTATAAAAATGTAAAAGCTCTTTCACACCAAAATGAAATGAAGTGAATAAGCCTAAGGCTAAAGGAAAATTAAATTGTCGTCTGTACAGTAGAACTGTAGGAAAAGAAAGTTCAACACTCTTCAGCAATGAGGAAAAAAAACACAAATGTAAATTAATCTAAGATAAGTTTTGTTTATTAGTACACTGCAAAAAATGCTTTTCTATTTTTAGATTTTTTGTCATTTCTGGCCAAAATATCTAGAAATTCTTATAGACAAGTAAAAATTATTGTCTTATAGTCAAAATTAAGTATGTTTTTGCTTGAAACAAGCAAAATAATCTGCCAATGGGGTAAGCAAAATAATCTAGTTTTCTGCTTGAAATAAAATTATTTTGCTTACCCCATTGGCAGATTATTTTCCTTGTTTCAAGCAAAAACTCACTTAATTTTGGCTTGTTTTTTCTGAAAATAAGACAATTTTTATTTGTGTAGAAAATTATTCTTGATTTAAGAATTTAAGAATTAAGACAAAAAATCTAAGTAAGAAAAGCATTTTTTGCAGTGCAGAGGAACAACATTGTTAGAATCACTTTAAGAGCAGATAATAAAAACAAAATCCATCCTGCTTTAAAGAGCTCAATGTTTACACTGCAAAAAATGCTTTTCTTACTTAGATTTTTTGTCTTGTTTCCAGCTAAAATATCAAAAAATTCTTAAACCAAGAAGGATTTTCTAGACAAGCAAAAATTATTGTCTTGTTTTCAGATTAAAAAAGTCATAATTAAGTGAGTTAATGCTTAAAACAAGCAAAATAATCTGCCAATGGGGTAAGCAAAATAATCTAGTTTTCTGCTTGAAATAAAATTATTTTGCTTACCCCATTGGCAGATTATTTTGCTTGTTTCAAGCAAAAACTCTCTTAATTTTAACTTATTTTTTCTGAAAACAAGACTTTTTTTTTACTTGACTAGAAAATGTTTAGATATTTTGGCTGGAAATAAGACAAAAAATCTAAGTAAGAAAAGCATTTTTTGCAGTGTACAATTACATTTAGTCATTTAGCAGACGCTTTTATCCAAATCAACCTGAAAGTGTCAGAAGACAAGAGCACAGTGTGTGCTTATAATAAACACAATGATGCTGCACATTGGAGTGCTAATATAGTTATTGTTGTTGTGAACGGGTCATAACCCAGTGACCGTCGGGACAAATGATTACATGTCTCTTCCTGTGTGTCTGGAGCTCAGTCCGTGTGCAGCGCAGCGCTCAAGTGGCTCTGTGGAGCCAGAACGCAGACAAAAGCTCTTTTGAGAGCGAGTGCGTGTTGCTAGGTGCTGAGAGAACGCTGGAGATCATTCTAGTGCAGCAGCTCTGAGAGCATCAGTATGCAGCCGGTGTGCAGCACAAACCTGAGGAATGTCTGGGAGAGAATACGAACGCATATGTGTTCACTTCTGCTTAACAATCCACTAACCAGTGTTGGGGGTAACGCAAGTTACGTAATAATATTACTTTTTTCAAGTAACTAGTAATGCAACGCATTACTTTTTCATTTTCAAGAAAATATCTGAGTTACTTTTTCAAAAAACTAACGCCAGTTACTTTTTGTTTCCTTTATGTATTTAATCCCATTTTATTAACCAATGACTTTGCTGCTGACCTTTGATCCAATTCAACCGTACACTGCAAAAATACTGTTCTTACTTAGATTTTTTGTCCTGTTTCTAGCCAAAATATCAAAAAATTCTTAAATGAAGTAAATAATTATTTTCTGTTTTCAGAAAAAACAAGTCAAAATAATGACTATAATAATGCATATTGGTAAACTGCAAAAAATGCTCTTTTTTTCTAGATATTTTGTCTTGTTTCTAGCCAAAATATCTCTTAATAATATATTTATAATATATGTTTCTTAAATCAAGAAGGCTTTTCTAGAGAAGTAAAAATTCTTGTCAGTGTTTTTGCTTAGAAAAAGCACAATAATCTGCCAATGGGGTAAGCAAAAAAATATTATTTCAAACAGAAAACAAGATAATTTAGCTTACCCCATCTGGGAGATTATTTTGCTTTTTCTAAGCAAAAACACTTAAATTTTGACAAGAATTTTTACTTCTCTAGAAAAACCTCCTTGATTTAAGAAACATATATTATAAATATATTATTAAGAGAAATTTTGGCTAGAAACTAGACAAAAAACTAAAAAAAAGAAAAGCATTTTTTGCAGTGTACCAATAAGCAAAACTTCCTTTATATTAACTAACATTTGTGCTTTTTTCCTCATTGCTGAAGAGTGTTTCTTTCTTTTCCTACAGTTCTACTGTACAGACGTCAATTTAATTTTCCTTCAGCCTTAGGCTTATTCACTTCATTTCATTTTGGTGTGAAAGGGCTTTTACATTTGCTAAGAATAAATCTTTTTATATTAAAAACAAACAAGCAAGCCCTGCCCAGATTTAAAAAAGTAACACAAAAGTAACGCAACGCATTACTTTCCATAAAAAGTAACTAAGTAACGTAATTAGTTACTTTTTTAGGGAGTAACGCAATATTGTAACGCATTACTTTTAAAAGTAACTTTCCCCAACACTGCCACTAACCCACGAAAAGCACACTAATGTGAAAACTGGAGGCTTTGGTTGTTTGGGGCTAGAGCTTTTTAAAATTTTACAGCAGTAACTTTTTATAAAGCAAAGCGTCAGCTGCTTTACCTGTCCATCCGGCCAGACAGCGGCAGTGTCCGGTCTCGGGGTCACAGCCGTCCGCATGACTGCAGTCACAGCGCTCACGACAATCCAGTCCATACGTCCCGTCCTGCAACAGTCCACACAGAGATATGTGTTTCAACAAAAACACTGACTTTGCTGAATTGTACATGAGAACACACTTTAAAATCAGGGCTGTCAGTTCATGAATCTAATTAGTCGCAAACTAAATCGTGGCTGTGAAAATACCCACAAAAGATTATTTGGTAACACTTTAGGAACTTTAAAGTTTATTAGTTAATGTATCAACCAACACGAACTAACCATGAGCAAAACATTTGTTACTGTATTTGCTAATCTTGTATTGTATTCATGTTAGTTCACAGTGCATTAACTAATGTTAACAAGATTTGACAAAGATTAATAAATGCTGTCTAAGTGCAGTTCATTATTAGTTCATGTTAACTAATGAACCTTATTGTAAAGTGTTACCGATTATTTAAAGCTATGTTAAATGAGAAAGTAGCAAGACATTGCAAATTGTAGCTTTAGAAAGAAATATTTTAAACATTTAGGCTGCAACGTCTAACAAACTATGGAAACACAAAAGAAGATCATTTTAGAAACAGTTTGTTTTGTTCATACAACGAAAGTCATTGGTGACCAAAACCGCTTTGTTATAGTCAATAGTCTTTAAAGTACCTTCTTTTATGTTTCACAAAAGAAAGGTGACAGAAATGACATGAGGGTCAGAATTTACATTTTTTGGGTTAACTATACCTTTATGTTTTTATTTTTATTATTTTTAATCAAATTACAATCTAAATGTGACCCTGGAGCACAAAACCAGTCTTAAGTCGCTGGGGTATATTTGTAGCAATAGCCAAAAATACATTGTATGGGTCAAAATTATTGATTTTTCTTTAATGCCAAAAATCATTAGGATATTAAGAAAAGATTTGTTCCATGAAGATATTTTGTAAATTTCCTACTATAAACATATCAAAACTTTATTTTTGATTAGTAATATGCATGGCTTTTTTGCACCCTCAGATCACAGATTTTCAAATAGTTGTATCTCGGTCAAATATTGTCTTATCATAAACCATACATGAACTGAAAGCTTATTGATCCAGCTTTCAGATGATGTATAAATCTCAATTTAAAAAAATTGACCCTTATGACTGGTTTTGTGGTTTTTGCTAGTAACATGCTATTCATGTTAGAAACATGCTAGGAACTTGCTAGTAACATGCTAGGAACTTGCTAAACATGCTAGCAACATGCTAGTAGCATGTTAAACATGCTAGTAACACCCTAGCAACCACCCTGAGTACCTAGCAACTGCATATCAACACCTTAGCAACCACCCTGGGTACCCTAGGAACCGCATAGCAACACCTTAGCAACCATCCCAGGTACCCTAGCAACCGCCCCGGGTGCCCTAGCAGCTGCATAGCAACACCCTTGCAACCACCCCGAGTACCCTAACAACCACATAGCAATCACTCAGAGTACCTTAGCAACCGCATAGCAACACACTAGCAATCACCCCAAGTACCCTAGCAACCGCCCAAGCAACCACCCTGAGTACTCTAGCAACTGCATATCAACACCCTTGCAACCACCTCGAGTACCCTAACAACCACATAGCAACACCCTAGCAACCACCCCAAGTAACCTAGCAATCACCCTTAGTACTCTAGCAACTGCATAGCAACACCTTTGCAACCACCCTGAGTACCCTAACAACCACATAGCAACACCCTAGCAACCACTCAGAGTACCTCAGCAACCGCATAGCAACACCCTAGCAACCACTCCAAGTACCCTAGCAACCACCCTAGCAACCACCCTGAATACTCTAGCAACTGCCTAGCAACACCTTAGCAACCACCCTGGATACCCTAGCAACCGCATAGCAACACCTTAGCAACCTCCCCAGATACCCTAGCAACTGCTCTAACAATCACAGAGAAACACCCTAGCAACCACTCTGAGAACCTTAGCATCTATATCAAACTTGAAACTTTTAAAACTACTTTAAACTTCAAACTATTTCAGACTGAAAATCGTCAAACTTAAAAATGTTTAACCTAAAAACTTTTTAAACTTTATCTATCTATCTATCTATCTATCTATCTATCTATCTATCTATCTGACTGTATTGCCTTCAAAACAATCATGCTTTAAGCTTTAAAATTACTTTAAACTTTCAACTATTTCAGAGTGAAAACTATCACACTTAAAACTTTTAAAACTTTTTTAAACTTTCTGGTCAGGCTTTCTCAAGCCAACTTAAAGTTTGTCTTGACAAACTTTTTATCTAGTTCTCTTTTGTTGTAGTTGTGGTGGTCACTGTGGAGTTTTCCTTCTGCTATTAGAGCAAATTGGACCACAGAATTATATTTGTTGTCATTTCCATTCACCACTAAAGAGGTACTATGAAATAGCTCCGGAAATGTGAAAAGGGTCCAAACAGGAAGTTAACAGAAGAGGTCTAACATGCTGACAGTAGGCTTTGAGTGTGTAAATGAGCTCAGTATCGTATGAAGACAGTATAAGGGTTGATATCTCTCTGATGTTGGTGAAGAACTGACCTGACAGTGTTGATCACATCTGTCTCCTCTCCAGCCTGGAGTACAGGTGCACCTTCCGTCCAGAGCATTGCAGGCGCCTCCGTTACCGCAAACACACGTCAGATTACAGCCCAGACCCCATGTGCCACTGGGACAGTTAATGGAGCAGTCCACCCCATGCCAACCTGACACCACCACACAAGAAAGAACTCAGATTTCATTAAAAACATCTTCATTTAAATTCTAAAGATGAACACATTTCTTATGGGTTTGAAATCACATGATCCTTCAGAAATCATTCAAGGCTGCATTTATTTGATCAAAAATACAGAAAAAAAGTGTAATATGGTGAAATATTATTACAAAATAAAACTATTAATTTCTTTTTGAATAAATGTAATTTATTTCTTTGATGCAAAGCTAAATTTTTAGCATCATTACTCCAGTCTTCAGTCTCACATGATCCTTTAGAAATCATTCAAGGCTGCATTTATTTGATCAAAAATACAGAAAAAAAGTGTAATATGGTGAAATATTATTACAAAATAAAACTATTAATTTCTTTTTGAATAAATGTAATTTATTTCTTTGATGCAAAGCTAAATTTTTAGCATCATTACTCCAGTCTTCAGTCTCACATGATCCTTTAGAAATCATTCAAGGCTGCATTTATTTGATCAAAAATACAGAAAAAACTGTAATATTTGTGAAATATTATTACAATTTAAAATAAATGATTTCTTTTTAATTCTATTTTAAAATGTAATTTATTTCTGTGATGCAAAGCTACATATTCAGCATCATTACTCCAGTCTTCAGTCTCACATGATCCTTTAGAAATCATTCAAGGCTGCATTTATTTGATCAAAAATACAGAAAAAAAAACCCTGTAATATTGTGAAATATTATTAGAATTTAAAATAAATGATTTCTTTTAAATTATATTTAAAAATGTAATATATTTCTGTGAGGCAAAGCTGAAATTTCAGCATCTTTACTCCAGTCTTCAGCGTCACATGATCCTTCAGAAATCATTCAAGGCTGCACTTATTTGATCAAAAATACAGAAAAAAAAAAAAATATTGTAAAATATTATTACAAAATAAAATCATTACTTTCTATTCGAATATATTTTAAAATATAATTTATTTCTGTGATGCAATGCTGAATTTTCAGCATCGTTACTCCAGCCTTCAGTGTCACATAATCCTTAAGAAATAATTCAAGGCTCCATTTATTTGATCTAAAATACAGAAAAAACTGTAATATTTGTGAAATGTTATTACAATTTAAAATAAATTATTTCTTTTTGAATATATTTTAAAATGTAATTTATTTCTGTGATGCAAAGCTACATATTCAGCATCGTTTCTCCAGCCTTCAGTGTCACATAATCCTTAAGAAATCATTCAAGGCTGCATTTATTTGATCAAAAATACAGGAAAAAAGTGTCATATTGTGAAATATTATTACAAAATAAAATTATTAATTTCTTTTTGAATATATTTTAAAATGTAATTCATTTCTGTGATGCAAAGCTAAATTTTTAGCATCATTACTCCAGTCTTCAGTCTCACATAATCCTTTAGAAATCATTCAAGGCTGCATTTATTTGATCAAAAATACAGAAAAAACTGTAATATTTGTGAAATATTATTACAATTTAAAATAAATTATTTCTTTTTGAATATATTTTAAAATGTAATTTATTTCTGTGATGCAAAGCTACATTTTTAGCATCATTACTCCAGTCTTCAGTCTCACATAATCCTTTAGAAATCATTCAAGGCTGCATTTATTTGATCAAAAATACAGAAAAAACTGTAATATTTGTGAAATATTATTACAATTTAAAATAAATGATTTCTTTTTAATTCTATTTTAAAATGTAATTTATTTCTGTGATGCAATGCTACATTTTTAGCATCGTTACTCCAGCCTTCAGTGTCACATAATCCTTAAGAAATCATTCAAGGCTGCACTTATTTGATCAAAAATACAGAAAAAAATTTAATATTGTGAAATATTATTGCCATTTAAAATAAATTATTTCTTTTTGAATATATTTTAAAATGTAATTCATTTCTGTGATGCAAAGCTACATTTTCAGAATCTTTTCTCCAGCCTTCGGTGTCACATGATCCTTCAGAAATCATTCAAGGCTGCATTTATTTGATCAAAAATTCAGAAATAACAGAAATAGTGTTAAATATTATTTCCATTTAAATAAATCATAAAATAAATGAATCATGCCAGCCTGACACACAAATGTGTTCATCTTCATTTGTGTTGTAAAGATGAACACGTTTCTTATGGGTTTGGAATGACATGAGGGTGAGTAAATGTGTGTCTTCTTTGTGGGAGCTCTGCTCTAGTGAATTACCTGCTTTACAGGAGCAGGATCCATCGCTGGGTGAGCAAGCCACTGCGTTCTTGCAGGAGCACACAGAGCTGCAGTTGATGCCGTATGTGCCGGCGGGACAGGGAGTGGAGCAGTCTGAGCCCTGCGATCACCGTCACACATTAGTGTTTGACTCTGACACAGACACACTCATAAGCAGAGCTGGGTAGTAAGTGATCAGATGTAATGTGGATTACGTAATCAGATTCCAAAAATGAAGTACTTCTAATCAGAGTAAGTTACATTTTAAAATACTTGTAATCAGACTACAGTTACTTTTTCATGGATCAGAATCTGAATCTGAATGAGCTTTCTTGCCAGGTATGTTTGCACATACTAGGAATTTGTTTTAGTGACAGAATTGTTTTAGTGGATTACATGATTACATATTATTCACACAATAGCAATAAATTACTCATAATTCATTGATTCCCCCTTATTTCTCTTTTTTATCTTTTCAATTTTCATTTCTAAAAAGCCTGCTGGTGAACACATTCATTTTAACAGGTTTTTAACCATGTATTATTACGTCTTTGGAAGGCTTTTGTCTTCCCAACTCATTAAGAATGAGTTTTTATTTACGTTACATTTACATTATTTCTTATTGACATGTCATGCAGGCGTCCCAGAACTGTTTGTCATCTAAACCTTATATGCCAAATATACAGCTGCATCTCAATACATTAGAATGTTGTGGAAAAGTTAATTTATTTTAGTAATCCAACTCAATTTGTCATGATTTTGGCTTACGTTTAACAAATTACTGAAATAAATGAACTTTTCCATGACATTCTGATTTATTGAGATGCACCTGTGTTTATTATAACTACCCCTGATTTTTTTTGCCCCAAGACTCCTGAAAATAAGCTTTTTAATTGCTTTTTGAGCATAAGAAACTACATTAATGGGGCAATTATTTTCATTTTTTGTTCCTGATTTGACATGTCATTTAATTGTGAGTTCAAGCAGGTTTTGAGATTTCAGGATTCACCCATTTATTAAGACTTGGTTGTGTATGAGCTGCCCGGAGGTGTTGCAAATGTAGTGTACAGACTATCTTTGAAAGGGACTTTGTTTTAAAATTATTTATTTTAATTTCTTTTTTTTATGATGTAATTAGTTGTTATCTTTCATTAAACTTCAGGAAACCTTGATGTAATATAGTGTTTAATGCACTTCATGTTGTAAATGACAAAGAATGGAACAGATTTTCTTACTCTTTGCATTTCTTACATCATTATGCAACAAGATAATCCTATTTAACTCAATGTGATAAACGAGTTAAGTTAAAAGTAATCTGATTAGATTACCTAAAATATGTAATGTAACTGATTACATTACTGACTACAGTTTTTGTCATGGAATCTGGAATCTGTACCTGATTATAGTTTGTAAGTAATCTACCCAGCTCTGTTCATAAGTCTTTATGATAATGTACCTTAAATCCGGGCGCGCAGACACATTCCCCGCTCACGCTGTGGCAGTCGGCTCCGTTCTGACAGCGACAGACCTCCTGACACGCCTCTCCGTAGAGACCAGGAGCACACGTCTCATTACAGTACAGGCCCGACCAGCCCGACCGACACGAACACTCGCCAGACATGGGGTGACAGCTGAGACACAGACACACACCGTTTCACCGGAAAACACATCAACCAGCAGCTGCTGCTGTCACTAAAACACAGCCCCACACTCATAATCGCCTCTGTCTTACCAAAACCCTTGACAGAAAATCATTCTTAACATTTAATATTTTGATCATTTAACAGCACATCTGGATGTTCAATTTTGATGTCTATTATGACATGCAGGTAAGCAAAAATAACTAAGTTTAAATGTGACCCTGGACCACAAAACCAGTCTTAAGTGTCAATTTTTCAATTTTTTTTTATTTATATATCTGAAAGTTGAATAAATAAGCTTTCCATGTATTGTTTGTTGGGATAGGACAATATTTGGCTGAGATGCAACGATTTGAAAATCTGGAATCTGAGGGTGCAAAAACATCTAAATATTGAGAAAATCACCTTTAAAGCTGTCCAAATTAAGTTCTTATTAATGCATATTACTTATCCAAAATTAAGTTTTGATATATTTACGATACGAAATTTACAAAATATCTTAATGGAACATGATCTTTACTTAATATCCTTACTTAATAATAATGATTTTTGGCATCATTTTTTTTTTTATAATTTTGACCCATACAATGTATTTCAGAATCAGAATCAGAATCAGAAAGAGCTTTATTGCCAAGTGTGCTTGCGCATACAAGGAATTTGTTTTTGTGACATTAGCTTCCAGTGTACATAGACAACAACACAGACAATAAAAAATAAATAAATAATAAAAAATAAATAAAGGTAATAGAGAATAGAAAATATACATATGTAAATATAAATATAAATAGACAAAAAATATTTATATAGAAAAATGGATTAAGAAATAAGTGGCATATACAGTTGTGCTATTGATGCTTGATGAAATTATTGCACATATTTTTATTGCACAACGGGGTGAACATTTAGCTGTTCATAAGTCGGATTGCCTGGGGGAAAAAGCTGTTCTTGTGCTGGTTGTCCTGGTGTTAGGGGCTCTAAATAGTAAACCCATTACTATTAACGTTTGTACATAACATTTATTTATTTTATTTCACAATTATGATTTTTGGCTATTGCTACAAATATAGACCAGTTATCAGTACACATCACAGTGACGTCAGTTGCAGCATAGTGGTTGCAGAAAAACGCTGGTAACAAGGAGGTAAACGGGTAAAATCCGTGCAAAAAGAGAAAAAAAATATATTTTTGTGCCTTTTGATGTCAAAATCGGAATGTAAATCATTTTATAGGATACTGTTGTCAAAGACGCCATTTGAAGCTAAACGCAGACGTTTAAATGGACATACTATGGATGAAAACTGCTATGATTACTCTACCTTTAAAGCATAAATTTGATTTAAACTATAGGTCTACATAATATTCACATATGCTGATCATAGGGGACGTATTTTATTACAACATGAAATATTAGTTAAACCATTTACTATTAACGTTTGTACATAACATTTATTTGTTTTATTTCACAATTATGATTTTTCTCTCACAAATGCAAGTTTATATCTCCTAATTCGGACTTTGTAACTCGATTTAACAAAAGGGTGAGTTTGTTAATTCTGAGGAAATAAAAGCCAGAAGTGTGAACTGAGAGGAAAAGAGAGAATGACGAGTTGATTTTCCTCATTAGAGTTGTAAGATATATTCTCGGAATTGCGAAAATAAAGTCAGAATTTTGAAATACAAAATCTAATTTACCTTTTAATCCATGTCTCCATAGGCTGCCATTGAACCGCCCACAAAAAAAGTCATCCCCGTTTTAAGATCTGTAATACTATCCGACAAACGTTTTTCCGTTGAATAACATTTTGAAAATGACCTTTAATCAGTATAATCTATAATCTTTGTAAATCTAAGTATTTTGTGCTGTATCTGTGTAATTCTCTAGCCATAAAGGTTATCCCTCCTGGGTTTTCTGCAACCAAGCTGCGCGTGCATCCCGAATGTTTACAAACTGATAATTGGTCTATACCCCAGCGACTTAAGACTGGTTTTGTGTCCAGGGGCACAAATAAGTTTAAATTGCTATTGCTTTAAATTATTTGACAAAGAGGATTATTGGTGCTCCCTGCCCACCCTTCAAGAACTGTATTCATCCAGAGTGAGGAAAAGAGCTCAGAAAATCACTCTGGATCCCTCACATCCAAGCCATCCCCTCTTTGAACTTTTTCCATCTGGCCAACGATACAGAGCCCCAAATACCAGGACGACAAGCACAAGAACAGTTTCTTCCCCCAGACAATCCACCTTATGAACAGATAAATGTTCCCTCCATTGTGCAATAAAAATATGTGCAATAACCTTATTTGTTACCACCTCCTTCCTGATATATCCCTGCATCCTTTCTTTTTTATTTTACTCCACTCTATCATCTATAGCACAACTTATTTTTCAATTTCTATATATTTTTTGTCTGTTTATATTTACATAGGTGTATTTTTTATTCTCATCATATTTTTATTGCCTGTGTTGTTGTTGTTGTCTCTGTACACTGGAAGCTAATAACACAAAAACAAATTCCTTGTATGCGCAAGCACACTTGGCAATAAAGCTCCTTCTGATTCTGATTTATTTACAGTATAAGGCTGTGTAATTTGCCTAATCCATCAGTTTATGTTCGTTTTAACTCTCAAGCTTTTATTTTATTGGAAAAATGCAGAAGGACCTTTAAGTCTGTGTTTAGTTGACAACAGGTTACAAATTCATAATGTACGTTAGAAATGATGTGAATGTGAAAATAAAGTGATCCTGGCACATGCTGCACTGTACAAAACAAGGAGCATGTCTACATTAAACTACAGTAAAGTCTGGATAACTCTGGACTGGTTTAACCAGACACCAACATGAAAGTGAAGAAACAAATCAGTCTGTCAAGAAATTAAAAATCCATCAGAGTTAACCTCATGATGATTTTGACTCACAATTATGACTGAATTGCCTTCAAATATAGATGTTTAATGCACAAAACAATGTGTAATGAAGATGTTTTATTGATGCTGCAGATCATCAGTAGAAGGTGTCTATCTCATTACTACCACTGAGATTATCACAGCTATTAAGTTGTTAAAAAGAGACTGGAAGTGAAGTGACTGCACACTTAAGTACAATAATATCAGATCATATTGTTCCATTGACAGCTGCTGATTTCTTTACGTTAAAATAAAGTTTCTTCATTCTTTGATAGGCGTCAGTAAAATCATCCGACAGAGGCTGGTGTTCATGACTGAGGTGTCAGATGTAGTGGGTCTGTATTGTCCATTACCTGTGGACAGAGCAGCTGTAGAGAGCCGTTTGAGCAGCTGTCGTCACATGTGTGACACATGTGGTTTGTCAGCTGTGCACGTCTGTCTGATCTAAACAATGAGACACTGTGTGTGTGTGTGTGTGTGTGTGTGTGTGTGTGTTTTTCTTGAATGACAAAAACTATGACATCAAATCTACTGGCGTCAATGATTTGGGAAAGATTCATTCAGAATAATCTGTTGCGCAGTAGGAGGTTAGATATACAAACCGGCGGGACACAAGCTAAATTACACTTGCTGCACGTCTAATAAAACATTAAAAAATGTCAATATGTGGGAGAAGTGCAGACATATGGATAAATTTGACGATGCAAGAGAGAACTCAATTCAGTCTTGTTTTCTGAGACACTGAAGCAAACACACAGAAAAAACATCTCACTGAGAAACACACACAAAATGATCTGGAATTGTCCGTTTTGATGAGTATTCACATAAACACAGCTGATTGCGTCTTAAATTAATGTAAACAGTAGACAGAAAGTGTATCAGTGCATTGCATTTGGTTTTAAAGGGACAGCAGCCACATTTAGTGTCTATTGTCCGAGTCACTGATGTTCATCAAGCAACAAAAGAAAGACAGAAAACCACTCACTGCTCTTGACTGAATCACTTACGCAGCCCTAAAGATGAATCTAAATGCATTTCTAGAAATAAACATGTCTGTTTGAAAGAATGAAGAATATGGTAAACAAGTGACTATAAAGAATGCATCATTAGCTGATATAATCATTGATATTTCATTCAAAAGACCATGTTCTTTATGAGAAGTGGTTTTATTTAATTTTAATATTAAGGCATGTTGTGTATCACCGCAGTTAAATTGTGTGTTTATCATGATTAAACTTTAATATCAAACCTATATAATGAGTTTGGAAATTTTAGAGAAATGCTTAATAAATGCATTGCACTGTAACTGAACCCATTACATTTTAGCAGACTACATTTACTGTAGATTTAGTCGACTAAAATCTAAAACTAGACTAAAACTAAAAACAATTCAGATGACTAAAATATGACTAAAACTAAATGGCAGTTTAGTCAAAAGACTATGACTAAAACTAAATCAAAATTTGCTGTCAAAATTAACACTGCTAAACAAACAGCCACTTCAAAAAAATAGACCAGTCTCAGTGGTTTGTTTCACCAAGTCAGTGGTTACTCAGGGAAGTTTGACTTTAGTTTGAGGAAGTTCTGTTTTTTTCAATAAGGTAGTTTGGTTTTTAGCAGCGTTTATTACCATAATAACAGACCTCAGATCTCCTGTCTGATTTTCATCAACTCTGGAGCAGCTAACACAGGTTGTTACTTGCACAGACAAACCCACCAAACAGATTCCTCTGAGTGAACCTGAGCCTGTGCATGTAATCACTGCATTAAGAGAAGACGCTGAAGCACAACTGCAGTGTTTGTCTTACCTGCGTGTGTTATTGGCGTTACACGGGCACTTCCTGTCACACTTGAGGCCGTAGAGTCCGTCTGCACAGATGCGCTCCTCGCATCTCTCACCCGTGTATCCCTGCTCACACAGACACTCTCCGCTCACATGATAGCACTGGGCACCGTTCACACAGTTACACGTCCGTCTGCAGCCCACACCGTATGTGCCAACCGGACACTGGTCCTGACACCTAAAACACACACACACAGGTTTGTTTTAGAGAATTGTGGGGACATTCCATAAGTGTAATGGTTTTTATACTGTACAAACCGTATTTTCTATCGCCCTACACCTAAACCTAGCCCTCACATTTTTATTTTCTCATTCTGTATGATTTATAAGCATTCTGAAAGATGGGAATCTCTACCTCACAGACTCAGGCTCCAAACTAATCTCTAGGGGGCAGCCGTGGTTAGGGAGTCGGACTTGTGACTGAAAGGTTGCAGGTTCGAGTCCCAGGTCCGGCAGGGATTGTCGGTGGGGTGAGTGATTAATCAGCGCGACTGAGGTGAGACCCTTGAGCAAGGCACCAAACCCCCAAACTGCTCCCCGGGCGCCGCAGCGATAGCAATATGACTGCCCACAATCTCTACCTCACGGACTCTGGCTCCAAACGAATCTCTACCTCGCGGACTCTGGCTCCAAACGAATCTCTACCTCGCGGACTCTGGCTCAAAGCGAATCACTACCTCACAGACTCTGGCTCCAAACAAATTTGTACTGCATGGACTCTGGCTTCAAACAAATCTCTACCTTGCGGACTCTGGCTCTAAATGAATTTATACTGCATGGACTCTGGCTCCAAACGAATCTCTACTGCGCAGACTTTGGCTTCAAACAAATCTCTACTGCATGGACTCTGGCTCCAAATGAATCTCTACCTCACAGACTCTGGCTCAAAACGAATTTCTACCTCACAGACTCTGTCTCCAAACGAATCTCTACCTCGCAGACTCTGGCTCAAAACTAATCTCTACCTCGCAGACTCTGGCTCCAAACGAATCTCTACCTCGCAGACTCTGGCTCTAAATGAATTTCTACCTCGCAGACTCTGTCTCCAAACTAATCTCTACTTTGCGGACTCTGGCTCCAAACAAATCTCTCTACTTCGCGGACTCTGGCTCCAAACGAATTTCTACTTTGCGGACTCTGGCTCCAAACAAATCTCTCTACTTTGCGGACTCTGGCTCCAAACGAATTTCTACTTTGCGGACTCTGGCTCCAAACAAATCTCTCTACTTTGCGGACTCTGGCTCCAAACGAATTTCTACTTTGCGGACTCTGGCTCCAAACAAATCTCTCTACTTCGCGGACTCTGGCTCTAAACGAATCTCTGCCTCATGGAATCTGGCTCCAAATGAATCTCTGCCTCGCGGACTCTGGCTCCAAACGAATCTCTACCTCGCAGACTCTGGCTCCAAACGAATCTCTACCTCACAGACTCTGTCTCCAAACGAATCTCTACCTCGCAGACTCTGGTTCCAAACGAATCTCTACCTCGCAGACTCTGTCTCCAAACGAATCTCTACCTCGCAGACTCCGTCTCCAAACGAATCTCTACCTCGCAGACTCTGGCTCCAAATGAATCTCTACCTCACAGACTCTGTCTCCAAACGAATCTCTACCTTGCAGACTCTGGTTCCAAACGAATCTCTACCTCGCAGACTCTGTCTCCAAACGAATCTCTACCTCGCAGACTCAGTCTCCAAACGAATCTCTACCTCGCAGACTCTGGCTCCAAATTAATCTCTACCTCGCAGACTCTGTCTCCAAACTAATCTCTACTTCGCGGACTCTGGCTCCAAACGAATTTCTACTTTGCGGTCTCTGTCTCCAAAAGAATCTCTACCTCGCAGACTCTGGCTCTAAACGAATCTCTGCCTCATGGACTCTGGCTCCAAACGAATCTCTGCCTCGCGGACTCTGGCTCTAAACGAATCTCTGCCTCGCGGACTCTGGCTCTAAACGAATCTCTGCCTCATGGACTCTGGCTCCAAATGAATCTCTGCCTCGCGGACTCTGGCTCCAAACGAATCTCTGCCTCGCGGACTCTGGCTCTAAACGAATCTCTGCCTCGCGGACTCTGGCTCCAAATGAATCTCTGCCTCGCGGACTCTGGCTCTAAACGAATCTCTGCCTCGCGGACTCTGGCTCTAAACGAATCTCTGCCTCATGGACTCTGGCTCCAAATGAATCTCTACCTCGCAGACTCTGGCTCTAAACGAATCTCTGCCTCATGGACTCTGGCTCTAAACGAATCTCTGCCTCGCGGACTCTGGCTCTAAACGAATCTCTGCCTCATGGACTCTGGCTCCAAATGAATCTCTGCCTCATGGACTCTGGCTCCAAATGAATCTCTGCCTCGCGGACTCTGGCTCTAAACGAATCTCTGGCTCATGGACTCTGGCTCCAACTGAATCTCTACTTCACAGACTCTGGCTCCAAACGAATCTGTACTGCACAGACTTTGTCTCCAAACGAATCCCTACTTCACGGACTCTGGCTCATATAGAAGTGTTCCTATAACATCAACTCCTCTACTGGGCCTCAAGATCAGATTCTGTGCCATCTATGGTCTAGAGAAAAGTTAAGGTGGGTGAGTGTTTGTGTGGCGGGGGGAGGTATTGAAATAAAAAAAGCTATTGAATCAATAAATGTCATAAAAACTTAATTGGAGAACCTTTAAATTGCTGTATTCCTGTAGAATTGTGTTTTACTTGTGTGTTTTAAGTGTGTCATTCTTCACATAAGCAACATTAAAACTATGTAAAGAATGTACAGTAACAGCTGCTTTGTGTTGCCTGTGCCTTTATCGTATGGTCTGAGTTCATAATGAAGCTTCTGTCGGTCCCTGTGGATCTGAATGGAGTGATAGAGAGAACTCAACACGTCATGAGGACACACTTATCGCAACCATTAGTGGAGCAGATGGGTTCAACAGCCTGAACCAGCAGCAGCGCATGAGAGAGAGACGCTGATGCAGAGACTATACTTTACTGTTCAGCATCCCACAAATAACCTCCTGCATACAGAGACTCTCTTCAACTCTTAACCACTTAGTTAAACACACACACACACACACACACACACACACACAGACTGGTGTGCTCCTCCCTGTGGCTGTTAAGCGATTATTCTCCAGCCGGTAGGGTGTGGTGAAATCAGGGTAAACCGGAGGTAACAGTGACGTCTGGTGAAGCCAAAGCTCTTATTAAGTCATAAAAATGCACTTGCGTTTCTATTTCTGCAGTTTAAATACATGCTGCTCAATCGCTCATACTGTAATTACAGCTGCGCATTCTGCTGCTGCTGCTGCTGGATGAAACACCAGGAGAAATGGCTGCATGACTTATTCTACATCTATACATATATGAGTAAATGCTGCTCAGACACTGACTGCAGTGACAATAGGAAAATCAACACTCTCTTCTGCAGTCCTAAAGTGCTTGTGCCACAAACTCACCATTTGAGATTCAAAAACGGCATGATTTATTGTGCTTATTATAACTTAAGTAGTCTGCTATTTGTTTTCATTCACCTACATTTCATTATCACTTTTAATTGATGACGTTTTCTTTGAGAAGTTTGGGTAATCAACTTGATTGGCATGTTAGGAGGGGTATACTGTAGTCGGCATTTGAAGTGGATCAAAAAAGTTAATCAAAGTTGTCCTAAGAAAAGAACGGGTATTGTTTTGGTTTTTGGACAACTTTTATGAAAGGTTTTGATCCACTTCAAATGCTGAATAGTATATATGAAGAGTTCAGATTCAAAATCCTCTAAATCCATCTGACGTCTTTTTTTAAAAAGTGCATTTTTATCAGGCTCTAATGCATAGGTTGGGATTTTAGCGAGTTTGAAGGAAAAGTATTTGATGGACGTATAATGTGTGTTGAGAGCATGTACTTAGTATTATTATCTCTTTTTTGACCGCGATAGGCTACATTAAAAAATAAATAAATAAATTCTAGCGCATTCTTAAACTTAGACCTCATTTATACTGAAGTAGATATCCACCAGAAGCAGCCCACACTTTAGTTCTTTATTTGAAAAATATGCATTTTCATTGATAGGTTATATGGATATACATGGATTGCAATAATAGCCTATTTTAGTTCAAAAATCGAAGTGTTTAGCAAAATATTATTATTATATACCAGACCAGAAAGATCAGGCCATTTCTAACAGAGCAGGCTACACAACTTCTCATCCAGGCCCTTGTTATTTCCAGGCTGGACTACTGCAATGCTCTTTTGGCCGGTCTTCTATCATGCACAATAAGACCTCTATAAATGATTCAGAATGCAGCAGCACCGGTCTTCAGCGAGCCCAAAAGAGCCCATGTTACACCTCTCCTAATCTCCTTGCACTGGCTAAAGATTGCGGCTCGCATCAAGTTCAAGACATTGATGCTTGCATATAGAACCACCACAAACTCTGCACTCACCTATTTCCACTCACTATTACAAATCTACATCCCCTCCAGAAGTCTGAGATCTACTAATAAGCGATGCCTCGTGGTACCATCACAGAGAGGAACATCTTCATTCACTGTTTCTGGCTGGTGGAACGATATTCCTACTCCTATCCGGAATGCTGAATTCCTGACAAGCTTCAAGCGGTTTCATCATAAAAAAATTAAGTAAAACAAAAACTCTCTCTTTATTCCTTACCCTTTCTAGTTTGTACTTGTTTGGAACAACGCTTGAAACTTGGTATTATAAGCACTGCCTGTGTCTGTTTGCCACTTTAAGATGAATCTCTTTATGTATTCCCAATTGTAAGTCGCTTTGGATAAAAGCGTCTGCTAAATGACTAAAGTTGCTTGTTTGATTGTTGGTCAGAGGAGAACTGACCCCTGACTGAGCCTGTTTTTTTTTTTCTCTATTTCTGTCACCGAGTTTTGGTTCCTTGCCGCTGTCGCCTCTGGTTTGCTCAGTTGGGGACGCGTAATTTCCAGCGATATTGTATACTAACTGAACTGAGATGGATGATAACATCACTGAATTCAATGAATAACTCGCTTTAACTGAAAAACTGTTTCTTTTTGCATTATTGACACACTACCTTCCTATTTGATACTTTAAGGCTGCCTTGACACAATCTGTATTGTAAAAAGCGCTATATAAATAAAGGTGACTTGACTTGACAGAGAGGTGCTGCAAAATCACTTTCCAGAACATTTTCATTCACTGTTCCTGGCTGGTAGAACAATATGCTGATTCCCTGACAAGCTTCAAGTGACAGCTGAAAACTCATCTCTTTCATCACTATTTGGACTCATCATAAAAAAATAAAGTAAAACAAAAACTCTCTCTTTATTCCTTACCCTTTCTAGTTTGGAACAAGTTTGAAACTTGGTATTATAAGCACTGGCTGTGTCTGTTTGCCTCTTTAAGATGAATCTCTTTATGTATTCCCAATTGTAAGTCGCTTTGGATAAAAGCGTCTGCTAAATGACTAAAGTTGCTTGTTTGATTGTTGGTCAGAAGAGAACTGACCCCCTGACTGAGCCTGGTTTCTCCCAAGGTTTTTAAATTCAATGAATAACTCACTTTAACTGAAAAGCTGTTTCTTTTTGCATTATTGACACACTACCTTCCTATTTGATACTGTAAGGCTGCTTTGACACAATCTGTATTGTAAAAAGCGCTATATAAATAAAGCTGACTTGACTTGACTTGACAGAGAGGTGCTGCAAAATCACTTTCCAGACAGCGACAGCTGAAAAAAATATCATTAAAAAAATAAAATAAAAACTCTTTCTTTATTCCTTCCCTTTCTAGCTTTGTACTTGTTTTGGAACAACGCTTGAAACTTGGTATTATAAGCACTGCCTGTGTCTGTTTGCCTCTTTAAGATGAAACGCTTTATAGATTCCCAATTGTAAGTCGCTTTGGATTACAATTTGTACTGCTGCTTCCTCTACAGTCAAAAGTCTGGGTGTTATATTAGACAGCATCTTGTTTTTTGAAAATCGTATTTCCCATGTTACAAAAACAGCATTCTTCCATCTTAGAAACACTGCCAATCTACGAAACA
Source organism: Cirrhinus molitorella (assembly GCA_033026305.1). NCBI lineage: Eukaryota > Metazoa > Chordata > Actinopteri > Cypriniformes > Cyprinidae > Cirrhinus > Cirrhinus molitorella. Next base: position 5,860,193 of record CM065139.1, read on the forward strand.
TGTTACCTGTTTCTGATGCAGAAAAGTTAGTTCATGCATTTATGAGCTCTAGGCTGGACTATTGTAATGCATTGCTAGGTGGTTGTCCTGCATCTTCAATAAACAAGCTACAGTTCGTCCAAAATGCAGCTGCTAGAGTCCTTACCAGGTCAAGAAAATATGATCATATTACCCCAATTTTAAAGTCTCTGCACTGGCTTCCGTATCAACTACAAAATATTACTTCTTACCTATAAGGCCCTAAATGGTTCAGCTCCTGCGTACCTAACTAGTCTTCTACCGCTACAATCATCACGCTCCCTAAGGTCGCAAAACTCAGGACTCTTGGTAGCACCTAGAATAGCAAAGTCCACTAAAGGAGGTAGAGCTTTTCACATTTGGCTCCCAAACTCTGGAATAGCCTTCCTGATAATGTTCGGGGTTCACACTCTCTCTGTTTAAATCTAGATTAAAGACACATCTTTTTAGCCAAGCATTCACATAATGCATCTCATAATCTTTTACTGCAGTTATATCTGATCAGTTGCACATTATTAATCTTTAGCTTTGGTTGAACACATCATTTTGCTTGGTTTGAACAGCAGCTACGCTAATTATGTTGCTATTCGTTCTCTGTTTCTGTGGTAACTAGAAATTACACAAGCTTCAGTCTGGATCACACTGCAAAAAATGCTTTTCTTACTTAGATTTTTTGTCTTGTTTCCAGCCAAAATATCTAAAAAATCTTAAATCAAGGAGGATTTTCTAGACAAGTAAAAATTATTGTCTTGTTTTCAGAAAAAAAAAGTCAAAATTAAGTGAGTTTTTGCTTAAAACGAGCAAAATAATCTGCCAATGGGGTGAGAAAAATAATCTTATTTCAAGATGAAAGATAGATAATTTTTCTTACCCCATTGGCAGATTATTTTGCTCGTTTTAAGCAAAAACTCACTTAATTTTGACATGTTTTTTCTGAAAACAAGACAATAAGTTTTACTTGTCTAGAAAATCCTTCTTGATTTAAGAATTTTTAGATATTTTGGCTGGAAACAAGACAAAAAATCTAAGTAAGAAAAGCATTTTTTGCAGTGCAGGAACACCTGAGAAGAGATGATGATGCCAACCCCTCGGAGGACTTTAGATGATATCAGCCCTGAAATGCCATACATCACTACCCAATTTACTACAGTGATTTGATTGCAAATCATTACTGTTAACACTGTGCAAATTGTACAAACATTAATTTAACAAACTTTAATTATTGTACAAACTTTAATTTGCTGTAAAGCTGCTTATGTTTCATGAAAAGCACTATACAAATAAACTTGACTTGACTTGGATAAAAGCATCTGCTAAATGTAAATGTAAAGTGTGGTGTCTTGCGGTGCGTGTACTGACCTTTCTCCTGTGTATCCTGCGCTGCACACGCACTGACCAGTGGACGACGAACAGCTTCCTCCATTATGACACTGACACTCCTGTGAGCAGTTCTTACCGAAGCGTCCCGCCGGACACGGCTGCCCACACACCGTTCCCTGAAAACAACACCAACACTGTCACAACACATGAGCTCTCTGGTGCAAAGACAAACGATATGTAAAAACCAGAGGTGGGGGACTTAAGTCAGACTTAAGTCACAAATTTTAGGACTTGAGTCTTGCTTGACAAATATTCATGAAAGACTTGACTTTGACTTGATATTAATGACTTGAGACTTGACTCGGACTTGAGTTAAATGACTTGAAATATTTAGTAAATATCTGTTTGTTTTCTCAAATAACGAGGAGTTAACTATGATTTTTGAAAGATGTAGTCTACTTGTCACTTCCCTTATTGTTGCTTAAGTTACATGCAAAACATTAGTGCGTTTAAATGAGGTAAACCGTGGCGGACATGTTTACTACGGCAAGAATAATTAAGTTCGGGTATCAGGATTATGTGCATGACTGTGCTAAGAATACACAAAGATATGTGATACAACCACCGCTTCAAATCACACTATTTTTTTATTCATTGCTAAAACTGCTGGACCTGCAGATTTGCTTTATTCAGCATCAGGAAAATCAGGCCCTTTCTTTTTATATCTTCTATATTTGATCTGTCTTTCCTTTTATTTATTATACAATAAAAAAACGTCTACACTAGCTTGCTTTATTATTTTTCTATTCTGTTTTCTTTTTATTTATTTACTAATCTTGCTACGTAAACTGCATTAATAACTGAGCCTCGTTATAGCACTTACATTTCATTGCTCTTTTGTTGATTTCGATTGCTTCCATTGTCCTCATTTGTAAGTTGCTTTGGATAAAAGTGTCTGCAGAATGACTAAATGTAATGTAAATTGTAAGTGATGAAGTCAGGCCTTTTTTTCAGCTAACGCTAACGTCTTGGCTAGTCAAAGTTATACCAGTTGTGATAGACTTAACATTTTGGACACAAAGAAAAAAAATCATACAGACTTGCAAACTCAACTATGCATACACAGACCAAAAAAAAAAAAAATCAAACTTGCAAGCACAACCATAAACATGCAAACAAACAATACACTCGATCAAATCACCTCTCTCTCTCACACTCTCACTCACTCTCTCTCGCTCTCTTATACACACACACACACACACACACACACACATATACACACTCACACTATCCAAAGGTGATGTCTGTTTAAAGAAGGCCATTTGGTGGCATGGAAACCATAATACTTAAATTGTTTAATACTTTTTCATGGTCTCCTGCAATGTTTGAGGCATATTGAAACAGCTCTACCTAAATACTTTTTATGCTTTTATGTTGGCCTAATTTCAGTTACATACATTTTAGTTTTAATTTTTTAGTTATTTTTTATTTTTAGATTCTTATTGTATTAACAACTTAGCTGCAAGTGGACACCTTTTTTTTGCAAATAAAACTCCCAAAATTAACTATGCTATAAATTGCTATGTGGTTGCTAGGGTATTCGGGGTGGTTACTAAGGTGTTGCTGTGCAGTTGCTAGGGTACCCGGGGTGGTTGCTAGGTTGTTGCTATGCGGTTGCTAGGGTATTCAGGGTGGTTGCTAAGGTGTTGCTATGCAGTTGCTAGGGTCCCTGCAGCGGTTGCTAGGGCGTTGCTATGCGGTTGCTAGGGTACCTGGGGTGGTTGCTAGGGTGTTGCTATGCGGTTGCTAGGGTACCCGGGGTGGTTGCTAGGGTGTTGCTATGAGGTTGCTAGGGTACCCGGGGTGGTTGCTACGGTGTTGCTATGTGGTTGCTAGGGCATTTGGGGCGGTTGCTAAAGTGTTGCTATGCGGTTGCTAGGGTATTCGGAGCGGTTGCTAAGGTGTTGCTATGCGGTTGCTAGGTTACTAGCATGTTTTGCATATTGAAACAGCTCTACCTAAATACTTTTTATGCTTTTATGTTGGCCTAATTTCAGTTACATACATTTTAGTTTTAATTTTTTATTTATTTTTTATTTTTAGATTCTTATTGTATTAACAACTTAGCTGTAAGTGGACACCTTTTTTTTGCAAATAAAACTCCCAAAACTAACCCATTTTACTATATAACTTCAGTTAAATCATCAAAAAGTTGTATGACTCGACAGTGACTTGTTTGACCCAAGCTACCACTTGACTTGAATTGCTTGACAAAGCAGTGACTTGACTCGACTTGCTTGATTCTCTCAAAAACTGACTTGGACTTGCTTGAGACTTGAACTTTAAGACTTGAGACTTACTTGTGACTTGCACATGTGTGACTTACTCCCACCTCTGGTAAAAAATGGACAAGACATTTCCGAAAATATATGAGGCGTACCATCCAGCCGGCCGGACAGGAGCATTCTCCGGTCACATGATGACACACGCCGCCGTTCTGACAGGGACAGCGCTCCTCACACTGCTGCCCGTGTTTCCCTGGAGGGCACAGGTCCTCGCAGCTGCACACAGAACAAACACAGGCATCAGACTCTCATATACTGCCACTCCTGAGCAGGGGCATCAGACAGGGGGTAATAGTGGAACAGAGTAACAGGGGCAATGGGCCATCAGTGGCACGCAGAGGGATAATAGATGGCACGTGAGCAATATAGGGAAAATTGCATTCATTTTGAAATAATAATTCTCATAGTCACACAGCCTGTTAGGAGCTATAAACACTGTTAAGTGTGAGAATTAACATGCACTAGTCTACATGTGCGCATACTAGGCGCTTCAGATCAATGCCTCAGTGGTCAAACAGTGCACGTCAATGTTAAAATGTCTGAGATGGCCGATCATATCTAAGTAGGCGGGGTTACTGTTCACAGAACCAGAGCGTGATGCTTAATGTTGAGAGAGCAAGGTAAGATGAAGCTGCAAATCATTTCATTTAATATTAGGCTATAGTCAGCTGTTTTACAATACAAATGTTAACTGACCAACAGCTGTATCCAGTGATGGAAACTACTCAACCTTTTTTCAAATATGTCCAATTTGAGAGAGAGAGAGAGAGAGAGAGATGTGAATCTGCATCTGTCTCTTTGTACAAACAATAAAGCGTTTAGTTACTTAAAAACAGTGATTAGATTTTGCAGACCACTTTGCTGAGGAATATAATTCAGTATCGATTAATAAAAATTGCGGGGCAGCGCTGACAAGTTTATGAGCTTCTGAATCTTACTTGTTTACAGAGCAGAGTATATTAAAGCATTAATATAGAACGGCGATTAAACTGAACGGTTTTAATGCATCAGTCACACTGTATATCTGTTATTAAAGAAACCTTTGAAAAGTAAAAAAAAAAAAAAAAACTCTTTGTACAAAAATCAAATATTGTTTTTTTTTTTATCTTATCATGTGATCTATAACATTAACATTACAACATTACATAGATATATCTAGTTATAAACTATGCTACTAGGAATAATATTGGCAGCAAGACTCATTTTTACAACTGTAAAAAAAAAAAACTAGACAAAAAAGTTTGTCAAGACAAACTTTAGGTTGGCTTGAGAAAGCCTGACAAGAAAGTTTTGATGGTTTTCAGTCTGAAATAGTTTTAAGTTTACAGCAAGAATGTTTTGAAGGCAATAGAGTCAGATAGATAGATAGTTGCTAGGGTGTTGCTATGTGGTTGCTAGGGTATTCGGGGTGGTTGCTAAGGTGTTGCTATGCAGTTGCTAGGGTACCCGGGGTGGTTGCTAGGTTGCTGCTATGCGGTTGCTAGGGTATTCAGGGCGGTTGCTAAGGTGTTGCTATGCAGTTGCTAGGGTACCCGGGGTGGTTGGTAGGTTGTTGCTATGCGGTTGCTAGGGTATTCAGGGCGGTTGCTAAGGTGTTGCTATGCAGTTGCTAGAGTCCCTGTAGCAGTTGCTAAGGTGTTGCTATCCAGTTGCTAGGGTCCCTGTAGCGGTTGCTAGGGCGTTGCTATGCGGTTGCTAGGGTACCTGGGGCGGTTGCTAGGGTGTTGCTATGCGGTTGCTAGGGTACCCGGGGTGGTTGCTAGGGTGTTGCTATGCGGTTGCTAGAGTAACCGGGGTGGTTGCTAGGGTGTTGCTATGCGGTTGCTAGGGTAACCGGGGTGGTTGCTACGGTGTTGCTATGTGGTTGCTAGGGCATTTGGGGCGGTTGCTAAAGTGTTGCTATGCGGTTGCTAGGGTATTCGGAGCGGTTGCTAAGGTGTTGCCATGCGGTTGCTAGGTTACTAGCATGTTTTGCAAGTTATTAGCATGATTCTAGTATGATTCTAGCATGGTATTGATATTGTTTTTTTTTATCTTATCATTTGATCTATAACATTAACATTACAACATTACATAGATATATCTAGTTATAAACTATGCTACTACGAATAATATTGGCAGCAAGACTCATTTTTACAACTGTAAAAAAAATAATAGTCAAAAATAAATCAGTCTTGGGTGTTTTATGAGTGTTGTGAGGGGCCTCCTTGGTTGTGTGACCGGGGCCCAACATTTGGTGCTATGCCGCTGCACCTGAGCGCATGCGGCACGCAAATAAACTTACAACGCTCCCGTGTATCCTGGGCTGCAAACGCACTCTCCGGTGATGTGGTGGCACGTGGCGTTGTTCTGGCACAGGCATTTCTGCTGGCAGTTGTTGCCGTAGGTGGAGCGTTCACAGAGGTCCTCGCAGCGCCATCCGCGGTACCCAGGTGCGCAGATGCAGGCTCCGGTGATGGGGTTACACAGCGCCTCGTTCTTACACTGACAGCGGCTGCTGCAGTGCGGACCCCAGTGATCGCGATCACATGCTGCGCAAGGACACAAAGCTGCTTTTCACTTCCACACAAAACAGTAAATCCTGCAGTGTGGGAAATTAACACTAGAATTAAAGACAACTGGGTTCGGTTATTGCGGTCTTCTGCTAAATAATGCAACTCATTAGTCTAACCGCAGCTGTTTACGGCCGTCGAACAACAGTGCTTTTATCAGCTCATCTATTTTACGAAATGTTATGAAATGATGTGCTGAGCCCATCTGTGTGCTTCCACTGCTCACACACGGCTCTGAATGTACTCTTATTGGAATTGCTTTAAATCCAGTTCACAAGCTGAATTCACTGACTCCTGAAAACTAAGACACTTGTTAGTTCACGCATGACACACGCTGTAAAAAACACAATTTGTTGAATCAACTTAAAAAAAAGCAGCAGGGTAACACATTTTTTTAAGTTTTAAGTTTGGTCAACTCAAATAAGTTTATTCAAGTTTAAATGTTTAGTTGTACTAAGTGACAACTTAGATATTCAAAAAATGCAAAAAATTAAGAGTTTTTTCAGTCACCTCTCAAATTTGAGATTTTAGGCTTTATGGTTTTTCATAAAGTGTGTTTTCAGACTAGTGCAAGGAAAACATCCAAAAGACACTGTTAAGTGTTTCTTTTATAGCACTTTATCGTCTTGTGTCAACAAGACAAACAAGTTTTTACAGAGGGATTTGTTCATATATAATTTGCTTGATTATATACAACATTTTATTCCCCCAAAATTGTAAATTAAATCTTTTTTTTTTTTGTCTGTTCTAAGTATTTCCTGAATTATGAAGTGACAAAATGACATACCCAAAATTCCCTCTGTAAAAACGCTTGACTCTCATATGCCAAAAAAAAAAACAAGAAATTTGAAACTGACTTCATCCAGTGTTTAGATTTGTGTACTAGAAATGTATGCAAATTAGTGCATATTTCAATAAACAATGGCTCATTTGCATACTTAAACCTAACATTTTAGAAAACTTGTAATACAAAAAATGTTTGCAATTATCAATGTAATCAATCAACTGGGTAAGTAAGGCGAAATCTATTAGTTGTTTTTTTTACCCTATTCACCTGCAATGTCTTGCCTTAAACTTAACAGCTGTGTTTGTTACTCGGTTGCCTTAAAATTTTAAATTGAATCAACTCAAACATCTAAGTTGTCACTTAGTAAAACATAACATTTCAAGTTGACTAAACTTTACAAGTTGACTTTACAACTTTAAGGTAGCCAGGTAACAAATTATTCTAAGTTGACTCAACAAATTGCCTTTTACAGTGCAGCTGTCCACCTCTGGATGTAGAAATCAATAATCTGACCAAGAAGTTCATGATTGTTCTGGAATTAGAGATTTGAGTTCAAGATGATTTGAGAGGTTGCACCAATTTAAGAAAAAAGCTCTAATTGAGGATTTGAACTCTTGACATCTGGCAACCGCAATCACGAAAGATGGAGGCTCGATACGAATGCAAGACAAAACAAACGGTTCATTCTACAGAAATGTCCTCTTTTGGTATGGCAAGATGTCTTAAAATGCATTTCATTTTCTAACATTTAAACTTTAACTTTTGACTATGAATACACATAAATAACAGCTTAATGATTTATTTTCGTGCATTTATTTAAAGACCATACATACCATTTTTTTGTCACTGGTGTTACCTTACTTTTTTTGCAATATTATTTGTGAAATATTATTTCTCTTTTTTAGCACATGTACAGTGTAAAAAATGATTTGTTTAGTCAACTTAAAATAATTTGTAATTTGCTGCCTTAAAATGTTAAGTTCAGTCAACTCAAATAAGTTTATTCAAGTTGAAATATTAAGTTTTACTAAGTGACAACTTAGATATTCAACTTGACTAAACTAAAAAAAAAAATTAACAGCTGTGTCACTCAGCTGCCTTAAAATTTTTGTTTAACTTTAAGTTGAATCAACTTGAATATCTAAGTTGTTTGGAATTAGAGATTTGAGTTGAAGATGATTTGAGAGGTTGCACCAATTTAAGAAAAAAGCTCTAATTGAGGATTACAATTACATCTGACATCTTGACATCTGGAAACCGCAATCATGATTTCAGAGGCTTGATACGAATGTAAGACAACACAAACGGGTCATTCTACAGAATGTATGGTATGGCAAGATGTCTTAAAATGCAATTCTTTTTCTAACATTTAAACTTTAACTTTTGACTATGAATACACATAAATGACAGCTTAATGATGTTGTTGTTGTTGTTGTTATTTTTCGTGCATTTATTTAAAGACCATATGTACCATTTTTGTCACTGATGTTACCTTACTTTTTTGCCAATATTAAAGGTTTTTATGAATATTATTGCTTGTTTTTTAGCAAAAATGTAAAAAATGATTTGTTGAGTCAACTTAAAAATTTAAGGCAGCCAGGTTACAAATTAGTTTAAGTTCAGTCAACTTGAAAAAAGTTTAGTCAGCTTGAAATGTTACGTTTTACTAAGTGACAACTTATATATTTGAGTTTATTCAACTTAAAATTCTAAGGCAGTCGAGTAACAAACACAGCTGTTAAGTTTAACAAACAATTTTTTAGTTTAGTCAACTCAAATATCTAAGTTGTCACTTAGTACAATTTAACGTTTCAACTTGAATAAACTTATTTGAGTTGACTGAACTTAAAATTTTAAGGCAGCAAGGTAACAAATTATTTTAAGCTGACTCAACAAATTGTGTTTTTTACAGTGTTGCCAGATACAGAAAAATAATAAAAATGAAAAATGCATTTTACAAAATGGCTGTTGCAAGGTTTCAAACAACATGTTGTCAATCATGGCATTCTCACTAAATTAAGTAGTTTAATCCATTTGTATTCTAGTTATTTTTATTTATTTATTTTTCCAACTTTAACAATAAAGTAGGTCACACCAGCGACTTCAACTGAAAGCTTCATATGAAATCATGAGATAAATGAGGAAATGTCTGATAACTAAAAAGGGACAGTGGACTTATCATGGTCCTTTCTTCTTAGATCTACAAAAAATAGAAAGAAGGAAGTCAAGTGAAGTCATCAGTGTGATTTTAATTTCAAAATAAATTATTTCTGTTAAACAGTAACACCAGTGACACAACTCCAGGGGACCGCTGTTATTATTATTATTTTATAGCATTTTGCTTTTCAGCATTTTTGACCTCAAAATAAATCACTTTCCCTCTGCACATGGCTGTGGGGATGAGCGGTTTTGTGGTACTTAAAAAACAAATATTGCCACATGGCTCAAAAAGAGTAATTGTTCAAATAACATTTGAAAATATTAAGAAATTGTAAGTGCTTTTCAAGTGTATAATTTCTGTAAAGGATAGGGACAGAAAAATGACATTTCCATAGAATGACCCAAATTAAACTGAAATGCCTTCAGGATAAATAAGCAGAAGAATATTGCAGAAGATTGCGATTCATAAATCACTTTTTTTTTTATTGTGCCTTGATCTAAATAATGACACTGCTATCTTTAAGCTGCTCCATCCTTGACTTTCCATCATTCATTCTGATATTTCATGATTAAACTGTATTATATCAAGCACTTTAGAAATATGACTAACTTGACACTCTATTCTGGCGTCTCTTTTCATTTTTCATTCTTGTCATGATGGAAGTGTTTGAGGTGTATGATGGTGTATTATCAGGGTTCAGGAACTAGTGCAGGACTAGATCAACTCACAACAACTATGACTTTTCCGATCGAATTTGCCAACTGGGCTGGAAAATCCCATTACTTCCAGGCTCTTTAAGAGAGTGGAAAGCCAGTGTCATGCATAGAGTATTCTGAGAGTAATCTGAGACATTTTAATTTACTGTGGCCACAGCGTTGGTGTCCCACATCGCCCTCATTCCCCATGAAGCTTGAGCTCAAATAAGACTGTGATTCTGACAAACAGTAATCAATTGACATGAATATATCAGTGTTTCATCTTCCATATGTCAGACTGTGCTTCTTGATGTCTTCCACATGACCCACACTGTGACTGAAACCTCCAGAATGTTTCCTCAGGCTAACAAGAGCTAAAACTACCCTTTAGAGAAACGTGACCCGCTTCACGGAGCAGACATGCAGGTCATCCACATTCACTCTATTCTTCATCCATTATGGAGCCAGATCCACAAGAAACATGCTTTTCATTCGCTTGAATGGAAAAGCATGAACTTCGCAAATTGCAAACACTTTGAAATCAAAGCTTCACTCAGAGTCAGTAGGTGTTTAACACATTACTTTAAAACATCAGAGCGCACAGGTGACGCCTCCTAGTGTCTGACTCTGACTGAGACGAGGAGACAGAGACATCGCAGCCTACATAAGCTGTGTGTGTTTGTGTGTGTTCTAGCAGTCAAGAGTTTGGACACACCCTCTCATTTAATGTTTTTTAAAGAAGTGTCTTACACTCATCAACGCTGCATTTATTTGATTAAAAATACTAAAAAAAAAACACAGTAATATTGCAAAATGTTATTGCAATATAAAATAATGGTTTTTATTTTAATATACTTTACCATATAATTTATTCCTGTGATGCAAAGCTGAATTTTCATCAGCTGTTACTCCAGTCTTAAGTGTCACATGATCCTTCAGAAATCACTCTAATATACTGATTTATTATTAGAGTTATCAAATATTTTTTTGCAGCCTGTGATTGTTTTTTCAGGATTCTTTGATGAATAACAAGTTACGGCATTTATTCAAAATATAAATCTTTTCTAACAATGTAAATCTATGCTAGCACTTTTTATTAATTGAACACATCCTTGGTGAATAAAAGTATTAATTTCTTTCAAAAAAAGAAAGAATAAAAATGTACTGACCCCAAACTTGAAAAGTAGTGTATATTGTTAGAAAACCTTTCTGTTTTAAATAAACACTTTTCTTTTTTAACCTTTTATTGATCAAAAAAAACAGCGTTTCCAGCGCTGATAATAAATCAGTATATTAGAGTGATTTTTGAAGGATCATGTGACACTGAAGACTGCAGTAATGATTCTGGAAATTCAACTTTAATGACAGATATAACTTTAATTTTAATGTGTATTAATATAGAAAAACATTGATTTACATAATTTTTTTCTGTATTTTTGATCAAGTGAAAACAGCCTTGATAAGCATAAGAAACTTCTTTAAAAAAAATTTAATGAGAGGCTGTGTCCAAACTTTTGACTGCTAGTGTGCATATATATATATATATATATGTGTGTGTGTGTGTGTGTGTGTGTATGTAAAATGACATGGCTATAATAATGTAAACATGGTTTATGAGGTTCCTCACACTTCCTGTGTCTGCATAAACCAAAAGGCTTAAAACAACATACTAGAGGGTTTTTTTATTCAAAAATTGCCAGTATTTCCTGTGAGGGTAAGTTTTGGTGTAGGACGATAGAAAATACAGTTTGTATATGTGTGTCTGTGGTTCAGCAACATCTTCCAACAAAGACAGCAATATCCAAATGTGGCTATTGCTGGGTATTTAAATTAATTTCATGATTCAATTTTAATTCACAAGCTTGCGATTTGGATTTGGATATCTGGCATGTACATGTAAATTTTTCTCAAGAAAAAAATTCTCAACTAATGTGTTAAACTATGCAGGAAACCCCGTCAGTCGATACTTTACAACAATATGGTCAACATAATAAGGTCCAACTTAACTGATTAGTATACAGTTTTGTTTTTATAATAAATGTGACCCTGGATCACAAAACCAGTCATAAGGGTCAATTTTTAGAAAATGAGATTTAGACATGAAAGTCTGAAAAGCTGAATAAATAAGCTTCCCATTGATGTATGGGTTTTTTTCTCCATCAGTGTCACAGATGAAGTTTTCAACTATTTGAAATTCTGCAATCTGAGGGTGCAGAAAAACAAAAATATTGAGAAAATCGCCTTTAAAGTTGTCCAAATGTCTAATTTGTCTAATCCAAAATTTAATTTTGATATATTTCTGGTAGTAAATTTACTAAATATCTTCATGGAACATGATCTTTGCTTAATATCCTAATGATTTGTGGCATAAAATCAATCATTTTGACCCATACAATGTATTTTTGGCTATTGCTATAAATATACCAGCGCTAATTAAGACTGGTTTTATGCTCCAGGGTCACAAATAATAATAACTTTGTAACAATAACATTATGTTTCTACTTTCTTTTTTTTTCCAAATATATAAACATTTAACGATAACTACTAGGGCAACTCAGCCTTATAAAGCAGCTTGTAATGTCACATTTTCCTTTATGAATGAGAGATTTGAGGCAATAACATCTATCTGAGCGTGTTGTGTTATTGTGCCGCCTCGGCCTACATCTGACATCACATGAGCTCAGCCCTGAGGTCATTTCCTGTGTTTCTAACCAATCGGCCTCTTCTCTTTGTCTGGCTCTTTGCGGATAAAGAAAAGGCCTTTCTTCCTTCAGCCTTAATTCAGCGCAGGGTGTTTTGTTGGCGTCTTGTGGCCCGGAAAGGCCAGATACAATGAGCCTTCAGACGAATTAAAGTCATATCACAGCTGACTGCAGCCATGCTGCCAAATCCTTCTCCATAAGCCACTACAACAAAACCAGGACCAAGACTAGCAGCGGTTAACTAACGCTGTTCACAGACTCCAGAAAAACAACCCTGAACTTACTACTCATGAAATGAACTGTGCTGAAAGTACTCAAGTTATTTGATTCAACTACAGATGTGCTCAAAAGTTTACACACCCCTTGAAGAATATGCAAAATTTTAATTATTTAACCAAAATAAGAGGGATCATATAAAATGCATGTTATTTTTTATTTAGTACTGACCTGAATAAGATATTTCACACAAAGGACATTCACATATAGTCCACAAGAGAAAACAATAGTTGAATTTATAAAAATGACCGTTCAAAAGTTTGATTCTTAGTACGGTGTTGTTTCCTGAATGACCCACAGCTGTTTTTTTTGTCTAGTGATAGTTGTTCATGAGTCTCTTGTTTGTCCTGAACAGTTAAACTGTCAGCTGTTCTTCAGAAAAATCCTTCAGCTCCCACAAATTCTTTGGTTTTCCAGCATTTTTGTGTATTTGAACCCTTTCCAGCAATGACTGTATGATTTTGAGATTCATCTTTTCAAACTGAGGACAACTGAGAGACTCATATGTAACTATTACAGAAGGTTCAAACACTCACTGATGCTCCAGAAGGAAAAAACATGCATTAAGAGCCGGGGGTGAAAACTTTTGAAATTTGAAGATCATGGTAAATGTAACTAATTTTGTCTTCTTGGAAACATGCATGTATCTTCTGAAGGGCAGTGCAAAAAAAAAAAAAAAAAGATATTTAGGGAAAATGAGCAAAATGTACACATTTCCATTCTGTTCAAAAGTTTTCACCCCCCAACTCAATGCATGTTTTTTCCTTCTGGAGCATCAGTGAGTGTTTGAACCTTCTGTAATAGTTGCATATGAGTCTCTCAGTTGTCCTCAGTGTGAAAACATGGATCTCAAAATCATACAGTCATTGTTGGAAAGGGTTCAAATGCACAAAAATGCTGGAAAACCAAAGAATTTGTGGGAGCTGAAAAAATTTTCTGAAGAACAGCAGACAGTTTAACTGTTCAGGACAAACAAGGGACTCATGAACAACAACCATATGTGAATGTCTTTTATGTGAAATATCTTATTCAGGTCAGTGCTAAATAAAAAAAAAACATGCATTTTATATGATCCCTCTTATTTTGCTAAAATAATTAACATTTTGCAGATTCTGAAACTTTTGAGCACAACTGTATGTTTAGTATCACAAAAATGTTTGTGATTGTTGACTTGTGTGTCTTCACTGATGCATTTTCTGAATCATAACCCTGGTTAGCTGTGCTGTTTACTCCTATATCACATTTAAGAGAGTGATGTTACAAAAGTCTTTTTGACCACATGGCTAAAACATACTTTTTAAGTATTTTATTATGTTACGTTTTTATTATTTTTATTTTGGCCATGTCACACTCAGTCCTTTTTGCTCAAAACTTCTGGAACAAAATCACAGTCATCATTTTTACATTTTAGCTAAATCAGACTGAACAAACATGGAGAGGACAGAAACAGCTCTAGGTTTGTTTCTTCTGCTCTTCGTTGAAAGATTTAAGACTCCGGCGTACATTTTAAGCACTAACAGCAGCAAAACTGTTATAGCAATTTATAAATTTGTTTTAGGAGTTATTAATCTGGGATTTAAAATGATTTGTACCCATTTAGCTGAACTCTATTAAGGCTTTTAGTCCAAAAGTGTGTATTTAGAAAGAAAAGCAACTTATATATTCTTATGTGTTTATGTAAAGTGTGGTTCCAAAACATACACATTTAATTATGTTTACATAGAAACTAAAACATATATTTTTGACGTATGGGCAGCACCTAAAATGTAAATGATTTACTACATACATACAAATGTTTACCAGCCCTGATTTATTCTGTAAATACTGATTTAATGTACTTAATTGGCTGATTCTATGTTATTTATGATCAGTGACAAACACATTTTATGTTTTTCAAATCAAGTTTCTGTAATGGTTTTACATTACCCGTTAAACGTTAAAAAGTGGTTATTTTTTAGGCTTGGGATAAGGTTAAGGGGTCTAAAATATATCTATAAATGTGACCCTGGAGCACAAAACCAGTCGCATGTGTATATTCGTACAATAGCCAACAATAAAATGTATGGGTCAAAACTATCAATTCATTTTCTTTAATGGCAAAATTTATTAGGATATTAAGTAAAGATCACGTTCCATGAAGATATTTAGCAAATTTCCTACCTTAAATATATCAAAACTTTTTTTTTATTAGTAATATGCATCGCTAAGAACTTCATTTGGACAACTTTAAGGCAATTTTTTGCACCCTCAGATTGCAGATGTTCAAATAGTTGTATCTCAGCCAAATATCCTAACAAACCAAACATCAATGGAAAGCTTACACTGCCAAAAAAGCTTTTCTTACTTCAGAAAAAAAACAACTTTTCAGAAAAAACAAGTCAAAATTAAGTGTTTTTTTGCTTGATACAAGCAAAATAATCTGTCAATGGCATAAGCAAAATAATCTTGTTTTCTGTTTGAAATAAGATTATTTTGCTTACCCCACTGGCAGATGATTGTGCTTGTTTTAAGCAAAAACTCGTTTAATTTTGACGTATTTTTTCTGAAAACAAAACAAAAATGTTTGCTTGTCTAGAAAATCTTCTTGATTTAAGGATTTTTAGATATTTTGGCTGGAAACAAGACAAAAAAAATCAAAGAAAAGTTTTTTTGCAGTGTATTTATTTAGTTTTCAGATAATTTATAAATCTCAATTTGGCAAAATTAACACTTATGACTGGTTTTGTGGTCCCAGGTCATCAATGGTAAAAATTTAACTAAATATATTTCTGATATGTAAATATTTTATGTTTCTACAGTTGTAAACGCATAATAATTTTAGTTTTAGATTCACATTTCTCCTAATGCACAGTGAAATCACAGTATGAAAACAGCTTTTTAAACAGTTCTTCCACTTCCTCCTCTTCATTATGCGATTGAGATGAATGCATCAGCCAAAGACACACATCAACACTCAATGTTCATCACAGCCACTTTGGCTCATGGCAATGATGAATACTGATAGACTTTGCCTGTTTTGCCTGTTGTAGAAGAACATGGTCTCTGCTGACCTTCTGATGGATTCTAACCTTATTTTCAATGACATACCTGACCATGTCAGCAGGGCATAATTATTTGTTCCTTACATTTCACTGTGGACCAGTCACACTGCAAAAAATGCTTTTCTTACTTAGATTTTTTTTGTCTTGTTTCCAGTCAAAATATCTAAAAATTCTTAAATCAATAACGAATTTCTAGACAAGTAAAAATTGTTGCCTTGTTTTCAGAAAAAAGTAAAGTAAAAATGAAGTGAGTTTTTGCTTAGAACAAGCAAAATAATCTGACAATGGGGTGAGCAAAATAATCTTACAAATAATCTTATTTTAAGACAAAAACAAGATTCTTTTGCTCACCCCATTAGCTTGTTTCAAGCAAAAACTGACTTAATTTTGACTTATCATCAATCAATTTTGCTTGTCTAGAAAATCCTTCTTGATTCAAGAATTGTTAGATATTTTGGCTGGAAACAAGACAAAAAATCTAAGTAAGAAAAGCATTTTTTTGCAGTGCACAAGTTTGCAAACACATGTCTACTGAAACTAATGTCCAAACAATAATAATTATTAATAAGCTGAGATGTGCTACATTGTTCAAATCACAAAAATTGCAAGGCAGGAACTGCTCGAATTATATTCTACACAGAGCAGCGAAGGCTGAGATGCCATAGAGTCATGTCTGAAGTCAGTTTAAAATGCGGGACGAGAGACTAAAGGAGTGAAAGAGAGAGACAGAGGGACAGGCACAGCTGCAGGACTCACCGCTGGAGCAGTCGGGCCCTCCCCATCCCGGCTCACACTGACAGGTGTTGGGGGCCACGCAGCGGCCGTGAACACATTTCTCAGCACAGTGGGCTGCAGCGAAAACAACAGAGAGTCCGCTCAGATTACAGGCCTTCAATGAGGAAAGCAGCAAACAAACACAGAAAACCCCGTCCACTGTGAAACCAATCCTGCTCCTCATAACTCTACATCACGCATCAGATATCTCATTACCGTCATACAGTGAGGAAAAAAATTATGATTGTGTACATTTGCCCACTGACAAAGAAATGTTTTTTTTTTACTTTGATTTTTTGTCTTGTTTCCAGCCGAAATATCTAAAAATTCTTAAATCAAGAAGGATTTTCTAGACAAGTAAAAAAAAGAAGTCAAAATTAATTGAGTTTTTGCTTAGAACAAGCTAAATAATCTCCCAATTGTGGGTGAGCAAAATAATATTTTAAGCCGAAAACAAGATTCCTTTGCTTACCCCATTGGCAGATTATTTTGCTTGTTTCAAGCAAAAACTCACTTAATTTTGACGTCTTTTTCCTGAAAACAAGACACTCATTTTTGCTTGTCTAGAAAATCCTTCTTGATTTAAGAATTTATAAATATTTTGGCTGGAAACAAGACAAAAAATCTAAGTAAGAAAAGCATTTTTTTGCAGTGTATAAGTTTAATTGTAGGTTTATTTGAACAGTGAGACCGAATAACAACAACAAAATCCTGAGAAACGCATTTCAAAAAAGTTATAAATTGATTTGCATTTTAACAAGTGAAATAAGTATTTGACTCTTTCGCAAAACCCTTCACTGCAAAAAATGCTTTTCTTACTTAGATTTTTTGTCTTGTTTCCAGCCAAAATATCTAAAAATTCTTAAATCAAGAAGGATTTTCTAGACAAGTAAAAATTATTGTCTTGTTTTCAGAAAAAAATTACAAGCAAACAAGCAAAATAATCTGCCAATGGGGTGAGCAAAATAATCTAGTTTTCTGCTTGATATAAGATTATTTTTCTTACCCCATTGGCAGACTATTTTCTTGTTTTAAGCAAATGATGACTTAATTATGACTTCTTTCATCTCAAAACAAGACAATAATTTTTGCTTGTCTAGAAAATCCTTCTTGATTTAAGAATTTTTAGATGTTTTGGCTGGAAACAAGAGTTCAGATGTTAACAGTGTTGTTAATCACAGAGGACAGATGTTTCTTGTAGTTGTCCACCAGGTTTGCACACATCTCAGGAGGGATTTTGTCCCACTCCTCTTTGCAGATCCTCTCCAAGTCATTAAGGTTTGAAGGTTGATGTTTGGCAACTCAAACCTTCAGCTCCTCCACATCCTTTTTCTAGTGGATTAATGTTTGGAGACTGGCTAGACCACTCCAGGACCTTCATGTGCTTCTTGAGCCACTCCTTTGTTGCCTTGGCTGTGTGTTTTGGGTCATTGTCATGCTGAAATACCCATCCACTACCTATTTTCAATCACCCAAGATTGACAGTACATGGCCCTGTCCATTGTCCTGTCCCTTTAGCAGAAAAACACCCCCAAAGCATACTGTTTGACGGTGGGGATGGTGTTCTTGGGGTCATAGGCAGCATTCCTCCTCCTCCAAACACAGAGTTGAGTTGATGTCAAAGAGCTGGAGTTTGGTCTCATCTGACCACAACACTTTCAGCCAGTTCTCCTCTGAATCATTCAGATGTTCATTGGGCTGTTCATGTGTTTTCTTGAGCAGGAGGACCTTGCTGCAGGATTTCAGTTCTTCACCAATAGTTTTCTTGGTGACTATGGTCCCAGCTGCCTTGAGATCTTTTAAGATCCTCCTGTGTAGTTCTGGGCTGATTCCTCAGCGTTCTCATGATCATTGAAACTCCACGAGGAGAGATCTTGCATGGAACCTCAGACCAATGGAGATTGACCATTATTTTGTGTTTCTTCCATTTGTGAATAATCGCACCAACTGTTGTCACCTTCTCAGCGAGCTGCTTGAGGATGGTCTTGTAGCTCATTCCAGCCTTGTGTAGGTCTACAATCTTGTCCCTGACATCCTTGGACAGCTCTTTGGTCTTAGAATCTGATTGATTGATTGCTTCTGTGGACAGGTGTCTTTTATACAGGTAACAAGCTGAGATTACGAGCACTCCCTTTAAGAGAGTTCAGCTCGTTACCTGAATAAAAGACACCTGGGAGCCAGAAATCTTGCTGATTGATAAGGGATCAAATACCCATTTCACTCATTGTCCCTGACATCCTTGGACAGCTCTTTGGTCTTGGCCATGGTGGAGAGTTTGGAATCTGATTGATTGATTGCTTCTGTGGACAGGTGTCTTTTATACAGGTAACAAGCTGAGATTACGAGCACTCCCTTTAAGAGAGTTCAGCTAATAACCTGAATAAAAGACAACTGGGAGACAGAAATCTTGCTCACTGATAGGGGATCAAATACTTATTTCACTCGTTGTCCCTGACATCCTTGGACAGCTCTTTGGTCTTGGCCATGGTGGAGAGTTTGGAATCTGATTGATTATTTGCTTCTGTGGACAGGTGTCTTTTATACAGGTAACAAGCTGAGATTACGAGCATTCCTTTTAAGAGAGTTCAGCTCATTACCTGAATAAAAGACACCTGGGAGACAGAAATCTTGCTGATTGATAGGGGACCAAATACTTATTTCACTCATTAAAATGCAAATCAATTTATAACATTTTGAAATGCTTTTTTCTTTTTTTGTTGTTATTCTGTCTCTCACTATTAACCTACCATTAAAATTATAGACTGATCATTTCTGTCAGTGGGCAAAATCAGCAAGGGATTTTTTTTTCCTCACAGTATGTTTTACATGTGATGGACTGCATTATCACATAAACTTCAGTGTTGAGGACATCTGAGGGTGCGTCGGGAGAAAATATCATGAATCCCAGCAGAAAGTTTAAGTTGAACAGTAACTCAGTGATGTGGAGAGACAGCATGTGATTACAGTCACTATAAACACAAAAGAGCCTTTCAGACCTAATGAAAGTGTCTTTGAGCTACACTACTTCTATCTATCTATCTATCTATCTATCTATTTATCTATCTATCTATCTATCTGAGGTTTCAGTAGCAGAAGTGCTGTGACACTCACGAACACATCTGTCTCTGCTTTCGTAGAATCCTGGGCAGCACTGAGACTTGCGGCGGTGCATGGTCTTCTCTCCTCTGCGGTACGCCGTTCTGTAGCTCACTCTAAAACACAGCCGAAAAACCAATAATCCTTTTGCCTACAGGTCATTTGATATTTGATTATACACTAGCAGTCAAAAGTTTGGACAAACCCTCTCATTTAATGTTTTTTAAAGAAGTTTCTTGTGTTTATCAAGGCTGTTTTCACTTGATCAAAAATACAGATAGAAAATGTAATATTGTGAAATATTATTACGATGTAAATTAATGATTTTCTATATTAATATGCATGAAAATGTAATTTATATCTGTCATTAAAGTTGAATTTCCAGAATCATTACTATTTTATTTTCTTTTTTCAGGATTTTCTGATCAATAAAAGGTTAAAAAAGAACAGCGTTTATTTAAAATTATTCAAAAGGTTTTCTAGCAATAAACACTACTGTTCAAAAGTTTGGGGTCAGTACATTTTTATTCTTTCTTTTTTTGAAAGAAATTAATACTTTTATTCACCAAGGATGTGTTTAATTAATAAAAAGTGATAGATTGTTAGAAAAGATTTATATTTTGAATAAACACTCTTCTTTTTAACTTGTTATTCATCAAAGAATCCTGAAAAAACAATCACAGGTTGATAATTCTAATAATAAATCAGCATTTTAGAATGATTTCTGAAGGATCATGTGACCCTTAAGACTGGAGTAACAGCTGATGAAAATTCAGCTTTGCATCACAGGAATAAATTATACTGTAAAGTATATTAAAATAAAAACCATTATTTTATATTGTAATAACATTTTGCAATATTACAGTTTTTTTTCTGTATTTTTGATCAAATAAATGCAGCCTTGATGAGCAGAAGAGGCTTCTTTAAAAAACATTAAATGAGAGGGTGTCTAAACAGCTGAATTTGAAAGAAAATATGAAAAGGCATCTATAAAACCTTAATAAATTTGGAAAAGCATTGTAAAGCACACACACCTGTGCTGAGTGCATTTGAACCAGTTGAGGATGTCCGTGCAGCTGGTGTAGTAAACCTGGTCAAACGGGTGAGCATACGACTCCTGCACAGTCACTGAGTAGCTGAAGAAATACACACCACACACAGTTCATGAGGGAAACCTGACCCTCACAGAAAACATTGTTTTTTTGTTTTGTTTTTAAAAGAGCTTTCCTCATGGGGACCGAAATTCATCTCAACAATGTTGGGGATAATTGGACCACACACACAATCAAACACAGACATGAGTGTGTGTGTGTGTGTGTGTGTGTGTGTGTGTGTGTGTGTGTGGCACTGTTGGGGGTAACACATTACTACTCAAGTTATGTAATAATATTACTTTTTTCAAGTGACTAGTAAGTGACTAGTCCATTTCCAAGAAAATATCTGAGTTACTTTTTCAAAAAAGTAACACCAGTTACTTTTTGTTTCCTTTATGTATTTAATCCCATTTTATTAAACAATGACTTTGCTGCTGACCTTTGATCCAATTCAACCGTACACTGCAAAAATACTTTTCTTACTTACATTTTTTGTCTTGTTTCCAGCCAAAATGTAAAAAAAAAAAAATCTTAAATCAAGAAGTATTTTCTAGACGTAAATTATTTTCTTGTTTTCAGAAGAAAAAAAAAAGGGTGTTTTTGCTTAGAACAAGCAAAATAATCTGCAACAAGCAAAATCTTATTTCAAACAGAAAGCAAGATTATTTTGCTTACCCCATTGGGAGATTATTTTGCTTGTTTCAAGCAAAAACACACTTAAGTTTGACTTGTTTTCAGAAAAAACAGCAATTTTTACTTGTCTAGAAAATCCTTCTTGATTTAAGAATTTTTAGATATTTTGGCTGGAAACAAGACTAAAAACTCTAAGTAAGAAAAGCATTTTTTGCAGTGTACCAATAAGCAAAACTATTGACTAACATTGTGCTTTTTTTCTCATTGCTGAAGAGTGTTGAACTTTCTTTTCCTACAGTTCTACTGTACAGACATCAGTTTAATTTTCCTTTAGCCTTATTCACTTCATTTCATTTTGGTGAGAAAGGGCTTTTACATTTGTTATGAATCTAACGTTTTTATATTAAAAACAAACAAGCAAGCCCTGCCCAGATTTAAAAGCGGACGCAAAAATAAAGTAACGCATTACTTTCCATAAAAAGTAACTAACGTAATTAGTTACTTTTTTAGGGAGTGACGCAATATTGTAACGCATTACTTTTAAATGTAACTTTCCCCAACACTGATAATAAGACATTTTGATTTAGTTGCTGCACTTTTGTAAAAATCTATATTTACACATTCATCCATGTGCTACCAGAAAGCACTAATCACAAAACGTTTTTCTTTTTAATTTGAGCATTTAGTGAAGCTTATCAGTTCAAGAATGTTCAAACTTTGTACAAAGCGTCAATTCAGCTGATCAGCAACAGTGAAAGCAAAACAAAGTAAATAACAAAAATCACAGATGTGTTTGAGAACATGACAAATGACACACAGCCAAAGCGGAGCTTGAATTTTAGATCATACATCAAGCATTTAAAGCTATACTGTACAATAAAAAGTAACTAAGTAACGTAATTAGTGACTTTTTTAGGGAGTGACGCAATATTGTAACGCATTACTTTCCATAAAAAGTAACTAAGTAACGTAATTAGTGACTTTTTTAGGGAGTACCGCAATATTGTAACGCATTACTTTCCATAAAAAGTAACTAAGTAACGTAATTAGTGACTTTTTTAGGGAGTGACGCAATATTGTAACGCATTACTTTCCATAAAAAGTAACTAAGTAACGTAATTAGTGACTTTTTTAGGGAGTACCGCAATATTGTAACGCATTACTTTCCATAAAAAGTAACTAAGTAACGTAATTAGTGACTTTTTTAGGGAGTGACGCAATATTGTAACGCATTACTTTCCATAAAAAGTAACTAAGTAACGTAATTAGTGACTTTTTTAGGGAGTACCGCAATATTGTAATGCATTACTTTTAAAAGTAACTCTCCGCAACACGTGTGTGTGGTCCCATTACTGCAGCACTAATGGCTAATGAGAGCAGCAGTTATGCACATTTATCTGCGTATGAAAGTGAAGCTGCTGACAAACTACAGCAGAGCGTCACATGTTCGCGGTGTGTGGCCCACTGCTGCTACACAATGCATGCGGAAAACAAATCAAAACAGCAAAGTGTTTAGTTGAAAGCAGCTCTTCTCCAGTTCCCCAGACACCTGTCTGTGGGTATTTCTGCGGCGTCGCTCAGATATTCATAACAGCTCCACAAACTCCTAATCCTCCAGGAAAACGGCTAACAGCGACAGAAGCTCTTTTGTTTCTTTCAGAACAGTTGTGCCTGTCGGCTGCGTTTCGGGCCGCTCATGTGCGGGAGTAAAAAGAGCGCTGCTCGTGTATAAATGACGAACGTCATTATAAATAGCAACAGCTGGATCAGATATTGCTTTATTATGATGTAAAGGCGTTTCATGTGTGTCTGCGTAAGCGGAGGATCTGTTCTGCTACAGTAACGCATGAATAAAAACAGCGAAACGCCATGAATGTGCTGGGAAATCTCACACACAAATATTAGACACATTGCGGCGTACGGTCACACATTCTCTGCTTTAGGAAAGTCTTGCGCAGCACACAGCTGTTCCCACACATTACTGAGTGAAAGTGAATCTAGCTGGGAAAGAAAACTCCATCTTTGTTCTTTTCAATCTGCTTTAATGGATTTCCGAGCCGGTCCTTAATTTGGCCACGGACAGCTCCTGCCTGTTAACACTGAGTGTGTGTGTGTGTGTGTGTGTGTTTACTCCTCTGAGCTGAAGGAACTTGCCTAGTGAAAATGACAAAGAACAAGATCCTTTACAATAAGCAGTTTTTTTGTGCTTGTTGCAAAATGCTGAGAAGCAAATATAGCCGTCACATTTGGAAGCAAGACAGGGCCACATAAACTTGCAAAATAACTGAAGTGTTGCAAAAGAAAATAAAGTTTTGCAAACGAATATTAAGGTATTGAAAAAAATAAATGTGGTTTTTGCAAACAAAAATAAAAAATTGCACAATAAAATGAACTATTGCAAAAAGAAAATAAGCTTTGCAAACAAAAATGAAGAATTGCAAAGCATAAATGAAACGGAGCAAAAGCAATGATCTTGCAATAAATATTTTCCATTGCCATATCTACTAATTTATTTGCAACGCTGCTTTTATTTTGCGTTTCAGTCAAGTTTCACTTTCTGACACTGTTTTGAGTCAAGGGATCCCAAAATATAAATTTATTTAAATTTTGCAATTCTTTATTTTTGTTTGCAAAACGTCTTTTTTCCCACAATACAACATTTTATTTAGCAATTCTTTATTTTTGTTTGCAAAACTTTTTTTTTCTCACAATACAACATTTTATTTTGCAATTCTTTATTTTTGTTTGCAAAACGTCTTTTTTCCCACAATACAACATTTTATTTAGCAATTCTTTATTTTTGTTTGCAAAACTTTTTTTTCTCACAATACAACATTTTATTTTGCAAATTCTTTATTTTTGTTTGCAAAAAGCACATTTATTTTTTTCCTCAACGCTTCAATACTCGTTTGCAAAACTTTATTTTCTTTTGCAACACTTCAATTCTGTTGCAAATATATACAGGCCTGGATTGACTCCATAGTCACATGATTTCTTAAACAACTGACTTCCTAAAAAAAGAAGTGGGTTAAACTAAAGATTCATCTCTTTGTCTTGTGCTTTGTCATTAACTGACTAGACTTTTTTTCCCACAATACAACATTTTATTTAGCAATTCTTTATTTTTGTTTGCAAAACTATTTTTTCCCCACAATACAACATTTTATTTAGCAATTCTTTATTTTTGTTTGCAAAACTTTTTTTTTCTCACAATACAACTATTTATTTTGCAATTCTTTATTTTTGTTTGCAAAACTTCTTTTTTTCCCCACATTTTATTTTGCAATTCTTTATTTTTGTTTGCAAAACTTCTTTTTTTCCCCACATTTTATTTTGCGATTCTTTATTTTTGTTTGCAAAAAGCACATTTATTTTTTTCCTCAACGCTTCAATACTCGTTTGCAAAACTTTATTTTCTTTTGCAACACTTCAGTTCTGTTGCAAATACATACGGCCCTGGATTGACTCCATAGTCACATGATTTCCTAAACAACAGACTTCCTAAGAAAGAAGTGGGTTAAAATGAAGATTCATCTTTTTGTCTTGTGCTTTGTCATTAACTGACTAAATAAACAATGCACTGTATTTAACTGCGAACAGGAGACAGCGGCAGCAATGTTTACCTCAAGAACTCAACATGCAATCGTCTCCAAATGAGAAGTAAAATGAAAGTGACAAGTATGTGCATCTGCTGTGAAACAAATCATCTCTCTCATTCTTTCTGTCTGAAATGTAGGCTTATTAGGGTCACTTCCTGTGATAGTTTGAACTCTGTCATGGGAAAGAGAGATGTTCTGCAGAAAGCAAAAGCATGAGAACAGTGACTGTAAATAATGGGCTTATTCCTATTTGATTTATTCATTTCTTAATTAAGCATACTACACTAAATGTTTGCGTAGCTTTGTGTGTGTGTGTGTGTGTGTGTGTGTGTGTGTGTGTGTCCCACCTCTCCCAGTGACTGCAGACATTCGGGTCGTCCAGGTTGAGTGATGATGTCAGAGCAATCAAACAGCATGAGACGGCCAATAGCAGAGGACTACAGGATGACATCATTACAGGAAACACCTTCACCTTCACACAAACACAAAACACACACTCCTCAGTCATCGCAAACATACTCTAGACTGCCAAAAGTATTGGGACACCTCCTTCTAAAGAACAGGTTTGACTCCTTTAGTAATTTCCATGAGTACTAATCTTAATGTTTAAGCATATAATGATATTCTAGAGAATTGTGTGCTTCTAATTTTACAGCAAAAGTTTGGACAGGACCCTTTTTTATTCTAACATGACAATGCCTCTGTGTATAAGGCAAGTTTCATAGAGAAATGTTTGATTCAGTCAGTGTGGAAGAACTTGACTAAATCCTAATCCCATCTGAACACCTCTGGTGTGACTTTAAATGCAGACCTTGAGCCAAAAAGACCAAACACCAATGACTTGTGCATATGGGTACAGTCCTTTTAGACACTTACAAAACTGAAGCAACAGAGATGGAAATACAATTTTTAAATACGTGCATTATGCGTCCATCTTTGTTGCTACAGTTTTGGCAGTGCCTTTTTCTGTTCTTCCGGTGTCCCAACACTTTTGTCCATATAGTGTATGCACAAGGCATTGGTGTTTGGGGATGAGTTTTTGGCTCAAGGTCTGCAAGTTCTTCCAAACTGACTATATCAAACATTTCTCTAAGAAACATGCCGTATACACAATTCCCTAGAATATGAGACTCACGTTCAGCTGTGATCATAATATTCATGACCTGCATCACATACATCCAGGGTGCGGTTAGTCTGTGCACCCTCTGGTCTATGCATCTCTGCCTCTGCTGAATTATTTTTATTCCTGGTGGAGATAAAAACATCCCACGAACCAGCTCTGAAGTCCGATCTAAATAAAATGATTTGCGGTATGCACTTTGAATTTCCATTTTGAATCAAATAATTTACAATACGCGCTTTAAAGACCGGTTCTGAATCAAATGATTCGCCATACGCGCTTTAAAGTCCGGTTCTGAGTCAAATGATTCGCAATACGCGCTTTAAAGACGGGTTCTGAATCAAATGATTCGCAATACGCGCTTTAAAGACGGGTTCTGAATCAAATGATTCGATACGCGCTTTAAAGACGGGTTCTGAATCAAATGATTCGATAAGCACCTTAAAGTCGGGTTCTGAGTCAAATGATTCGCAATACGCGCCTTAAAGACCGGTTCTGAATCAAATAATTTACAATACGCGCTTTAAAGTCCGGTTCTGAATCAAATGATTCGATACGCGCTTTAAAGACGGGTTCTGAATCAAATTATTCGATACGCGCTTTAAAGACGGGTTCTGAGTCAAATGATTCGCGATACGCGCTTTAAAGCCCGGTTCTGAATCAAATGATTCGATACGCGCTTTAAAGACGGGTTCTGAATCAAATGATTCGATACGCGCTTTAAAGACGGGTTCTGAATCAAATGATTTGCGATACGCGTTTAAAGATCGGTTCTGAATCAAATGATTCGTCATATGCTTTTTGAAGTCCCGTTCTGAGTCAAATGACTCACCATACGCTCTTTAAAATCCCGTTCTGAGTCAAATGATTCGCGATACGCGCTTTAAAGATCGGTTCTGAATCAAATGATTCACCATACGCTCTTTGAAGTTCCGTTTTGAATCAAACTATTCGCGACACATGCTTTAAAGTCTCGTTCTGAATCAAATGATTCGCGATACGCACTTTAAAGACCGGTTCTGAATCAAATGACTCACCTGTTGAGAAAATCTGTTTTCAAAAGCATTAAAAATGAGCTTCAAATGTTCAAACAGAGTGGTTCCACTTTGTTCATTGGCTAACTGGTTCAAGCACTAATGGCATCCCAAATGAAATTATTCACTTCACAAATGGCTCATTTATTCTTTATAGCACAGGCATTATATATTCCATCACAGTGTCCTGCTGAATGCTGCAAAGTATCAGACGTCTGGAGATTGAATCATCTACACAAGTGCAGATGCTCAAGAGCAGGTGAACAGGGCCAGTTCAAGAACAGTCTAGTCAATTAACCATGGTTTGATTGCACTGTATTGAGTACTACTATTTGTATACCCACAGTTTTACTACAAATACCATGTTTACACTATGGTTAGTGCAGCAAAACCAACTGTAGAGAGCATGCTTTTTTTTGTTGCTGTTGTTTTATTTGTGGTAAAACCATGAATAATTTAATAAGGGATTACTCAGGTCATGGCTGCATGTATAGTCCCCTGATGCCATCCAGATGGGCATACTCTGCATTTCACAACAAATTCAGGGTCCGTGGGAGATCCGGGACAGAGAGCGCTCTGTTAGCACCCTGCCGAGACACTCGCCCATCCTCCTGCTCCGGCTCCAACATGGCTTTGAGGATCGAGATGATGTTGTTGTTGTTGTTGATGATGATATTGTTAATGTAGCATGCACAAAATATTCAAATAAATTAAAAAATCCTTAATCCACTCATACACCCTGCTGAAAAAAACAGCATATGCTGGTTAGGTAGGTTTTGATGCTGGTATGCTGGTTTTTGCTGGTTTAAGCTTGTCCTTTGCTGGTTTTTGCTTGTTTAAGCTGTTTTTTTGCTGGTTTAAGCTGGTCCTTTGCTGGTTTATGCTGGTTTAAGATGGTCCTTTGCTGGTTTAAGATGGTCCTTTGCTGGTTTATGCTGGTCTTTTGCTGGTTTAAGCTGGTCCTTTGCTGGTTTAAGCTGGTTTTTGCTGGTTTAAGCTGGTCCTTTGCTGGTTTAAGCTGGTTTTTGCTGGTTTAAGCTTGTCCTTTGCTGGTTTAAGCTGGTTTTTGCTGGTTTAAGCTGGTCCTTTGCTGGTTTAAGCTGGTTTTTGCTGGTTTAAGCTGGTCCTTTGCTGGTTTTTGCTGGTTTAAGCTGGTCCTTTGCTGGTTTAAGCTGGTTTTTGCTGGTTTAAGCTTGTCCTTTGCTGGTTTTTGCTTGTTTAAGCTGTTTTTTTGCTGGTTTAAGCTGGTCCTTTGCTGGTTTATGCTGGTTTAAGATGGTCCTTTGCTGGTTTAAGATGGTCCTTTGCTGGTTTATGCTGGTCTTTTGCTGGTTTAAGCTGGTCCTTTGCTGGTTTAAGCTGGTTTTTGCTGGTTTAAGCTGGTCCTTTGCTGGTTTATGCTGGTCCTTTGCTGGTTTATGCTGGTCCTTTGCTGGTTTAAGATGGTCCTTTGCTGGTTTATGCTGGTTTTTGCTGTTTTTTTGCTGGTTTAAGCTGGTCCTTTGCTGGTTTAAGATGGTCCTTTGCTGGTTTAAGCTGGTCTTTTGCTGGTTTAAGCTGGTCCTTTGCTGGTTTAAGCTGGTTTTTGCTGGTTTAAGCTGGTTTTTGCTGGTTTAAGCTGGTCCTTTGCTGGTTTATGCTGGTCCTTTGCTGGTTTAAGATGGTCCTTTGCTGGTTTATGCTGGTTTTTGCTGTTTTTTTGCTGGTTTAAGCTGGTCCTTTGCTGGTTTAAGATGGTCCTTTGCTGGTTTATGCTGGTTTTTGCTGGTTTAAGCTGGTATTTTGCTAGTTTAAGCTGGTCCTTTGCTGGTTTATGTTGGTCCTTTTGCTGGTTTATGCTGGTCCTTTGCTGGTTTATGCTGGTCCTTTTGCTGGTTTATGCTGGTCCTTTGCTGGTCCTTTTGCTGGTTTATGCTGGTCCTTTTGCTGGTTTATGCTGGTTTTTGCTGGTTTAAGATGGTCTTTTGCTGTTTATGCTGGTCCTTTGCTAGTTTAAGCTGGTCCTTTTGCTGGTTTATGTTGGTCCTTTTACTGGTTTATGCTAGTGAAGGACCAGCTTAAACAAGCAAAAACCAGCATACCAGCACCAAAACCTACTTAACCAGCATATGCGGGTTTTTTCAGCAGGGCAGACCATGCATGTCTCTACACACCTCCATCTCTCCTCATCAGACTGATCAGACTCTCTAAAGCACACTGCAGGAACACAAACGGATAATGTATTTCGTGTTTCTGTAAGTATGAGATGAGGGGAGTGCTCCTCTCATGTTTTGGTGCCCAGCAGCATGTTCATTAGAAACACACACACACAGTTGACCTGATGACAAGAATTTGGCAAAGATAACTCGAGGGGTCCTTACAGAATCTGTGACGCACCATCAGACGGCCTACAGAAAACTGCAGCAGCTGTATCGCATCTGAGGACATGAGAACATTGCCCTAGATTCACTACCAGTCAAAAGTTTGGAATCATTACATGCTTTTAATGGTTTGAAGAAAGTCTCTTCTGCTCACCATTTATTTGATCAAAAAACAATTATTCCTTTTTTTCTATGTGAATATCTGTTCATCTAAGTGATTCCTGTAATTAAAGCTGAATTTTCATCATTACTCCAGTCTTCAGTGTCACATGATCCTTCAGAAATCATTCTAATATACTGATTTGATGCTCAAGAAACATTTCTGACTATTATAACTGTTGAACAATATTTTTGTGAAACTATAATATACTTCCATTCAAAAGTTTGGGACAAGAATTTGGTTGAAATAATAATACTTTTATTAATCAAAGATGCATTAATTTGATCAAAAGTGACAACAAAGTCATTTATAATCTTTCAGAAGATTTCTATTTCAAATAAATGCTGTTCATTTGAATTTTAATTCATCAGAGAATTCAGAATTGTTTTGATTAAAAAGTTAAGTTATTGTAACAGTAAGATTTGTAATGTTTTTGAAAGTCTCTTCTGCTCAACAAGCCTGCATTTATTTGCTCCAAAGTACAGCAAAAACTGAAACATTTTGAAATATTTTACTATTTAAAATAGCCGTTTTCTATTTGAATACATTTTAAAATGTGATTTATTTCTGTGATTTCAAAGCTGAATTTTCAGCATCATTACTCCAGTAACAGGATACTTTACAAATCATTCTAATATTCAGATTTGCTGCCCAAAAAGCATTTATTATCATCATGTTGAAAACCGCCGAGTATATTTTTGTCAGGTTTCTCTGATGAGTAGGTTCAGAAGAACAGCATTTATCTGAAATAGAAATCTTTTGCAACATTATATATGCCTTTATCATCATTTCTGATCAATTTAAAGCATACTTGCTAAATAAAAGCATTAATTTCTATAATTTATTAATAAATAAATAAAAATAAAATGTACTGACTCCAAACTTTTGAATGGTATAGTGTATAATGTAAAAAAAAAAATATATAATAATAATTCAGATAAATTCTGAACTTTGGATCTTTCTATTTATCAAAGAATCCTTAAAAATGTACTTAACCGTTTTAAATATTGAAAAAAAATGTTTCTTGAGCAGCAAATCAGCATAGTAGAATGATCCCTGAAGGGTCATGTGGCTGGAGTAATGATGCTGAAAATGTAGCTTTAATTACAGAAATAAATTACATTTTAAAATATATTCAAATAGAAAGCAGTTATTTTTAATAATAAAAATATTTCACAATATTACTGCTTTTGCTGTACTTTGGATCAACTAAATGCAGGTTTGTTGAGAAGAACAGACTTCTTTAAAAAAAGTGTAAATAAATGCTGTTTGCTGAGCAGAAGAGACTTGTTTCAAAAACATAATGTTAATAGTCAGACGTTTGTCTGGTGATGTACGCCAGGTGCCTAATGATGGTCAGTAATGGAGTTTGCTGCAGACAGAAGACTGTCAATGAGGATTGCAGATGAGCTGAAGTGCTGGATGAACAGCTGTCAGAGACCAGTGAAACAGCAGAGAAAGTGTGGAAAGATAGAAAAGACATTTCTCCATCTGTGGAGACACAACTGTCCTCTAAGATAAGAGCTGTTTAACCCACGATAACCAGTGTTGGGGGTAACGCACTACAAGAACGCAAGTTACATAATAATATTACTTTTTCATTTCCAAGAAAATATCGGAGTTACTTTTTCAAAAAAATAATGCCAGTTACTTTTTGTTTCCTTTATGTATTTAATCCCATTTTATTAACCAATGACTTTGCTATCAACTGCAAAAATACTTTTCTTACTTACATTTTTTGTCTTGTTTCCAGACAAAATATCAAAAAAATTCTTAAAATTTTCTAGACAAGTCAAAATTATTTTCTTGTTTACAGAAAAAAACCAAGTCAAAATTATGTGAGTTTTTGCTTAGAACAAGCAAAATAATCTGCCAATGGGATAAGAAAAAAAAAATCTTATTTCAAGCAGAAAACAAAATTATTTTGCTTACCCCATTGCTTGTTTCAAGCAAAAGCACACTTAATTTTGACTTGTTTTCAGAAAAAAACAAAATCCTTCTTGATTTAAGAATTTTAAAATATTTTGGCTGGAAACAAGACAAAAAATCTAAATAAGAAAAGCATTTTTTGCAGTGTACTAATAAGCAAAACTTACTTTAGATGAACTAACATTTGTGCTTTTTTCCTCATTGCTGAAGAGTGTTGAACTTTCTTTTCCTACAGTTCTACTGTACAGACGTCAATTTAATTTTCCTTTAGCCTTAGCCTTATTCACTTCATTTCATTTTGGTGCGAAAGGTCCTTTACATTTGCTAAGAATCTAATGTTTTTATATTAAAAACAAACAAGCAAGCCCTGCCCAGATTTAAAAAGTAACACAAAAGTAATGTAACGCATTATTTTCTATAAAAAGTAACTAAGTAACGTAATTAGTTACCTTTTTAGGGAGTAAACGCAATATTGTAATGCATTACTTTTAAAAGGAACTTTCCCCAACACTGCTCTCTCAGAGACGAGCAGCGGAGAAAAATAAAGATTCATAAACACACAGCGTAACACTCACAGTAGGTTGATATGATTAGTGTATGTAATGTCTGTGTAGTGTGTCACAGCTGTCCTGTGAGAGCAGGGCTCACAGATGAGGTTAATATGAGCAGCAGCCCTGGAAAAACATCACTTTCACCGATCTAATGTAACACAGCTGCACTCACAAACTCTCAGCAACTGCAGCGCTCCACAAACACAGTGCTGCTGCGGTCTGAACACAAACCCACTCCACCTCTCTGCTCCGGCTAACACAACTGAAGACACACTTTAAGCTTGTGTCAACAGCAAGCACTATACCAAAATCTACAACATAGATTTATCTGTGATGTCTGCAGAGAGGACCAAGAGACTCATGATGAGCATCGCTGAGCGCATCTGTTCAGTCGAAGCTTCATAATGGACTGCAAGCTCAGTCTATCAAAGCCTGTGGAAGTGTCTATATCTGTAGAACAGACTCCTCAAACCAGTGTTCATCACATCAGGACTCTCTGAATGTCTAATGAACTCTACATGAATGTAGATTCTTAACTCTCATTACAATCCATAATTCAGTTCTCAGTCTGGTCTTTGTTATTTACCCTGATAGCGCACGCACATCTCAGAGACGTCTATTTGACGTCTGCATTTACATCTGCAAGACATAGTTTGATCATCTGCAATACGTCTATTGGATGTTTCCTATCAGATGTCAAATAGATGTCTATTAGATGTCTTTAAGATGTTTCTAATTTAGAATGTATGCAAAACTGACATCTTACAGATGTCTGCCAGACATTTGTACACAGCAGATGCTTTCCAGATCAAGAGATCTTTAACAGACATCTTGCTGACATACGTGTGCTGTCTGGGAACATTTTGCAGATTCTTAAAGGGGGGTGTAAACTTTTGACCTCAACTGTATCCCTGATAGCACACATACATCTCTGAGATGTCTATCTGACATCTGCAAGACGTAGTTTGCTCATCTGCAATACATCTGTTGGACGTTTCCTATCAGATGTCTAATAGGCGTCTATTAAATGTCTCTAATTTGTTTATGATTTAGATTGGATGTAAAACTGACAGCAGATGCTTTCCAGATCAAGAGATCTTTAACAGACATCGTGAAGACGTATGTTATCTGGGTAATATTTGATATTAAGGTATGCCTTTTGAAGAGCACGTAATTGACTTAATTAGCACTTAATTCAGTGCACGTAATTGGCTAACCTGTCACTGTCCACTTGTTTTAACAGTCATATCTTAGTCTGAACCTAAAGTAATCTTGGCAAACTATATATAGTTTTCATATTTGGTGACTAATTTTAGAAATATTTTACAGAGCAACAGTAATGTGTTAATTTGCAAGAGTACTCATCAGAGTTAGAGAGCAACTTCTGTCCTTTATTTTGAAAATGTTGATACACATATAAAACCATAAAAAAAAGTTCAAAAGATAACATGTTTTTTTTGTTTGTTTTTTTTTAGAAAAAAAAAGGTCTAAATGTGTTTTGAATATAAAATTTAGAGGGGGGTCCCCCTGTTAAAAATCACATTCTGGGTGATAAAATACACGCTTTTTGTCTGGATTCCCCTGGTAAATTTGCATTTCAGGGTCTAAATGAGACATTATTGGGGTCGATTCAACTTGCGGACATCAAACCCGCAGCAACAGTGTTAAAGTAGCCCAGTTTCACTGGAAAACCGCAGACTTGGCAACACTGCTAATGCTGTTCTAATGAATCTAGTGGAAAGGCTTGGTATTACGCCCAAACTAAATATTACTAAGAGCTCATTTTTTGAGATATCAACCTCAAGTTTGGAACACAACTAGCTCAGGTTTTGATTTTCTAGCAGTTTTAGAGTTAAACATGTTTTGTAAAATATACACTGTCAGTCAAAAGTTTGGACACAGCCTCTCATTTAATGTTTTTTAAAGAAGTCTCTTCTGCTCATCAAGGCTGCATTTATTTGATCAAAAATACAGAAAAAAACAGTAATATTGCAAAAAGTTATAACAATATAAAATAATGGTTTTATTTTTTATTTTGGTTTTACTAGTGAATTCAAGAATATTTTCTTACATGTGTCTTTAGCTGTACTAAAAAGTAATTTAACTAAATTAAACTAAATTACCTGCTATTTTTTTATTTTTAGCAAAGCAACAACAAACTTTACTAGGAGATTATCTGAAACCTTATAGAACTTAACGGTTTGACTTTTTAAATGTATGTACAGTTGAAGTCAAAAGTTTACATACACCTTGCAGAATCTGCTAAATGTTAATTCTTTTAGTAAAATAAGGTGGATCATACAAAATGCATGTTATTTTTCATTTAGTACTGACCTGAATAAGATATTTCACACAAAAGACATTTACATATAGTCCACAAGAAAAAACAATAGTTGAAATTAAATAACCCTATTAAAAGTTTACATCCCCCTGATTCTTAATACTGTGTTGTTCCTGAATGACCCACAGCTGTGTTTTTTTGTTTAGTGATAGTTGTTCATGAGTCCCTTGTTTGTCCTGAACAGTTCAACTGTCTGCTGTTCATCAGAAAAATCCTTCAACTCACACAAATTCTTTGGTTTTCCAGCATTTTTGTGTATTTGAACCCTTTCCAGCAATGACTGTATGATTTTGAGATCCATCTTTTCACACTGAGGACAACTGAGAGACTCATATGCAACTATTACAGAAGGTTCAAACACTCACTGATGCTCCAGAAGGAAAAAACATGCATTAAGAGCAGAATGGAAATGTGTACATTTTGCTCGTTTTGCCTAAATACCATATTTTTTCATGTAGCACTGCCTTTCAGAAGCTACAGAAGATACTTGCATGTTTCCAAGAAGACAAAATTAGTTAAATTTACCATGATCTTCAAATTTCAAAAGTTTTCACCCCCGGCTCTTAATGCATGTTTTTTCCTTCTGGAGCATCAGTGAGTGTTTGAACCTTCTGTAATAGTTGCATATGAGTCTCTCTGTTGTCCTCAGTGTGAAAAGATGGACCTCAAAATCATACAGTCATTAGAGTCACAAAAATGCTGGAAAACCAAAGAATTTGTGGGAGCTGAAGGATTTTTCTGAAGAACAGCAGGCAGTTTAACTGTTCAGAACAAACAAGAGACTCATGAACTAAACATCACTAAACAAAAAACACAGCTGTGGGTCATTCAGGAACAACACAGTATTAAGAATCAAGGGGATGTAAACTTTTGAACAAGGTAATTTTTATAAATTCAACTATTGTATTTTGTGGACTATATGTGAATGTCTTGTATGTGAAATATCTTATACAGGTCAGTACCAAATAAAAAATAACATGCATTTTATATGATCCCTCTTATTTTGCCAAAAGAATTAACATTTAGCAGATTCTGCAAGGTGTATGTAAACTTTTGACTTCAACTGTATGTATGTAAGCAGTATAAACAAGAAGAGTTAAAGAGACTCTGCTGTAACCCTAATGCTCTCACTGAACATTTACCACAATACAAATGCAGTTTCTGGAGCCTGAAATCTGAGCCCACAATTCCAACACAAATGAAGGAAACCCCCTCAGCAGCAGCAGCAGCGGTGGAGTGTGCGGTCAGTGAGGTCAGAGAGAGCACTGAGAGAGGAACACTACTCAGGGGGCTCATGAAAGACTCCATGCAAAGTGTGTTGTCTCTAAAGCGTCTCCAGCACAGTTGATGGGGACAGGTGCTCAGAGCCACAGAAATCACACAACGCGTCTGCTTCGCTCGTCTGGAGTGGGGCATGTATGGAGTCAATCCAGGGCTGTATATATTTGCAACAGGACTGAAGTGTTGCAAAACAAAATAAAGTTTTGCAAACGAATATTGAAGTATTGAGAAAAAAATAAATGTGTTTTTTGCAAACAAAAATAAAGAATTGCAAAATAAAATGTTGCATTGTGAGAAAAAAAAAAGTGAAGTTTTGCTAAAAAAAAAAAATTGCAAAATAAATTGCTGTATTGTGAGGAAAAAAATACGTTTTGCAAACAAAAATAAAGAATTGCAAAATAAAATGTTGCATTATAAGAAAAAAAATTGAAGTTTTGCAAACAAAAATAAAGAATTGCAAAATAAAATGTTGCATTGTGAGAAAAAAAGAAGTTTTGCAAACAAAAATAAAGAATTGCAAAATAAATTGCTGTATTGTGAGGAAAAAAATACGTTTTGCAAACAAAAATAAAGAACTGCAAAATAAAATGTTGCATTGTGAGAAAAAAATAAGTTTTGCAAAAAAAAATAAAGAATTGCAAAATAAAATGTGAAAAAAAGAAGTTTTGCAAGCAGAAATAAAGAATTGCAAAAGAAAATATTGTATTGTGGGAAAAAAAAAATCTAAGTTTTGCAAACAAAAATAAAGAATTGCAAAATAAAATGTTTTATTGAGAGAAAAAACGCAAACACAAAATAAAAGCAGCGTTGCAAATAAATTAGTAGATATGGCAATGGAAAGTATGTATTGTAAAATCATTGCTTTTGCTCCGTTTCATTTATATTTTGCAATTCTTCATTTTTGTTTGCAAAAAGCACATTCATTTTTTCTCAATACTTTAATATTTGTTTGCAAAACTTTATTTTCTTTTGCAATACTTCAATTCTTTTGCAAGTTTATGTGGCCCTGTCTTGCTTCCATAGGCATGCAGGAGTGAGTCCAGTGTTTCAGTGAAAGTGAGCACAGGTGTCTGAGGTGAGTCTGATCCTCCAGACACATGTTCTGTGCGTCAGACGTGTGGGTCGAGGCGGTGAAGTGGGAAACGACTGTTGTGTCTACCACATACATGTCTAGTGCCACTTTAAGAGCACTTGAACACTCGAGGGAGAAATACAATACTACACTCTTAATCTGAGAGA
Organism: Cirrhinus molitorella; assembly: GCA_033026305.1. Classification (NCBI taxonomy): domain Eukaryota; kingdom Metazoa; phylum Chordata; class Actinopteri; order Cypriniformes; family Cyprinidae; genus Cirrhinus; species Cirrhinus molitorella. Next base: position 5,897,301 of record CM065139.1, read on the forward strand.
GGAAGACGATGAAACTGACATGCATTCCTACAGAGAATTCAGACAGAACACGAGCGGTTGTTATATGTTCCTCTCTGAAATGTTATAATGGAAAGCAGTGTGACAACACTGAACAGATTCATGGCTAGGAATATGTGAGTCGTTCTATATTCAGGGGTACATTTCAGGTCAGCCAAAAAGTCAAGGAATCAGTATGCTTTTTGATAAATAAACTAGGTGGTTGAATATATGGAGTCAATCCAGGGCCGTATATATATATATATATATATATATATATATATATATATATATATATATATATATTTGTTTTTGTTTTTTTGCAAAAGAATTGAAGTGTTGCAAAAGAAAATAAAGTTTTGTAAACAAATACTGAAGTATTGAAAACAAAAAAGTGCTTTTTGCAAACAAAAATAAAGAATTGCAAAATAAAATGTAAGAAAAAAAGAAGTTTTGCAAGCAAAAATAAATAATTGCAAAAGAAAATGTTGTATTGTGAGAAAAAAATCTAAGTTTTGCAAACAAAAACAAAGAATTGCAAAAGAAAATGCATTGCGAGAAAAAAAGGAAGTTATGCAAAAAAAAATATGGAATTGCAGAATAAAATGTTGTTTTGTGAGAAAAAAATAAGTTTTGCAAACAAAAATAAACAATTGCAAAATAAAATGTTTTATTGTGAGAAAAAAAAGTTTTGAAAACAAAAATAAAGAACTGCAAAATATAAATGAATTTATATTTTTGAGTCCCCTGACTCAAAACAGTGTCAGAAATGTAAAATGCAAGGGAAAAAGCATTATCGCAAGCTCACACTTGATTGAAACACAAAATAAAAGCAGTGTTGCAAATAAATTAGTATATATGCAATGGAAAATATGTATTGTAAAATCATTGCTTTTGGTCTGTTTCATTTATATTTTGCAACTCTTTATTTTTGTTTGCAAAAAGCACATTTATTTTTTCTCAATACTTTAATATTCGTTTGCAAAACTTTGTTTTCTTTTGCAATACTTTATGTGGCCCTGTTTTGCTTCCATATGGATAATACATCCCCTTAATGTGCTAAATTAATTATCTGGCAATTAAGCTGTATCTCTAATGACTTTTTAAATATGTTCATGAAAATTAACACTCGATTAATTATTTTGTCAACTGTGTTACGGACAAATGCTGTGTTGAATGAAACATGAATGAAGTACCACATGTTTGATGATAACGCGTTTGTCTGAAGGTTTTTGAACTAAAATATGAATTTGGGTCTTCATAATGGGATGCTATAACTTTTCTTTAAAATAAATCCACAGTGTGCTACATTTAGTGTTATTCACCACCCTTGTGCAAACTGCTGACCTTGGACTAGTTAGTAAATGACCTTGATTTACTTATGTTTTTATCTTCTTTCTCTGCATATTTATAAATCTAACATGTGACACAAGTTCACCAGAACATGTTGGTAACACAGCTGACGGTCAATTAATCTACTCTATGTGCAGACAATAATATAGACCAATTATTGAAGAGGAAAACTTATGACTTGCCAAACTGTCCTCAAATTTCCCTCCACAAAAGTAAATGACATCATGTGATGTGGAACATGTGACTTTGAAACAAATTGCTGATTTATAGGGGGTTTTATAGGGAGGAACACAGCTGACACTGATTTCTTGGACATACACAAAATGGATGATATAATGTAGATGCATGAGCAAAATATTTTTAAAAACAGCTTTAAGAAATATATACAGAAACATGTATTTTAGAGCTAATCTGAAGAGCAAATCCTCACATTTACCAAATCAGACAGCCCAAAAACAGCAAATACCAGTACAGAATATGCTATTTTTGCAGGATAAAAGGTGGATATCTATTGGATTTTTGTATTAAATTAATTAGAAATGTCCCCTGGTATATCAGCGATCATTGCTTGAAGTGAAAAGTTAGTCAAATTGATAATAGAGTCCATGGACATGAAATGTACCCCTAATTATAGAATGACTCATGTATATGCCAACGCAAGCATAACACGAAATTGTGAATAAAACTAGATAGTAAAGTTCGTAGACAAACTTTAAGTTGGCTTGAAAAAGCCTAGCCAGAAAGTTTTACAAAGTTTTAAATGTTTGAAGATTTTCAGTTTGAAAAAGTTTTCCTTTTAAAATAGTTTAAGATTAAAGTCTGAATGTTTTGAAGGCAATACAGTCTATTAGAAAAAAACAGGTAGATCAGGTGTTGCTACGTGCTAGGGTAGCCAGGGCAGTTGCTAGGGTGTTGCTATGTGGTTGCTAAGGTACCAGGGGTGGTTGCTAGAGTGTTGCTATGTGGTTGCTAGAATACTTAAGGTGGTTTCTAGGGTGTTGTTATGTGGTTGCTAAGGTACCCAGGGTGGATGCTAGGGTGTTGCTATGCAGTTGTTAAGGTACTTGGTAGGTGTTTCTATGCAGTTGCTAAGGTACTCTGGGTGGTTGCTAGGGTGTTACTAGCATGTTGTTACCATGTTTAACAAGTTACTTGCATGTTTCTAGCATGATTAGCATGTTACTAGCATGTATCTAGCATGATTAGCAAGTTACTAGCATGTTTCTAGCATGATTAGCAAGTTGCTAGCATGTATCTAGGATGATTAGCAAGTTACTAGCATGTTTCTAACATGATTAACAAGTTGCTAGCATGTATCTAGCATGATTAGCAAGTTGCAAGCATGTTTCTAGCATGATTAGCAAGTTACTAGCATGTTTCTAACATGATTAACAAGTTGCTAGCATGTATCTAGCATGATTAGCAAGTTACTAGCATGTTTCTAGCATGATTAGCAAGTTGCTAGCATTATCTAGGACGATTAGCAAGTTACTAGCATGTTTCTATCATGATTAGCAAGTTGCTAGCATGTATCTAGAATGATTAGCAAGTTACTATCATGTTTCTAACATGATTAACAAGTTGCTAGCATGTATCTAGCATGATTAGCAACTTACTAGCATGTTTCTAGCATGTTTAGCAAGTTGCTAGCATTATCTAGAACGATTAGCAAGTTACTAGCAAGTTTCTATCATGATTAGCAAGTTGCTAGCATGTATCTAGGATGATTAGCAAGTTACTAGCATGTTTCTAACATGATTAGGAAGTTGCTAGCAGGTTTCTAGCATGATTAGCAAGTTACTAGCATGTATCTAGCATGATTAGCAAGTTACTAGCATGATTAGCAAGTTGGTAGCAAGTTACTAGCATGATTAACAAGTTACTAGCATGATTAGCAAGTTGGTAGCATGATTAGCAAATTGGTAGCATGATTAGCAAGTTGGTAGCAAGTTACTAGCATGATTAACAAGTTACTAGCATATTTCTAGCATGATTAGCAAGTTGGTAGCAAGTTACTAGCATGATTAACAAGTTACTAGCATGATTAGCAAGTTGGTAGCATGATTAGCATGTATCTAGCATGATTAGCTAATTACTAGCATGCTGCTAGCATGATTAGCAAGTTACTAGCATGATTAGCAAGTTGGTAGCAAGTTACTAGCATGATTAACAAGTTACTAGCATGATTAGCAAGTTGTTAGCATGATTAGCAAATTGGTAGCATGATTAGCAAGTTGGTAGCAAGTTACTAGCATGATTAACAAGTTACTAGCATGATTAGCAAGTTGGTAGCATGATTAGCATGTTTCTAGCATGATTAGCTAATTACTAGCAAGCTGCTAGCATGATTAGCAAGTTACTAGCATGATTAGCAAGTTGGTAGCAAGTTACTAGCATGATTAACAAGTTACTAGCATGATTAGCAAGTTGGTAGCATGATTAGCAAATTGGTAGCATGATTAGCAAGTTGGTAGCAAGTTACTAGCATGATTAACAAGTTACTAGCATGTTTCTAGCATTATTACCAAGTTGGTAGCAAGTTACTAGCATGATTAACAAGTTACTAGCATGATTAGCAAGTTGGTAGCATGATTAGCATGTATCTAGCATGATTAGCAAGTTACTAGCATGTTTCTAGCATGATTAGCTAATTACTAGCATGCTGCTAGCATGATTAGCAAGTTACTAGCATGATTAGCAAGTTGGTAGCAAGTTACAAGTTACTAGCATGTTTCTATGATTAGCAAGTTGGTAGCAAGTTACTAGCATGATTAACAAGTTACTAGCATGATTAGCAAGTTGGTAGCATGATTAGCATGTTTCTAGCATGATTAGCTAATTACTAGCATGCTGCTAGCATGATTAGCAAGTTACTAGCATGATTAGCAAGTTGGTAGCAAGTTACTAGCATGATTAACAAGTTACTAGCATGATTAGCAAGTTGGTAGCATGATTAGCAAATTGGTAGCATGATTAGCAAGTTGGTAGCAAGTTACTAGCATGATTAACAAGTTACTAGCATGTTTCTAGCATTATTACCAAGTTGGTAGCAAGTTACTAGCATGATTAACAAGTTACTAGCATGATTAGCAAGTTGGTAGCATGATTAGCATGTATCTAGCATGATTAGCAAGTTACTAGCATGTTTCTAGCATGATTAGCTAATTACTAGCATGCTGCTAGCATGATTAGCAAGTTACTAGCATGATTAGCAAGTTGGTAGCAAGTTACAAGTTACTAGCATGTTTCTATGATTAGCAAGTTGGTAGCAAGTTACTAGCATGATTAACAAGTTACTAGCATGATTAGCAAGTTGGTAGCATGATTAGCATGTTTCTAGCATGATTAGCTAATTACTAGCATGCTGCTAGCATGATTAGCAAGTTACTAGCATGATTAGCAAGTTGGTAGCAAGTTACTAGCATGATTAACAAGTTACTAGCATGATTAGCAAGTTGGTAGCATGATTAGCAAATTGGTAGCATGATTAGCAAGTTGGTAGCAAGTTACTAGCATGATTAACAAGTTACTAGCATGTTTCTAGCATGATTAGCAAGTTGATAGCATGTTGCTTTCTCAAGCCAACTTATCAAAGATTCTTAGAGTATGTTTAATGAGAATCTTCAACATTTCTTGTTTACTTTATTGAGTGGCTTGCAGCTTCTTTGAAATTCTTTGTAAGAGTAGTCATTCCTGAGTGGAGCTTGTTTAAAATAAATCATACACTGAGTTTTTTTAGTGTAAGTGAAGTACTGTCTACATGATCCATCATTCATGAACAATATGTGTCACATTAGGCATAATCTATGGCTAGCTGCGGATAACAGTTTAATTCCAGATGTGGAGGCAAAGAAGTTGCCTTCGGCCCCTGGCGAGAATAGATGCTAGTTAGTGCCCTATGTAGTCTGCATATGGTTCGGTGTTTCACAGTGTGTCTTTAGTGAATCCTGACAGTAGTTTTTTGATGCCAAAAGAGGTTAGTAACTCTGGCCCTGAAGCTGGATTCTGTCACAAAGTGAGTTTTTTGGGCTTGTCTTTGTAGGTCACTGACGTCAGGGCCTTTCTCTCAAACGGCCCAATAAACACTCACATGTGTCCCTGTCAATCAACACACGCCTCAGCTCCACTACAAACGCTGGTGTTCCTTTCAGCAAAAAACAACACCTTTATTTTCACTCACTTTCTCACAAGAATAACACAACAGTCCTGAACAAACACGACCGCAAATCAAACTTAAGCTGGATGTCTTAGGCTAAAGTCTGGAGAGGGTGTCAAACTCAAGGCCCACAGGTGTTTCAGTGTTTTAACTGCATAATGCTTACTTTAAATACATAGACATACTACCCCTGATAGCACACATACCTCTCAGAGACGTCTATTTGATGTCTGCATTTACATCTGAAAGACGTAGTTTGCTCATCTGCAATACCTCTATTGGACGTTTCCTATCAGATGTCAAATAGACGTCTATTAGATGTCTTGAAGATGTTTATGATTTAGAATGAATGTAAAACTGACATTTTACAGATGAGCAGAAGTATTTAAAACCAGCGTTGGGGGTAACGCATTACAAGTAACGCAAGTTACGTAATAATAGTACTTTTTTCAAGTAACTAGTAAAGCAATGCATTACTTTTTCATTTCCAAGAAAATATCTGAGTTACTTTTTCAAAAAAAGTTACGCCAGTTACTTTTGTTTTCTTTATGTATTTAATCCCATTTGTGACCCTGGACCACGAAACCAGTCTTAAGTGTCAATTTTTCAAAATTGAGATTTGTATATCTTCTGAAAGGTGAATAAATAAGCTTTCCATTGATGTATGGTTTGTTAGGATCGGACAATATTTGGCTGAGATGCAACTATTTGAAAATCTGCAATCTGAGGGTGCAAAAAAATAAAAACCATTGAGAAAATCACCTTTAAAGTTGTCCAAAGTAAGATCTTAGCAATGCATATTACTAATCAAAAATTAAGTTGATACATTTACAGTACGAAATTTACAAAATATGTTAATAGAACATGATCTTTACTTAATATCCTAATGATTTTTGGCATACTTTTTTTTTTTTGATAATTTTGACCCATACAATGTATTTTTGGCTATTGCTACAAATATACCCCAGCGACTTAAGACTGGTTTTGTGCTCCAGGGTCACATTTTATTAACCAATGACTTTGCTGCTGACCTTTGTTGATCCAATTCAACCGTTCACTGCAAAAATACTTTTCTCACTTAGATTTTTTTGTTTTGTTTCCAGCCAAAATATCCAAAAAAAAATCTTAAATCAAGAAGGTTTTTCTGAACAAGTAAATAATTATTTTTCTGTTTTCAAAAAAAAGTTAAAATTAAGTGAGTTTTTGCTTAGAACAAGCAAAATAATCTGACAATGGGGTAAGCAATTGTTTTTTTTTTTATTTCAAACAGAAAACAATATTATTTTGGTTTCCCCATTGGGAGATTATTTTGCTTGTTTCAAGCAAAAACACACTTAATTTTTACGAAAAAAAAAAAAAAAAAAACAAGACAATAATGGTTACTTGTCTAGAAAATCCTTGATTTAAGAATTTGTAGATATTTTGGCTGGAAACAAGACAAAAAATCTAAGTAAGAAAAGCATTTTCGCAGTGCACTAATAAGAAAAAAAACTTACTTACTAGATGAACTAACATTTGTGCTTTTTTTCTCATTGCTGAAGAGTGTTTTCTTTCTTTTCCTACAGTTCTGCTGTACAGATATCAATTTAATTTTCCTTTAGTCTTAGGGTTATTCACTTCATTTCATTTTGGTGTGAAAGGGCTTTTACATTTGCTAAGAATCAAACTTTTTTTATATTAAACAAACAAGCAAGCCCTGCCCAGATTTAAAAAGTAACACAAAAGTAACGCAACGCATTACTTTCCATAAAAAGTAACTAAGTAACGTAATTAGTTACTTTTTTTAGGGAGTAAAGCAATATTGTAACGCATTACTTTTAAAAGTAACTTTCCCCAACACTGTTTAAATATATATAACACAATATTAAACACAATATACATTACACATATCTAGTTAATGTTTTGAATAACAGGATGCAGTGTCAAATGTCAAGTGACAAGCTTATTTTCCATGAAAAACAAAAGGTGATGCTTTATATTCGTCAGACCAGTTCTTAATGTGGAGTTTGTTTGTCGATTGTCATCAAATAGTAATATCTAAAAAAGTGCAGGCCTAAAGGCTAACAAGAGTTTAGCCTTTGAGTCTCTTTTGAGTCATGTGTCAGTGGTCAAGCGATATCTACTGTACATCATCATCATCATCATCATCTCAGAGGAAGAGGAGATCCGCGTTCAGCTGCGCCGCCGAGGGATGTGAAACTTTCTCAGCTACTTATTTTTGTCTCTCAGAAACATTGGGCTATGACAAACCCTGTAATTATGATGGGAATAATGCTGTTTTTATTGCAAGCAGATGGAGCGTCAGACCGCTCGCCTTAACAAACAGACACATAGTATGATAATCATACGGTCAGAATCACAGCAGCAGACACTGATGCAAACAAGAGCCGCTTAAGAAAATAAGTTTAATTCAACTGCACAAACACACAAACACACACACACACACACAAGACTTCCAGCAGCATCACATCAGCCAAACAACAATAAAGACACTCAGGGAAAACATTAAAACACACAAAATTAACCTTTTAAAAAAATTCTATTTAAGCTATAAATAGTTAATCTAATGCTTTTGACCTTAAATTAGAACCCAGGAGTTGCTTTAGTCCGTGCAACAGAATGTACAGAATAGTTATATTGTTTCAAAAACGTTAATGCAGTTTATACCACGCGAAGCGATTCATTAAAACAAAACTTACCACTTCTAAGCAAAAGTTTGCGTTCGGTCCAAACGCATGGGATCCGCTTAAAGGAGCGTCTCTTTCGTTCCAATAGTTTCGCAGAAGCGCGCAAAGAACCGAGTGATGAGCCCCGACGCGCGCCTTCGGCTTCACACAAACGCGACGCGACAGAAACGCAACGTTGCCGTGACGTCAGAAGGCGGCAGCCAATAGCAGCAGCTGCTCTGTGTTGAATGAACGTCACGAACGCGTCTTGATGAGTGTTTCCCAGGCAGCCCCGCTTAAGAGGCTGGAGTATCAGTTGACCGCTGTGTGTTTTTACACTGGGAAGTTATTTCAGCTACTGGTCTGAGACCAGCATGTGCTGATATGAACCGAACCGGATCAGTAGCCGGATGAGGTGAAGTGGCGCCATCTGGAGCTCATGGAGATCATTCCTAGAGCTTCAAGTGTGTAAGAAAATGTGCTCCAGTCCAGAGTAGACCTATGGCAAGCCGTTTTGACTTTTATTCATTCGCAGGATATGAATTCTTGATATCAACAATTCAGTTTTCACTAATTAAAATTATAATTCTTGATATCAGAAATTAGATTTTTACTAGTGACAATGGCCATTTTTGATATCAGGAATTACATTTCCACAATATTTGATCAATGAAAGGTTAAAAAAGAACAGCATTTATTTAAAATAGAAAGGTTTTCTAACAATATACACTACTGTTCAAAAGTTTGGACTCAGTACATTTTTATTCTTTCTTTTTTTAAAGAAATTAATACTTTTATTCACCAAGGATGTGTTCAATTAATAAAAAGTGATAGATTTACATTGTCAGAAAAGATTTATATTTTGAATAAATGCTGTTCTTTTTAACTTATTCATCACAGAATCCTGAAAAAACAATCACAGGTTGCAAAAAAATATTTGATAATTCTAATAATAAATCAGTATATTAGAGTGATTTCTGAAGGATCATGTGACGCTTAAGACTGGAGTAACAGCTGATGAAAATTCAGCTTTGCATCACAGGAATAAATTATATTGTAAAGTATATTAAAATTAAAAACATTATTTTATATTCTAATTACATTTTCCAATATTACAGTTTTTTGTATTTATTTGTATTTTTGATCAAATAAATGCAGCCTTGATGAGCAGAAGAGACTTCTTTAAAAAAACATTAATTGAGAGGATGTGTCCAAACGTTTGACTGCTAGTGCATATGCAAAATATTGAGAAAAAAAAATGTGTTTGTCTTATTTATTTATTTAGGAATGAGTCATGTACCTCAAAAAAAAAAAAAGTGATACTATTAGTGATACTATTTAGATACTACTATTTTTACATAATATAATTAACTCCTGCATTAGTATACTTGGTAAATTTGTATTCATAAATGCACATTTTTGGGGTTTGGTTTATGTATCTGAAGAATCGATATAGAAAGAATTAAAAACATGTCAAAATATTTATTTTCTCTGTATATTTTAGTGTCGCGCCTTTGATTTATTTGTTTATTTGTTTATCACACTTAGCGTCCAGTCTTCACGTATTGTAAATTTGCAAAGGCAAAGAAATAAACTTAAAATAATAATATTTACTAATAATAATACCGGGATCATTGTCCAATCACATCTGCAGTCAGTAGGAAGCTCCTCCGCGATACACCTACTTCCGCTGAGCAGCTTCCGTCGCCGGTAAGAATTCTTAAACAGACAAGTTTGTCTTCTATCTATCTGAAATGATTAAAATAATAAGAAAAATAACGTAGCAGTGACTCTCACTTACATGTGTGTGTTTTCAGTCATGCTGCTGTCTGTGTCTAGAGTTGTTCGTGCGGTCAGACAGCAGCACTGCATCCGGACAGCGCTTCCGGTCCTCACGCTCTTCACTAAGGTAGCCATGAATACACTACTCCTGACAGAATAAGCTCAGCCTCTCAAACACAGTGCAGCTGACATTAAAAATAACGGTTTACCATTTTTATAACTTAAAACACACTCTTATAGTATGTATGTATTAATTAGCATAGAGGAAATAAATGCTGATAAATGCAGAATCTCTATAGCAGCCAAAGTGTTAATAACATCCAGTAAAGTCAATAAATCATAAAAGATATAAGGCAGTGTGAGCTATAGCACTATGGAATGAAGTACTATGGAAGCAAAACAGGGCCACATTGCAAAAGAATTGAAGTATTTGCAAAAAAAAATAAGGTTTTGCAGATGAATATTAAAGTATTGAGAAATAAATAAATGTGCTTTTTGCAAACACAAATAAATTAACTATTGCCATAAGAAAATAAAGTTTTGCAAACTAATATTAAAGTATTGAGAAATAAATAAATGTGCTTTTTGCAAACAAAAATAAATTAACTATTGCAATAAGAAAATAAGTTTTGCAAACTAATATTAAAGTATTGAGGAAAAAATAAGCCTGCCTTTTGCAAGCAAAAATAAAGAATTGCAAAATAAAATTAACTATTGCAATAAGAAAATACAATTTGCAAACAAAAATTGAGAACTTTCTTTATCAGCTATACATCATTAAAGAGGTCTAAGACTATAGCTTAGTTTTTCATTTACATAAATGACTGTTGCTCTAAGATTAAAAAAAATAAAGCTTGAGTCTTTCTGGTTTAGTTTTATTGTGGATATCAAGATATGAATTGATGGGAATGTTATGGAAGCAAAACAGGGCCACCTAAACTTGCAAAAGAATTGAAGTATTGCAAAAAACAAAAAAAAAAAGAACATTAAAGTATTGAGAATAAATAAGTGTGCTTTTTGCAAACAAAAATGAAGAATTGCAAAATAAAATTAACTACTGCACTTTATCAGCTATACATCATTAAAATCAAAAGAACTGAACTATTGCAAAAGAAAATAAGGTTTTGCAAACGAATATTAAAGTATTGAGGAAAAAATAAATGTGCTTTTTGCAAACAAAAATAAATGAACTATTGCAATAAGAAAATAAGTTTTGCAAACAAAAATGAAGAATTGCAAAGTATAAATGAAACACTGACAATGAAGCAATGATTTTACAATACATATTTCCATATTTTGCGTTTCAGTCAAGTGTGAGCTTGCCATACCGCTTTTTCCTTCGCATTTTACGTTTCTGCGTTTCACTTAATTCATTTATATTTTGCAATTCTTTATTTTTGTTTGCAAAACTTTTTTTTTTCTCACAATACAACATTTTATTTCGCAATTCTTTGCAAGCAATTTTTTTTTTTTTCTCAATACTTTAAAATTCGTTTGCAAAACTTTAATTCTTTTGCAAATATATATGGCCCTGGATTGACTCCATAAAGAGCTGCTCAGGTCTGTATCATGTCTCTGGCTGTTTTCAGGATCCGTGTCCTTTGTGTGATGAAGCCAAAGAAGCGCTGGAGCCGTACAAACACAGAGTAAGACTATCTGTTCACACTTGCTCCGGTTGATAGTTCACATGCGTTTAATATAAGTGCCATCTGCTGTCAGTTTGAGCTGCAGGAGGTAGACATCACCCGTCCGGAGAACAGCGTCTGGTTGGACAGATACCAATACGACATCCCCGTCTTTCACTTGAACGGACAGTTTCTGATGATGCACCGCGTGAACACCGCTCTCCTGGAAAGGCGTCTGGATAAAGCCACTGGAGCAGCTCAGCAATGACATCTGGAGATCTGATGCAGCGTTTTCTCTTCGTTTCACTGCAGCTTTAGCAGCATCAGTGTGATCCTCTTTTAGAAGCTCATCAGACTCCATAAAGCTGGTTTTGAAGGATGCATCAAGTGTGTCCTCCAATCACCCACAATCCTTTTGCAATCAGAGCTCACCCAGTTTCATGATGCAACATTCGTGTGAATGATTTTTTCAATGTTGTTGTAAATAAATGACATAATGTTAAAAACGTAAACCACTGACGGCGGTCATTGTCTGTACCGAATTAATCGAAGGCATCTATAATTCTATAATCTTCTATAGTTCACTTTTCAGGTGTCAACTGATGGCTACTTAAAGGAGGGGTACGATGGTGTTTGGTGTATTCAGAGTTGTTTCCAGTGTTAAAGAGTTGGATTCTCATGCTAAACATGGCCAAAGTTTAAAAAAATAATTCTGACGAATGACGGAGAATTTCTGTGCCCAAAATCTTACTTCCAATGAATTTTGCAAGTGTGTTTGTTGACAAACGTTTCATATACTGCAATCTGAGGGTGCAAAAAATCTAAATATTAAGAAAATCGCCCTTTAAAGTTGTCCAAATTAAGTTCTTAGCAATGCATATTACTAAACAAAAATTAAGTTTTGATATATTTACAGTAGGAAGTTTACAAAATATCTTAATGGAACATGATCTTTACTTAATATCCTAATGATTTTTGGCATAAAAGAAAAAAAAAATTTAATTGATAATTTTGACCCATACAATGTATTTTTAGCTATTGCTACAAATATACCCCAGCAACTTAAGACTGGTTTTGTGCTCCAGGGTCACAAATGTCATGCATTACGGTCTTTTATAATCAAAACTTTTTATAATCTTGACAGAAAAAAACATCATTGGAAAGGTCTGAGTCTCAGGATTCCATATTTGGTTGTTATTTTATGATAGAAGTAAAATTTACAGAGAAATATAGAAATTTGTGACAGAAAAATGCATAAAAAAATTATATGGAGTTTGAATGGCACTTGGTGGCTGTTTGTGATATAATGCCATAAATAAACTCACAGGAACCACATTTTTTTTTCATATCAACTTCAAATTTGGAACATAACTTATTGAGACATAGGTATAATTTAATCACAAATTTAGGGTAAAACCTGTTATTTAAAATATGTATTTTATATCAAATAAAGTAAAAATTGTACAGTGCATTTGGTTTACAGTAAATTTAAACCTCTATATCTTATTAACCCCTTAATTGTCACCGTCCCAGGTTTACTTCACCATTTTACAAATAAATCCTAATTTAATCATGACAAACTATATATCATTGGAAAGGTCTAAGACTTCTAAATAGATATTTTACTATTTTTTTGTGTTAGAAATTATGTAGGAAAAGTAATAGATTAATTTATGACAAGAATGCACCTCAAATTTACTTGATAACAGGAGTTTTGACCTTTGTCACAAAAATACTAACTTTGTTGCCTTTTTCCATATCATGCTTTAGAAATCATAAGAAATTATAGATCACTTGAAAACTTAAAATCTCAAAATTCATCCTTTGAAAACATTTTAAAATCAGACTTTGCACTATGATGGAAAAATGTACATCAAAATCATATCACAAAATGTTTTTGTTCAGGAATTGTAAAAAAGTAAGTTTAAATACTGCATTTTCATATCTGTGTTCAAAAATGGGAGTGATAATTAAAGGGTTAAGAGTTTATTTTTTTGAAGAAAAAAAAATCCACTTCTGCAATAATCTGCTGATTGTCTTCTTAAAAAAAAAAGAAGAGAGAAACCAACCTTAGATCTGTATTCCAAAGTGTTCAAGAATTACAATAATTTGAGTTTGGATAGTGCCCTTTCATGTCTATTTTAAAAAATGGGGGTAATCACTATGAATTGAAATCAAACTTTTTACTGAATGATATTATGGTGTTAGTGTAGTTATTAACTATTAAACATAAAGAGATCATCTGACAGTCAGTTCAGCCAGCTGGAGAATCGCTGCTCTTCTGAATAGCCCCAGCTCATGTCTGCTTCTTTTAAAGGAACACTCCACTTTTTTGAAAATACTCTCATTTTCCAACTCCCCTAGAGTTAAACAGATGAGGTTTACCAGGTTTTTTAATCCATTCAGCCGATCTCGGCGTCTGCTGTTAGCACTTTTAGCATAAATCATTGAATCTGATTAGACCGTTAGCATCTCGTTCAAAAATGACCAAAGATTTTCAATATTTTTCTTAGTTACATCGTGTACTAAGACCGACAGAAAATGAAAAGTTGTGATTTTCCAGACTGATATGGATAGGAACTAGAGACCTGCACTCCCGCGGGAGTACCGCCGCACCCAACACTACAGAGTGCGGCGCGGGACAAAACTTGATGGCGAGTAGAGACTGGTGTGTGTGCGGGATGCGGGAAAATAAAATGATTCGCGGGACTCCCGCAAAATAGAAATATGTGAACATTAAATATCTAAAAACAAGTAATTTTTTTATTCATCTATTGCACAAAAGTAGCAAGAACAACTAATATAACATAAACATGATTAGCAAGCCGATAATAGGCAGTTTCGATTAAGTTACTGTTTCAGCTATTAAAATACTTACATTTTGTATGCAATGCCAAAGTGATTATATTTTGTTTTGTTTTTTATTAAGTTCATTTAGAAAAACGTTTGGAGCATTTTTTTGTATTCGTTAAATGTTTTAGTTTTTTTAAAGTAATGAACAGCGAACCAACAAAAAACTTTGAGCAATTTACCATCTCAAATCATCACAACTTGTCTAAAATAAAGTCTATAGTTATAAAACAGTTCAAGTAGCTAAAAAACAATGTTAGTTTAAATGTTAAACAGATAAATGTGTGCTTTCATATCCAAAAGATGCTGAAGCCGCTTTGCAGGACATGGAGGCGCCAGCGCAATCACTCACATTTTTTCCAGCAGAAAACAATTTAAAATTACCAGTCATTTTTGCTAAGGTAAGAATAATACATCATTCGGAAATGTTAAGGGTCTATTTTTACGCTACAAACAGTGGTTTTATAAAATAAAGAAAACAAACATGCGCTTTCTGCTGTCTTGTAGCCGATTTAAATAGCAGCGCTTCACAAAAATTAACGAAAACTCAGCGCATACATGCCTCACAAATATGATAAATATATAGATAAAAAGCTTTAAATTATTACTTAACGAAATAAAACAAATTGAGAAAAAATATTTCATTATGTAATGCGTAAAGATGCATTTTTCTCTGGCGCGTCCAAAGAGGAGATTGCGAGTCAGGGCCTTTTGCTACACTATTTCAGAATACACCATTTTATTAATGAATCATTCTAATATATCCTTACTGTTTCTCCCGACACATTCATTGTAATTACTTTTGCCGGTGCTTTGTGACAAGATGGAGTTGTTGCGTCTTTCAGATGTGCGGTGTGGCCGTCTCACTCATAATGCTGTTCTTATCCTTATCCTAGACGCATTTTTGCGGGTTTTTGTGGGCGGGAGCGGGACAAAACATGATTGTCGCCGGCGGGAGCGGGACCACATTACATATATTTCTGCGGGAGTGGGACAGAATCTTGCGGGAGCGGGACTGAAAAATCCGTCCCGCGCAGGTCTCTAATAGGAACTATACTCTAATCAAGAGCTTTGCTGCCATGCAGCAGGAGCAATGATGTTACGCAGCGCCTGAAAATAGTCCCCAGATATTTTACTCTTACCTTAGTGCAGGGGTCACCAAACTTGATCCAGGAGGGCCGGTGTCTTTCAGAGTTTAGCTCCAACTTGCCTCAACACACCTGCCTGGAAGTATACCTATTAAGACCTTGATGAGCTGGTTCAGGTGTGTTTGATTAGGGTTGGAGCTAAACTCTGTAGGACAGCGGCCCTCCAGGACTGAGTGTGGCATCCACCCCTGCCTTAGACTACGTTCAGACTGCAAGCCTTAGTGCTCAATTCCGATTTTCTGCTCGGATCTGATTTTTTGTTTGCCTGTTCACATTGTTTTTAAACATGTGGCCCATGAACTGAAACGCATGCGCACAATGACAGTAATGTGAGATGCCACGCGCATCTCGCTGCTGTAAAAAGTAAACATGAAAGCCACAGAAGTCGGCGTGCAGTGTTGCCAAGTCTGCGGCTTTACCAGTGTTGCCACGGGTCTAAATGACCCCAATAACGTAATATTTAGCCCCTGTAATGCTAATTTCACCAGGGGAACACCGTCAAAAAAGCTTGTATTTCCCCCGGAACGAATTTTAATAGGAAATCCCCCTCAAAACGCAATTGGGTTACTTTTGGGCTCATTTTGAGTAGCAATTGGGCAGGTTTTGTTGTTAAAACCTGGCAACCCTGCTGTGTACCTGCTGAAAGTCGCATGAATTCCGATCTGACTGTTCAGACTGAGGTCGCATGGTGAAACATCCGACCTGCATCGGATTTATAACCACATGTTGAAGTGGCTCAGATCTGATTGTAAAAGATCAGATTCCATGTGGTTTGTGCTGTTCACACTGTCATGCAAAAAAACACACATGGGTCTCATTTAATGAAAAAATCAGATTTTTTTGGCAGTGTGAACGTAGTCTTAGGCCTTGTTTACACTGCAGGTCTTACTGCCCAATTCTGATTTGTTGCCTGTATCCGATTTTTTTTTTTTTTTTTTTTGGCTGTCCGTTTACACATTCTTTCAATTGTGACCCATTTCTGATTCATGCGTTTACACTTGCCATACCAGCGTAAACATCGCGCGTGCGTTGTTGTCTTTATATATGTTTTTTTGGAATCTGACAAAAAATGACCGTGCTACACCCGTATGAAGTCAATAGAGATAGCAAAGTCGATCATGAGAAATATTAAAGTTTTCCTCCAGTTAATTTCTTATTAATAATTACTAGATTAAAAAAAATCATATTTTTATTTTATCTTTGCTATTTTAAATAAGAACAGATATAGCCTAGAAAGACACAAATAATGTATTACCTTTATCATTTAACATCTAAATAAAAGCATTCTTGTACGAAAGACAAATCTTCAAATGTGTTCATCACAAATACATTGATTATTAAAACTACAAAAGTTTGATTAAGTGCTAGGAGTGATTCACTCATTTAATGAAGTCACGTCGGGACTCTCCGCAATCTCTAATGAAATCGTTCAGGTGTTCTCTGTTTTAGAGCAGTTTTAAACTTACTATTTGAACTCATTCCTTTACTGGATCCTTTGACAGAAAAGTTCTCGCCCGTTTTTAGGTAAATATTTGCATTTTTTCACATATGACTGGATGTGGTGGACAGTCATTATTTTGGCTAACGCAGGACAATACTGAATAATGCGCATCGGATGGTATTAGAAGTATACCCTCCACTACACCACTGACTAATGCACGAATAATGTTACACATCAGATATTCTTTCCCAACAGTTCCAAGCGTTCACTTAAGACAGAACAGATTAATGAACTCATATTTGTAAAAACCTATAGCCTGTGCGCATTTAAACTCATTTTGCCAGCACTGGTCACATAAAACGTCATTAAACTGCGGATAAGCACCAACTAGTAGCAGTTTTAATGAGGTACAGAACGCAATGCCTCAGAAAATCCGATCTGCCTGTTTACATGACGGTCGCATTGGCACATATCTGATTTATATCTGATTTATTTCCACATATGAATGAGGCCTGAATCCAATCTCGAAATATCAGAATGCATGCGTTTTTTTGTCTGTTTACACTGTCATAAAACAGATCCGATCTGTTTCACATATGGCCCCGTTTACACTGCCAGTTAAATGTGACCCAATTCCGATTTTTTGCTCATATGTGACACAGATCGGATCTGTTCTATGACCGTGTAAACACGTAAAAATTGTAGCTTGTACGACCGTATTCTCGTTTTCATAGTTTATTTGAGGCAGGTTTTGGCGGTTTTGTAATGGCAAATGTAAAGAGTGCATTATTGTAATACAAGAGGGTGCCAGTACGAATATCTCGGATTGCAGCGGGCTTGCGAGGGGCTCTGCGCTTCCTCTGATATTACGTGTGCACCCTCGAATTGTGGACGCGCGAATAAGTCCTTATTGTAAACAGGTATATATTAAAAATGCATTTGACATAAAATCCTATGGTGGCAGAAGGGTGTTTGATGGTACATAATATTAATATAACATGAATTTATTTAACGCAGGCCCCCCTGCGATTACTGACAGATATCCGAGGTTACCGTCTATCAATTAAAAATGGCTTTGACTCCAAACGCACCAGACCGCTAAGACATAATTGACATTACAGCACAAAAATATGAAATGTATTTATTTAAGACAAAACTCCTGCGATTGCGGAGGGGTATCTGAACTTACTTTATTTGAACAGAAAACGTATTTATTTGACGCAAACAACCCGCGGTTGCTGATAGGCATGTAAACATTGCCTAAATTAGAAGAAAATGCATTTTACATAAAATCCTATGGTGGCAGAAGGGTGTTTGATGGTACAGAATATTAATATAACATGAATTTATTTAACGCAGACACCCTGCGATTACTGACAGGTATCCGAGGTTACCGTCTATCAATTAAAAATGGCTTTGACTCCAAACGCACCAGACCGCTAAGACATAATTGACATTACAGCACAAAAATATGAAATGTATTTATTTGAGACAAAACTCCTGCGATTGAGGAGGGGTGTCTGAATTTACTTTATTTCAACAGAAAACGTATTTATTTGACGCAAACAACCCGCGGTTGCTGATAGGCATGTAAAAATTGTCTAAATTAGAAGAAAATGCATTTGATAAAATCCTATGGTGCATGGCAGAAGGGTGTTTGAGGATACAGAAAATTAATATAACATGCATTTATTTGACGCAGACCCCCTGCGTTTACTGACAGGTATCCGAGGTTACCGTCTATCAATTAAAAATGGCTTTGACTCCAAACGCACCAGACCGCTAAGGCATAATTGACATTACAGCACAAAAATATGAAATGTATTTATTTAAGACAAAACTCCTGCGATTGCAGAGGGGTATCTGAACTTACTTTATTTGAACAGGAAAGGTATTTATTTGACGCAAACTAGCCTCAGTTGCTGATAGACGTAAAAATTGCCTAAATTAGAAAAAAATGCATTTGACAGGAAATCCTATGGTGGCAGAAGGGTGTTTGAGGTTACAGAATATTAATATAACATGAATTTATTTGACACAGACCCCCTGCCATTACTGACAGGTATCCGAGGTTACCGTCTATCAATTAAAAATGGCTTTGACTCCAAATGCACCAGACCGCTAAGACATAATTGACATTGCAGCACAACAATATGAAATCTTTATTTGAAACAAAAATCCTGCGATTGCGTTCGGGTATCTGAATTTACTTTATTTAAACAGAAAACGTATTTATTTGACGCAAACTACCCTCGGTTGCTGATAGGCATGTACAAATTGCCTAAATTAGAAAAAATGCATTTGACATAAAATCCTATGGTGGCTGAAGGGTGTTTGAGGATACAGAATAATAATATAACATTAATTTATATGACGCAGCCCCCCTGCGATTACTGACAGGTATCCGAGGTTACCGTCTATCAATTAAAAATGGCTTTGACTCCAAACGCACCAGACCGCTAAGACATATTTGACATTACAGCACAAAAATATGAAATCTTTATTTGAAACAAAAATCCTGCGATTGCGGAGGGGTATCTGAATTTACTTTATTTGAACAAAAGGTATTTATTTGATGCAAACAACCCGCGGTTACTGATAGGCATGTAAAAATGGTCTAAATTAGAAGAAAATGCATTTGACATAAAATCCTATGGTGGCTGAAGGGTGTCTGAGGATACAGAATATTAATATAACACAAATTTATTTGACCAGACCCCCTGCGATTACTGACAGGTATCCGAGGTTACCGTCTATCAATTAAAAATGGCTTTGACTCCAAACGCACCAGACCGCTAAGGCATAATTGACATTACAGCACAAAAATATGAAATCTTTATTTGAAACAAAAATCCTGCGATTGCGTTCGGGTATCTGAATTTACATTATTTGAACAGAAAACGTATTTATTTGACGCAAACTACCCTCAGTTGCTGATAGACGTAAAAATTGCCTAAATTAGAAAAAAATGCATTTGACATGAAATCCTATGGTGGCAGAAGGGTGTTTGAGGATACAGAATATTAATATAACATGAATTTATTTGACACAGACCCCCTGCGATTACTGACAGGTATCCGAGGTTACCGTCTATCAATTAAAAATGGCTTTGACTCTAAACGCACCAGACCGCTAAGACATAATTGACATTACAGCACAAAAATATGAAATGTATTTATTTGAAACAAAAATTCCTGCGATCGCGTGCGGGTATCTGAACTTACTTTATTTGAACAGGAAAGGTATTTATTTGACGCAAACTACCCTCGGTTGCTGATAGGCATGTAAAAATTGCCTAAATTAGAAGAAAATGCATTTGACACAAAATCCTATGGTGGCAGAAGGGTGTTTGAGGATACAGAATATTAATATAACATGAATTTATTTGACACAGACCCCCTGCGTTTACTGACAGGTATCCGAGGTTACCGTCTATCAATTAAAAATGGCTTTGACTCCAAATGCACCAGACCGCTAAGGCATAATTGACATTACAGCACAAAAATATGAAATGTATTTTTTTGAGACAAAACTCCTGCGATTGAGGAGGGGTATCTGAATTTACTTTTTTAGAAAAGAAAACGTATTTATTTGACGCAAACTACCCTCGGTTGCTGATAGGCATGTAAAAATTGCCTAAATTCGAAAAAAATGCATTTGACATAAGATCCTATGGTGGCTGAAGGGTGTCTGAGGATACAGAATATTAATATAACATGAATTTATTTGACGCAGACCCCCTGCGATTACTGACAGATATCCGAGGTTACCGTCTATCAATTAAAAATGGCTTTGACTCCAAACGCACCAGACAGCTAAGGCATAATTGACATTACAGCACAAAAATATGAAATGTATTTATTTGAAACAAAAATCCTGCGATTGAGGAGGGGTACCTAAACTTACTTTATTTGAACAGAAAACGTATTTATTTGATGCAAACTACCCACGGTTGTTGAGTAACATGTAAACATTGCCTAAATTAGAAGAAAATGCATTTTACATAAAATCCTATGGTGGCAGAAGGGTGTTTGAGGATACAGAATATTAATATAACATGAATTTATTTAACACAGGCCCCCTGCGATTACTGACAGGTATCCGAGGTTACCGTCTATCAATTAAAAATGGCTTTGACTCCAAACGCACCAGACCGCTAAGACATAATTGACATTACAGCACAAAAATATGAAATGTATTTATTTGAGACAAAACTACTGCGATTGCGGAGGAGAATCTGAATTTACTTTATTTGAACAGAAAACGTATTTATTTGACGCAAACAACCCGCGGTTGGTGATAGGCATGTAAAAATTGTCTAAATTAGAAGAAAATGCATTTGACATAAAATCCTATGGTGGCTGAAGGGTGTCTGAGGATACAGAATATTAATATAACATGAATTTATTTGACGCAGACCCCCTGCGATTACTGACAGGTATCCGAGATTACCGTCTATCAATTAAAAATGGCTTTGACTCCAAACGCACCAGACCGCTAAGACATAATTGACATTACAGCACAAAAATATGAAATGTATTTATTTGAAACAAAAATCCTGCGATTGCGGAGGGGTATCTGAATTTACTTTATTTGAACAAAACGTATTTATTTGACGCAAACAACCCGCGGTTACTGATAGGCATGTAAAAATGGTCTAAATTAGAAGAAAATGCATTTGACATAAAATCCTATGGTGGCTGAAGGGTGTTTGAGGATACAGAAAATTAATATAACACAAATTTATTTGACACAGACCGCCTGGGTTTACTGACAGGTATCCGAGGTTACCTTCTATCAGTTAAAAATGGCTTTGACTCCAAACGCACCAGACCGCTAAGGCATAATTGACATTACAGCACAAAAATATGAAATGTATTATTTGAGACAAAAATCCTGCGATTGCGGAGGGGTATCTGAATTTACTTTATTTGACCAGAAAACGTATTTGTTTGACGCAAACTACCCACGGTTGTTGAGTAGCATGTAAACATTGCCTAAATTAGAAGAAAATGCATTTTACATAAAATCCTATGGTGGCAGAAGGGTGTTTGATGGTACAGAATATTAATATAACATGAATTTATTTGACACAGACCCCCTGCGTTTACTGACAGGTATCCGAGGTTACCGTCTATCAATTAAAAATGGCTTTGACTCCAAACGCACCAGACAGCTAAGGCATAATTGACATTACAGCACAAAAATATGAAATCTTTATTTGAAACAAAACTCCTGTGATTGCGGAGTGGTATCTGAACTTACTTTATTTGAACAGAAAACGTATTTATTTGATGCAAACTACCCTCGGTTGCTGATAGGCATGTAAAAATTGCCTAAATTAGAAGAAAATGCATTTTACATAAAATCCTATGGTGGCAGAAGGGTGTTTGAGGATACAGAATAATAATATAACATTAATTTATATGACGCAGCCCCCCCTGCGATTACTGACAGGTATCCGAGGTTACCGTCTATCAATTAAAAATGGCTTTGACTCCAAATGCACCAGAGCGCTAAGACATAATTGACATTACAGCACAAAAATATGAAATCTTTATTTGAAACAAAAATCCTGCGATTGCGGAGGAGTATCTGAATTTACTTTATTTGAACAGAAAACGTATTTATTTGACGCAAACAACCCGCGGTTGGTGATAGGCATGTAAAAATTGCCTAAATTAGAAGAAAATGCATTTGACACAAAATCCTATGGTGGCAGAAGGGTGTCTGAGGATACAGAATATTAATATAACATGAATTTATTTGACGCAGACCCCCTGCGATTACTGACAGGTATCCGAGGTTACCGTCTATCAATTAAAAATGGCTTTGACTCCAAACGCACCAGACCGCTAAGGCATAATTGACATTACAGCACAAAAATATGAAATGTATTTATTTGAAACAAAAATCCTGCGATTGAGGAGGGGTACCTAAACTTACTTTATTTGAACAGAAAACGTATTTATTTGATGCAAACTACCCGCGGTTGGTGATAGGCATGTAAAAATTGCCTAAATTAGAAAAAAATGCATTTGACATAAGATCCTATGGTGGCTGAAGGGTGTTTGAGGATACAGAATATTAATATAACATGAATTTATTTAACGCAGGCCCCCTGCGATTACTGACAGGTATCCGAGGTTACCGTCTATCAATTAAAAATGGCTTTGACTCCAAACGCACCAGACAGCTAAGGCATAATTGACATTACAGCACAAAAATATGAAATCTTTATTTGAAACAAAACTCCTGTGATTGCGGAGTGGTATCTGAACTTACTTTATTTGAACAGAAAACGTATTTATTTGACGCAAACTACCCTCGGTTGCTGATAGGCATGTAAAAATTGCCTAAATTAGAAGAAAATGCATTTGACATAAAATCCTATGGTGGCAGAAGGGTGTTTGAGGATACAGAATATTAATATAACATGAATTTATTTAACACAGGCCCCCTGCGATTACTGACAGGTATCCGAGGTTACCGTCTATCAATTAAAAATGGCTTTGACTCCAAACGCACCAGACAGCTAAGGCATAATTGACATTACAGCACAAAAATATGAAATGTATTTATTTGAGACAAATTCCTGCGATTGCGGAGGCATACCTGAGCTTACTTTATTTGAACAGAAAAGTATTTATTTGATGCAAACTACCCTCGGTTGTTGAGTAGCATGTAAAAATTGCCTAAATTAGAAGAAAATGCATTTGACATAAAATCCTATGGTGGCAGAAGGGTGTTTGAGGATACAGAATATTAATATAACATTAATTTATTTGACGCAGACCCCCTGCGATTACTGACAGATATCGGAGGTTACCGTCTATCAATTAAAAATGGCTTTGACTCCAAATGCACCAGACCGCTAAGACATAATTGACATTACAGCACAAAAATATGAAATCTTTATTTGAAACAAAAATCCTGCGATTGCGGAGGGGTATCTGAATTTACTTTATTTGAACAACGTATTTATTTGACGCAAACAACCCTCGGTTACTGATAGGCATGTAAAAATGGTCTAAATTAGAAGAAAATGCATTTTACATAAAATCCTATGGTGGCAGAAGGGTGTTTGATGGTACAGAATATTAATATAACATGAATTTGTTTGACCAGACACCCTGCGATTACTGACAGGTATCCGGGGTTACCGTCTATCAATTAAAAATGGCTTTGACTCCAAACGCACCAGACCGCTAAAACATAATTGACATTACAGCACAAAAATATGAAATGTATTTATTTGAGACAAAACTCCTGCGATTGAGGAAGGGAACCTAAACTTACTTTATTTGAACAGGAAAGGTATTTATTTGACGCAAACTACCCACCGTTGTTGAGTAGCATGTAAAAATTGCCTAAATTAGAAAAAATGCATTTGACATAAAATCCTATGGTGGCAGAAGGGTGTTTGAGGATACAGAATATTAATATAACATGCATTTATTTGACGCAGACACCCTGCGATTACTGACACGTATCCGAGGTTACCGTCTATCAATTAAAAATGGCTTGGACTCCAAACGCACCAGACCGCTAAGACATAATTGACATTACAGCACAAAAATATGAAATGTATTTATTTGAGACAAAACTCCTGCGATTGCGGAGGGGTACCTGAACTTACTTTATTTGAACAGAAAACGTATTTATTTGACGCAAACAACCTGCGGTTGCTGATTAGCATGTAAAAATTGCTTAAATTAGAAAAAAATGCATTTGACATGAAATCCTATGGTGGCTGAAGGGTGTTTGAGGATACAGAATATTAATATAACATGAATTTATTTGACGCAGACCCCCTGCGATTACTGACAGGTATCCGGTGGTGGGGATAAAAACATCCCGCGAACCCGCTCCTAAGTTTCGGTTCTGAACCAAATGATTCGCGGCACGCGCTTTAAAGTTCGGTTAAATGACTCGCGATACGCATTTTAAAGTTCGGCTTTGAAACAAATGATTCGCGATACGCGCTTTAAAGTCCCCTTTTGAGTCAAATGATTCGTCATGCGCGCTTTAGAGTCCGGTTCTGAATCAAATGATTCGCGATCTGATTGGAGCGCTTCTAAAATCATTTTGCGACGCAGTGGTTGATTTTTTCTGGCTTTATATAATTTATTCGTTGTTTGAAAAGAAATCGTTACAATTAATAGGACTAATGTTTTTATGAAATTGTGATAACATTTCATGACACTCATTATCTGGTACTTGTCTAAAAAGATGTAATGTGCAATGTTAACTGATTACACTAATATTAGTTTTCAAAAGCATCCCCCCCTCTGCTTTTTTCACAAATCGCACCCTGTATATATACACACATATATTATAAGTAATTATTTATTAAAGAGATCGATAGTCAGTCAGTAAAACGAAATGACCATTAATATTTAAATTACGTGAGCACACGGCGTTGTGGAAGTGCGTGCAAATCAGAGGCCCGCAGAAATAAACCCAGTGTTTGTTGTTTTTTAGGCTAGCTTAACCTTGGCTTATTTTTAGCTGTAAAATTTGAATTATATTATCATTCAAACGCGATTTGTCCACTTTGATGTCTCTTTATTAAAAGCTTTTTTCAGACACGAAATGAAACCGAAACTTTTCATTTTCTGTCAGTCTTAGTACACGATGTAACTACAGAAGAGTCAAGTATTAAATAAGAAAAATACAGAAAATATTTGATCATTTTTGAACGAGATGCTAACGGTCTAATCCATGATTTAGGCTAAGCTATGCTAAAAGTGCTAACGCCAGACCCGGAGATCGGCTAAATGGATTCAAAAACGGTAAGACTCACCTGTTCAATTCTAGGGGAAAAAAAAAGTGGAGGCCAATGAGGGGCTCATCCAACATTTAGTTCATTCCCCATTCAAGTGGAAGCTGTGCTTTCACAGCTAGACATAAGCCAGCTCAGAGGGCTTTTCTAAGCTTTCTAAATGTCACCATCTCTTAACGCAGAGGTTCTCAATCTTTTATCCTGGGAGACCTATACTCTACACATTTTGCATGTCTCGCTTATTCAGCTTACCGAATTGAGATCAGTTCAGTTCATGGATCTCTCTCCTAATGAGCCGATGATCTCAATCAGGTGGTTTAATGAGGGAGACATGCAAAATGTGCAGAACAGGGTCCCCCCCAGGACCAGGATTGAGAACCACTGTCCTACTGTTCGAGACTGAGGTGTCTGCAAGAGCAACAAAAGGCGTTCCTCAATTTTGGGACATTTTCCAACGGGGTAGGCGTTTTTCAACCTCTGTGGCTGGTTTGCTAAAACTCAAGTAGGCGATTCCTAATTCTTAAATATGGTTTTCCCATCAGATATGAGTAATAAAGCAAGAAAATAGTGTGTGTGTGTGTGTGTGTGTGTGTGTGTGTGTGTGTGTGTGTGTGTGTGTGTGTGTGTGTGTGTGAAAAAAAAAAAAAAAAAAAGGGAAATTTGGTTTATGAAAGAATTCCATATAAAAGATCTCTCAGTAGTTTAATGTAACACTTTTTTTTTTTTTAAATAAAATGGGTACTTTAGCCTGTATTTTATACCCAATTTAGTTAGGGACAACAACTAAATTGGGGAAAATCAATTTATTAATTTGGAACTATTGATTAATTTCCTCAAACTAAAGTTGTTTAAAGTTTCTTTTTGAATTATTGATATATGGACCACAAAACCAGTCTTAAGTGTCAATTTTTCGAAATTGAGATTTATACATCATCTGAAAGTTGAATAAATAAACTTTCCAGTGATGTTTGGTTTGTTAGGATACGACAATATTTGGCCGAGATATTTGAAAACTATTTGAAAATCTGGAATCTGAGGGTGAAAAAACCTCTAAATATTGAGAAAATTGCCTTTAAAGTTGTCCAAATGAAGTTCTTAGCAATGCATATTACTAATCAAAAATTAAGTTTTGATATATTTACTGTAGGAAATTTGCTAAATATCTTCATGGAACATGATTTTTACTTAATATCCTAATGATTTTTGGCATAAAAATAAAATTGATAATTTTGACCCATACTATGTATTTTTGGCTATTGCCGCAAATATACCCGTGCAACTTAAGACTGGTTTTGTCGTCCAGGGTCACATATTGCTTTACCATTTGATACTGTAAAGTTGCTTTGACACAATTTGTATTGTAAAAAGCGCTATATAAATAAAGCTGACTGACACGTTTTATTTTTAAATGTTGTTGCAATATCGACATAGTAAAAATTACGAAAAAAGAAAAATAATAAATACTACATTACCGCTTCTGTACGGTCTTGATTGGATGGTTGGAAAATGCCTAGACCAGTTTGAAAACGCCCAATAATTGGGAAACACCTCCTTGTTGTTCCGCAGAGACCTATACTTCTAACGTTCACAAATCACACACGCGATCAAAGAATACATTCAAATCAACACTTTATTTAATCAATTGAAATATAAAGGCTGCAGCAAAATATAGCATGCATGTCAACTCTTAAAACAAAAGGTTAAAAATCAAACCAAAAAAAAAAAAAAAAAAATGCATAAGGCTAGTGTTTGTTAGAGTACAGATGAAAGCAATACAAAATACATTTCAGCACTTCACAGCTCTGACAATCTGATCTGTAAAAAAACAAAGATACAGTACTGAATCTTGAGGTTTAATAGCTTCCACACTGCATCCGGCGTTCACATTAGACGGCAGTGTTTAGGTTTATCCCGCGGATCCACAGACACGACCCTCGTGCCAGAGAGCCAACGTACAGTGAAAGAAAAAAAGATGCATTTCAGATCCAAAACTGCATCTCTTCAGCAGGAATAATGACAGCAGATAAAAAAAAAGTCACTTGTGCTACATGTCTATAAAAGTTAGTGGAGTATGGAGTCAATCCAGGGCCACATAAATTTGCAAAAGAACAGAAGTATTGCAAAAGAAAGTTTTGCAAACAAAAATTAAAGTGTTGGGAAAAAATAAATGTCCTTTTTGCAAACAAAAATAAAGAATTGCAAAAGAAAAAGTATTGCAAGAAAAAGAGGAAGGTTTGCAAACAAAAAGAATTGCAAATTAAAATTGCAAGAAAAAAGGAAGTTTTGCAAACAAAAATTAAAGTGTTGGAAAAAGATAAATGTGCTTTCTGCAAACAAAAAGTATTGCAAAAGAAAGCGTAGTATTGCAAGAAAAAAAAAGTTTTGCAAACAAAAATAAAGAATTGCAAAATATAAAGGAAACTGAGCAAAAGCAATGATATTGCAATACACATTTCCATGGCCATGTCTACTGATTTATTTGCAACGCAGCTTTTCTTTTGCGTTTCAGTCATGTGTACATTCTTTTCTTCTTGCAGTACTTAATTTTAATTTGCAATTCTTTATTTTTGCTTGCAAAAAGCACATTTATTTTTTCCCCAATACTTTCATTTTTGTTTGCAAAACTTTATTTTCTTTTGCAAGTTAATGTGGCCCTGAATTGACTCCACAGTGGAGCCTCTGGCCGTCAGTCATCCGCTGCTGAAGAGATGTTTCGGGCCTCGTGATCATGTAGTGAATTACTTCTGAACAGCTGCTTTAAATACAAAAGACAAACTAGAATATTACTCTAACTAGCATGCAAATGAGTGCGTAATAAACCTCACTAAAAACTATGTGCCTTTATAAAAACGGTGTCTATAAAAGAGACCTAAAATGCCTTCTTATAAAATGAATACAAACATGATTTAAAAAAAAAAGAAAAGACAAAGGTTAGTCACAGAATCTGAGGTGGATGAGTCTAGAAAAAGAGTCCTCACAGTTACGACTGACAAACGAAAAGAAAACATTTGGTTCGTTGAATTTAAGCATTTGAAAAAAATCAGAAATCTCAAACAAACTGAAGTGAAAGACTTTTAAAAGCATAATTCCAAATAAAACAAATTTACTCAAAAAAAAAAAAAAAAAAAAAAAAAAAAAAAAGACCACATAGGAAGCTTAATGGTGGATCATCTGGCAGCTCTGATTGGCTGTAGTGTTGATCACATGATTGAACAACCTCTCTTGGCGGTACGAGGATCTCCCTGTGGAAACAGAGCCAAACACTGAGCCAAAACCAGTCTTAAGTCGCTGGGGTATATTTGTAGCAACAGACAAAAATACATTGTATGGGTCAAAATTATAGTTTTTTTAATGCCAAAAATCATTAGGATATTAAGTAAAGATCAGGTTCCATGATGATATTTTGTAAATTTCCTACTGTAAATGTATCAAAACTTTTTTTTTTGGATAATATGCAACTTTACAGCAGTGTTAATTCTGACAGCAAATTTTAATTTAGTTTTAGTCATAGTCTTTTGACTAAAATGCCATTTAGTTTTAGTCATATTTTAGTCATCTGAATTGTTTTTAGTTTTAGTCTAGTTGTAGATTTTAGTCGACTGAATCTACAGTAAATGTAGTCTGCTAAAATGTAATGGGTTTAGTTCCAGTGCAATGCATTTAAGCATTTCTCTAAAATTTCCAAACTCATTATATAGGTTTGATATTAAGGTTTAATCATGATAAACACAATTTAACTGCAGTGATACACAACATGCCTTAATATTAAAATTAAATAAAACCACTTCTCATAAAGAACATGGTCTTTTGAATTAAATATCAATGATTATATCGGCTAATGATGCATTCTTTATAGGCACTTGTTTACCATATTCTTCATTCTTTCAGACAGACATGTTTATTGCTATAAATGAATTTAGATTCATCTTTAGGGCTACGTAAGTGATTCAGTCAAGAGCAGTGAGTGGTTTTCTGTCTTTCTTTTGTTGCTTGATGAACATCAGTGACTCGGACAATAGACACTAAATGCGGCTGCTGTCCCTTTAAAACCCAATGCAATGGATGCAATGCACTGATATACTTTCTCTCTACTGTTTACGTTCATTTAAGATGTAATCAGCTGTGTTTACATGAATACTCCTCAAAACAGACAATTCCAGATCATTTTGTGTGTATTTCTCAGTTCATGAACGTGAAAGAGTGTGAGGTGTGTTTTCTGTGTGTTTGCTTCAGTGTCTGCGCTCAGAAAACAAGACCCAACTGAGTTCTCTCTTGCGTCGTCAAATTTATCCATATGTCTGCACTTCTTCCACATATTCACATTTCTGAGTGTTTTATTAGATGTGCAGCAAGTGTATTTTAGCTTGTGTCCTACCGGTTTGTACGCATCTAACCTACAACGCAACAGATTTTTCTGAATGAATCCATTTCCAAATCGTCCCTCACTAACATTTTTGGTCTCATTTTTATTAGTTGACGAAAATGGCAGTAGATTTGTGTCATAGTTTGTCATTCAAAAAGAATTTTAATTCGTTATCGTTTCATTTCTGTCTGTGAAAAAAAATGTTGTTGGCAAAAATTATTAGTCAATGAAATGAACACTGCTTTAAAGGCGATTTTCACAATATTTAGGTTTTTTTGCACCTTCAGATTCCAGATTTTCAAAGAGTTTTATCTGGGACAAATATCGTCATAAACCATACATCAATGGAAAGCTTATTTATTCAGCTTTCAGATGATGTATAAATCTCAATTTTAAAACTTTGACACTTATGACTGGTTTTGTGGTCCAGGGTCACGTATATGCTTTAACATCAGACCTGCTGGTAAGAGAAATGCTCCTCAACGACTTCAGGTTCCTGTTCTTCCTCCTCCTCTTCTTCCACTGCAGTCTTGAATACTGTGCTCCTCACAGCTACTTCCTGTAAGCACAGTGACACCTCAGAACAGAGCCAACGCTGCCCTCTACTGGCCATAATAAAACAAGCATCTCTAAAATATTACAGTTGACCCCAAAAAAGGAGCGACAGCAATCAGATCCACGTCTCACCTCTCCTTCTGGACTCAGCAGAAGCACTTTAATGTTCTCGCCGCTTCCCCATGCGCTCTGGTTCTTCCAAATCAGGTCAGTAGGAGGGTTGGAGCTCACGCCCGCATTAGACGCCCAGATCTGGCATAAAAAACAACAGCATTCAGTCAAGACACACTACAGAAGACGAGCAAATCTATGACCAAGTGTGAGTACATACCATCACTTTCTGTCCAGCCTTTAAGACGTATTTGGCAGTGAATTTATACGTAGCAGAAACATCACCGATAGTCCTGGTCAGATGAAATCCTGCCATGGGTTGATCCTGAAAAATGTAGAAAAGGTTTCCTTCAGTTAACCACTACATTAGAAGGGAATAGAATAAAAGGGACACTGACAAAACAGCACCTTTGTGAATCAACGCCACTCAAAACATTAGCAGGACAGAAACGACCTTGGTCAAGTTGACAATGATTTGTTGGTCTAATTGCATCCTCACCCATCAAATCCTTTGGTTTAAATCTTTCTGATAGTAGCTAGTTTATTACCGGTGTCCCCCAAGGCTCAGTTTTAGGTCCTATACTTCTTAGCATCTATTTATTTCCTCTTAGAGATCACCGTCTTAAAAGAGAAGTTACCTTCCAGAACAAAAACTTAGATCATTTACTCATTCCCCTTGTTATCGAAGATGTTCAAATCAGAAATTGTGTTTGAGGAAAACATTTCAGGATTGTTCTCCATATAGTGGACTTCTATGGTGACCACGAGTTTGAACTTCCAAAATGCAGTTTAAATGCAGCTTCAACGGTCTCTAAACGATCCCAGCCGAGGAAGAAGAGTCTTATCCATTTTCTAATTAAACAAAAAAACAACAAACCTCAAATCCTTGTCTTGTCTAGCTCTGCATGTACTCTCTGCACTCTGGTTCAAGACAGTTAGGCAAGTTTCCCACTTAAAGCCAAATGTCAAATTCCCTGATTAAAAAGCTGAATTTCCATTTGCAGGCTTTATTTACAGACATTTTTAGTACAAGACACACATATACACTAATTTATTTTACCTGTTAAATGCACTTGATATTTTTCCGTACTATTTCTACAGAAATTTGTTTTTTTTATGCTTTCAGAACCATAACAGTAGGCAAAACATGTGAAAAGATGCGATAAAATGGAGAGAAAAAAAAAAAAAAAAAAAAAAAAACCCTGATATTCCATGTCTTGGACAAAATATAAAATTCCCTGACTTTCAATGTCTGGAATAGACCTTTAAAATTCCATGATATTCCAGAAATTCCATGACCTGTGGGAATGGGCATGTCAAAAAATTCCCCATGTCATTTTCTCCTCCAAGCTCAAAATCATCCTAAACACTGGGTCAGTACTTCTAAGTACTTCTTTACAAAAAACCAAAAAAAAAAAACCAAAAAAAAAAAACCCTTAAACCGCGATGTAGGTCAATTTTGAATTTAGAGGAGAAAATGAGATGGGAGTATTTCAACATACCTTAACTGTCTTGAAGCAATGCACAGTTCATGCAGAGCTAGACACGAAGAGCATTATTAATATACATGAATTGTCTTTTTTTCCCTAGAAAAGACCCTTCTTCCTCAACTGGGATTGTTCAGAGTCATTTGAAGCTGCATTTTACTCAAACTCCACATCTTGGATGACAAGGGCGCGAGTACATTATCTGTAAATTTGTGTTCTGGAAGTGATCTTTAATTAGAATTTTGTATAGAGACAACACAGATCTAAATGCCCATGTAATCTTGTTGTATGAAGTTAAAATATTGTTTGTGTGAAAAAGTGTTTGTAAATTTAAGTGTGTTGATCACTAAAATGGTTTTGTGTGTGAATCAGAGTACGTGAGCGGAGTGGGAGCGAAGCGCGGAGTTGAGCGGGCTGATTTTGGATGGAGGGAGAAGCGGATTTTTAAAAAGTCGGAGCGTCGTGGTTTTCACTCGCTCCGAGCGCGCTCCCCCATCGCTCCATCACAAGTACTATTCCTGTCAACTGCCCGCAATATAAGTGCGTATTGAGCAAGAATTCACGTTAAACATTTAGCTGTAGCTTGATAGAGATTGGTCACTCAAACTCCCCCACCACCCGATGTGACTCTCCGCAATCTCTAATGAAATCGGTAGTTTTCTCTGTTAGTGCCGTTTTGAACTTACCATTTGAACTCGTTCGTTTACTGGATCCTTTACCGGTTTAAGAAATTTCTGATCGTAAAAACCTGCTTCTTTTTATTTGTGTCATTTTCGTTATTATAAACTGATTCAAAGTACTAATCAATAATAATTATTACTTTTTCCACTCACGCGCCTCCTCTCACAAGCTCACACAGGCACAATCAAACTATTTCAAAGCAAGCCGGCGCCATGATCCTGACCGCATCACTATCTTTACTGGGTGTTTTAGTGAATATTTGCATTTATTCACATATGACAAGGTATGGTGGACAGTCGTGATTTTGGCTAATGCGGGACACCATTGAACGATGCGCATTAGAGCGCATCGTATTAGAAGGGGGTATATACGCAAAGCCATCTGATAAAAAGTACCCTCATTGAAACAAATGTAATCTCACGTGCAACTTCATCTGTATCCGATTTCAAACGAGCAATCATCTGTAAGAAATGCAGCGATCCGTAGGTAATGTAACTTATGAAAACGTACTGTTATTTTTATCACAACTTTGCACTGCACAAAGCAGCAGTTACCTCTTAATGCTTAAAACCATGTTATTAACTTGGTATGTGGTATCTAACTAGTGTTCCAATAAGCCACTTTAAAACTCTCCAGTTATTTTTTTCTTTTAATATTCGTTATGAAGAGAACTGTAATATTTTTAACATACTGAAATACTTTAGAAATGCAATTTAGAAACTTTAGTGACGATGCGACACTGCCTCTGTTGTGCAAGCAACAATTCCTGTGTCAACTGTGCAGCGTTATAGTCAGCAATGTGGTGATTGGAAGCCATTTGCGCACTTTGAAAGAGAAGGAGAAAGCGCGCGCGGTCATTCACTCGCGCTGTTTGTGAAATTACGGCTCATATAAGGTTTTCATTTAAGCTATTTAATGAAGAAATATGAATTGTACCTCACCGTCAGCATTATAATCGTTTTACCCACGCCAGACAGAGACGGTCCGCTGAATGCCGTGCCAAACCTCTCACAGCAGGAGCATCATCAGCTTTAGATCGGTTTATGAGATCGGCCTTTTTAGAGATCGCCAATCAAACATCCTAAAGCTATTATTGGCCGATAGCGATCGGTAGCCCATCAATCGGCGCACCCCTAACTGACACCCTGTCTAAATGCGATGAATGAGTCCTGTGCGACTGCGGTTAGACAGACGCACCTGCTCAGAGTTGTTGTGCAAGCGGATGAACTTCCCGTCGACGTCCAGCTCGTCGATGCAGACGTTTCCGGTGGCGGACGCGGAGTGAGCGATACTGACGCTGCTGCTCGCCTCAGACTCCTCCACATCCACTCGCTTTCTCTTCCCACGCGTGGTGCGAACGCTGCGACTGGAGGACGCCCGAGACACCGTCACACGAGACGAAGGACTGGGAGACAGCTTCAGCCTGACAGAGACAGATCAGACGTTAATCAGGCATGTGATCAGCTAGAGACAAAAAAGAAGGAAAATCCGACCACGCCCAAAAGCCACACCCCCAGTACATGCATACATATATACACACATACATACAGAGAGAGAGAAAGCACATTAAAATATAAATATAAATATTATATATATAAATATTATATATATATATATATATATAAATATTATATATATATATATATATATATATATATATATATATATATATATATATATATATATATATATATATATATATATATATATATATATATTAGAATTGTTATTATTAAAGCACCTGCCAAAAGGAAACATTACAATTAATGATTTTGAAATAAGTATCTTCTATATCTATTAATATCTGCTCATCAAGGCTGTAAAATATTACAAATAAAAAAAACCCCTCAATTTTAATATATTATAAAATGTATTCCTGTGATGAAAAATAGAATGTTCTTCATCATTACTCCAGTTTTTAGGGTCAAATGATCTTTTAGCAATCATTACAAATTTATTTGACTCTCCAGAAACATTTCTGATTATTATCAATGTTGAAAATAATTTTGCTGCAAATGGTGATGCACTATTTTTCAGGACTTTTTGATAAATATAAAGTCAATGATAAACATTTATTTGCATTTATCAAATATATTAATTAAAAATCCATTTCAATTTATTCAATTTAAATAGAAATTATTTTAACTCATTTTTTAAATCGCTTTCATGCATGGTGAATTTTTGTTTTTTTAATCATTTCTTTTAATAATTTCCATCTTTTTTTTTTTATATCTTATACAAATGTTGTGGTAGTGGTAGCTATCATTTTCACCAAAATATTAGGATTATATAAGTATTATGTCTCACTGAAACTTCTCTTTGTAAACAACAGATTTATACACGTTTCTAATTACAAAGGCTGTGTTCCCAAATGCAAATTAAAGAGGCTTGAACCAGTGAATCAAAACTAAAAACAGTATACTCAGGGTTCCCACTCTAAGCCAAATGTCAAATTCCCTGACTTTTAATGACTAAAAAGCTGAATTTCCATGACCTATAATGAACAGATCCATCCACTTGCAAGCTTTATTTACTTGTTTTACTTGTATCCTGCAATTTTGACTTTTTTTTTCTCAGAATTGTAACATATAAATTCATTTCTGAGGAGAAAAAACACTGATATGTTCACATAATTGCAAGTTCATATCACACAATTCTGCCTTAACTCTCAATTGCGAGTTTATATCATGCAATTCTGACTTTATAACTCGCAATAGCGACTTCTCACAATTCTGACTTTTCCCGCAACTGCTAGTTCATATCTCACAATTCAGAGAAACAAAAGTCAGAATTGCGAGTTTGCATCACGCTATTGTGAGAAAATAAGTCAGAATTGTGAGATAAGTCGCAATAACCTTTTATTTTTTATTTAGTGCCAGAAACAGGCTTTTTCTGTAATATTTCTACAGAAATTAATTTATGTTTATAACAATCTGAAGGATTTTTGTAAGGGTTTGTAAGGATTTGTAATCAAGTTCATCATTCAGGTTTTTTTATTTCTGCACATCAAGGTTATTATCGTAAACGAAAACTGAAACCAAGACGAAAGCGATTGGTTAAAAAACATTTTCGTAAACTGAAATAAAATAAAAAAATCATAATAAATGAAAAACTAAAACTAAACGAAACTAGCAACAACTATTGAAAAACGAACTAAAATAAAATAACTGGCAAAAATAAATTATCGTTTTCGTAGTAATTAATAAGCATTCATCCAACTGCGGAAAATTTGACGTGGGCTTTTAATCGTCCATCACCTGTAGATGGCGAATGATGATGATGATGCAGCCGAGGCTGACAGCGCGAAACAAACATCAGTTAACCGATTAAGAAGACGGACATAAATGATGCCGGCAGGAAACGACAGAGCCCTGTTTGGGACTATTTTGAATTTAATTCTGAAACTGGAAAAAGTAAATGTATTGTTATGCTCAATAACACACATTGTGGTGTTGAAATTAAGGGGGAAACACCACAAACCTTAAAGTACATCTCCAAGCCAGCCATCTCGAATATTAATATTATTTTATTATAAAATTAAGAAAGGTGCGTGTTTGTTTTTATCTCATTCAGTGAACAAGCAGCCTACAATAATGGTCAAAGAAATTATATAAGTAGCCAAAATAAGAATAGTAAATATTAAACAAACATTCGTAACAACTTCGCCCAGTCCGACGGATCATCAAAAATACTTATTTCCCTCCGACACATTCATAGTAATTACAGGGTTCCCACTGTAAGCCAAATGTCAAATTCCCTGACTTTTCCCTGACTTTCACTGATTAAAAAGCTGAATTTCCATGACCTATAATGAACGGATCCACCCATTTGCAAGCTTTATTTACTTGTTTACAGACGTTTTTAGTACAAAACTATGGAAGCCCGTTTCTGCCACTAAATAAAAAAAGAGATAAAGATAAAACATGCAATTCTGACTTTATAACTTGCAATTGCAACTTTTTATCTCACAATTCTGACTTTATTTCTCAGAATTACTAGTTCATATCTCACAATTCAAGAGAAAAAAAGTCAGAATTGCAAGTTTGTATCATGCAATTGTGAGAAAATAAGTCAGAATTGTAAGATAACAAGTCATTGTGATGAACCTTTTTTTTATTTTTTATTTAGTGGTGGAAACTGGCTTTTTCTGTATTATTTCTACACAAATTAATTTATGTTTTTTTATGATTTTAGGGGTTAAACAATCTGAAGGATTTTCTGTTTGTAATCAAGTTCATCATTCAATTTTTTTTTATTTCTTCACATTTAGTTTTTGCTTTTCACACCCAGTCTTTGAAGTGGTCATTTTATAGCCAAAGCTCTTGAAATTTACATTTTCCTGGCATGTTTGCCTTAGTTATCAGGTACAGCCTGATGACTGCATTTGACTTAAGTGACTGTCAGTTGACGTGCGGAAAGGGAATAAAATGGCACTGAAAAATAGCCTAACCATAAAGATAGGCAAAAAGTGTAAAACAGTGCGATAAAAAAAAAACGGTATAGAAAAATTACATTTTAATAAATAGAAATAAAAATTTAAAGCAACAAACAAAAATCCCTGATATTCCACGACTTGGACCAAAAAAAAAATATTAAATTCCCTGACTTTCAATGACTGGAATAGACCTTTCCAGAAATTCCATGACCCGTGGGAACCCTGTAATTACTTTTCCCCGAACTTTGCCAGCTTTAGTCTATTGCGTGTGTTTGAACGCAGATCTCTTCCAGCAGCTGCGAAGGCATTTGCGCTCACTGCTGCGGCTGCTGTCGCCGGCCAAGACACTAAACGCCGCCACGGCAGAATGCATGTTGCAGAATCACTGTACTTTATGCTTGTTACAGTTTGTGTGACGTCACGTACATTACCAGGGGTGGCAACCGACGACCGCGGTGGCGCGGTTGTCATTTCGACCGTCACAGCCTTATTTGTATCTTAAATTTTTTTTATTTTTGTTATTCAGAGTTAAGCACACTAAATGCCAACTGTGCAAACAAATGTTGCTGAACTATCTTTTTTGTGCGTGCGCTCTGGAAGTGTTCTGTTAACTATACTAAACTATAATTACTAAAACTGAAACTAAATATATAAAAACGAAATAGAAATGTTTTCACAAAATAAAAACTAAACTAAAACTAACAAAACCATTAATAAAACTAACTAAAACTAAACTAAAATTTATAGCAAATTTGAAAACAAAATTAAAATTAAAACTCATTTAAAACTGCAAAACTATAATAACCTTGCTGCACATTTAGTTTTTGCTTTATGATCTACTTTTCATAGCCAGTCTTTGAAGTGCTCATTTTGTAGCCAAAGCTGTTGAAATATTTTTTTTTTTTCTGGCATGTTTGCCTTAGTTATCTAAGCTGGTGACTGCATTTGACTTCAGTGATTGCCGGGAAGGGAATAAAATGGCACTGAAAAATAGCCTAACCAGAAAAACAGGCAAATAAATAAATAAAAACGGTACAGAAAAGTTCAGTTTGATAAACAGAAACTAAAATTTAAAGCAACAAACAAAAATCCCTGATATTCCATGACTTGGACCAAAAAAAAATTAAATTCCATGACTTTCAATGACTGGAATAAACCTTTTAAAATTCCATGATCAACAGGAACCCTGAGTACTGTAACAGCAAATATGTAGCGCTTCAGACTGCAGTCTATTATATAATTACATCAGAACGGTTACGATTTTTATGACTCCTCCATATCCATTCATAAAAAGTTTCAGCACG
Source organism: Cirrhinus molitorella (assembly GCA_033026305.1). Classification (NCBI taxonomy): domain Eukaryota; kingdom Metazoa; phylum Chordata; class Actinopteri; order Cypriniformes; family Cyprinidae; genus Cirrhinus; species Cirrhinus molitorella. The sequence continues at coordinate 5,936,040 of CM065139.1, forward strand.
GATTCTACTCGCATTTGCCGCATTGAAACATTTGAACGCTTGTAACGTTCACTGTCCTGCAGATGGCGCCGCAAGCTCGTCCAGCGCTCTCAGGACCACTCCGTCCATCTTTTCGCAGTTTATTTAATGAATTGCTTAAGGCCATTTGCACGATTTCAATTCCACCCTTCCAAAAAAAAAAAAAACACTCAGATCTACGCGAATCACATGCGTTGTCCCTCAGAGGTCGGAAAACACGGAAATCCATATTTATACGAAAAAAAATAAATAAAACAACAACAACAACAACAACAACAACAACAACAACAACAACAACAACAACAACAACATCCCCTGATTAATATATAGGCACAAACTGCCAAGCCTCAATTACTAGTCATTGTGACAAGCCACTCGTTTCTGAATTAGGCATCACCTTTCCTCCTCTCCCTCCAGCAGTTTCCTGTAGGCGTTGATCTCCATGTCCAGCGCCAGTTTGACGTCCAGCAGTTGCTCGTACTCGTCCAGCTGCTGCTGCATCTTGGCTCTGATCTCGGCGATCTCTCGCTCTTTCTCCGCCAGCAACCTGCGGCTCAAATCCTTCTCGCGGCTCAGAGCGGCTTCCAG